>OZ012616.1:2257444-2857444 GCA_963942555.1 Aleiodes leptofemur
ATGAAGTGAGAGAGATGAAAAGAGTGCGCGAGTCACGATTGGCGCATGACACCGAGTATCCACGAAAATTCACGATCTTGTGTATGTGTGTGTGTGTGTGTATATATATGTGTGCCTTAACCGCAGCGTTGTACCGTGACATCGGAAGGCCCCCCGGTGTGTTACAAGAGAAGAGTTTGAGAAAAAAGGGGCAAAAAAAGATAGTAAATGATAAAATAAAAAAAAAAAGAGTAAGAAATCTGCGAAATTTCTGCATTTAATTTTTTTTTATTACTCCCACTCATTTCCTTCCGCACCTTGAGAACACTCCATGTTCCATCCCTCCTTCTCCCCCCCCCCCCCCCCCCCCCCTCCTCTTTTCTTCTTATTATCTCATCTTTCTCCAAATTCTCCTTATCTCCAATTTTATGATTTTAATTGGAGGATCCGAGAAGTTTGCAATTTCTGATTAATTATACAGTGTCAAAAAAAGAGGAAAAGAGGGGGAGAAGGGGGTGGGTTGGAAAATCGTTATTCACGAAAAAAATTTCTTCATCGATTTTAAACCCAACTTCAGTTTCAACCGGCCACTGTGCCACGTTCTCTACCTGTGTTTTGTAACCCCACCTTTTGTGCTTTCACACCCTCTTTCCGGTTTTACCTCACTCTCTCTCTCTCTCTCTTACTCTCTTTCTCTCTCCTCACTCCTTTTTCCCCATTTTTAAATCCCCTCTTGGAGATTTTTTCTATTTTTTTCTTATTTTCATCCTCAAAACATCTACATGTACAAAGAGAGAGAAAGAGAGAGAGAGAGTGTGAGAGGAAAAGAGGAGAGAGAGAGAGAGGAGTTGCCTGAAACGATCGTCACGTTTTTCTCGTCGAACGACGAGAAACGACTCCACCCTTCTCCGCTTCGGCGCGTTACACTTCAAAAGATGAGTGCCTATTAAGATTTTCCCTTTTTTTTTTGTATTATTCCTTTTTCACCTCCTCATTCCCTCTCTCTCTCTCTCTCCCTCTCTTTTTTGCCTAAGTTTTTATCCCACTTGAGAACCAAAGCCTTCGCCACATGGTTTGTCTCTTTTTTTTTCCTCCTTTTCGCTACATTTCTCTCTCTGCACCTATCCTCCACCCACAGGCGCGGCTGTCTGCATAATCCTCGTCTTACGTAATAGTCAATCCCTGTCAATGACTCTCACAACCCCCCCCCCCCCCACCCCTCCCCTCGTTCTCTCCTCCAAGCCAAAAAATCAAGGAAAATCATGCACTGATAAAAATAAAATTGTTGTAAAAAAATTTACTTAATTTAAGAAAATTTACTTTACTCCAAAAAATTTTAATATATATATAGCTATCAAAATTGTGAAGGAAAATTTGGTTGAAGGGCAATTTTCTTGCTGCCGAACTTTTTGTTTTTAGTGTGTGAAAATCCCCTAAATAAGTCCCAAGACCCTAAATCAGTAAAAAATGACCAATAAAAATAATCAAAAAATCCACATGCACTTAATATAATGAGAACTTGCAAACAGAAATACTGCAAAATTGGAGGATTGCTAAGAAAATTGGAGGATACATCACTGGAAGTGGAGGAAAATACTGGTGTAAAAAGAGGAGAAAAAAAGGAATTATATGAAAAATGGGTTGGAGAGGTTAAGACCTTACACAAAAGTGTAACACAACGCTTTATAGATGCAGAGAAAAAGAGAGACAGAGACACCACGATAAAAGAGCGAGAGAGAGAGAGAAAAAGAGAGAGAGAAATAAGCACACGAGTGGAGAAGTGGTGGGGAGAAGAAGAAACGGAAGAGGGAGCCATGAGGATGATAAAGAGAGGGGTAAAGGCAGGTGAAGAGCAAAGAGAAATAGAGTGGGTGGGTGGGGGTGGAGAAGGGAGGGAGGGGGAGGTAGTTGCGCGCAACTCAGGCTGATAGGTAGGCAGGCTGGCAGGCACGCAGGCGGCCAGCGCACCGAACCGCGGCCTTGCAAGCTCCATCCAAAGCTTTAGGAGCTTTATGCTCATTCCGTGTACGCGTTGTGTGTATTCGTTCGTGTTTTTATTTTTTTTTTTCGCAAAAAATTTGAAAAAAAAAAACTCGAGTTAGAAATTTGAGTTAAAGAGAAGAATAACAAAAAATCGAGGAAATAAAAGAGCGAAAGAACGATACATACACACATACATACAAAAAAAAGGTGAAAGAAGGAAAATTCGTAAATTTTCGTGATTTTGAATAAAGTGAACAGAATTGACAGAACTGTGTGTGTGTGTATGTGTGAGTGGAGTTAGTGTTTTTTATTTCGAAATTTTCTCTATTTTCTTCGATTTTTAATGAAAAAGAAAAAAGACACACACACACACAAGTGGCTGAGATTTTCTTATATATATATATGTGTGTGTGTGTGTGTTTGTTGAGATGAAAAAACGGTGAAGGTAATGCGACAACGTTAATTACATGTAGAATATTCGTAAAACGCATTAAATCCACATTGAATTTAAAAAAAAAAAAAGGAAAAAAGGAGAAATGTCAGAGTTTGAGAGATTGAAGATGAATATGTGCTAGTGGAAAAAGGCCGGGATTGGTACGCCAATGCCGCTGCAGTGGCTGCTGCGGCAATCGTGTATGTTGTGTCATAAGCATTGGGTAATCCTCATTGTGTATTTATCAATTGATCCTTTCATATTTAAAAAAGAATTGAATTTGATAAAAATAAAAAATTTGAATAAATTAAAAAAAGACATACTTGGTTGATGCTTTTCTGTTGGATAACTCGTGAAAGTGACACAAAAATTGCACAAACCAATGAGATGACAGAAATTACGAGGATGACAATGAGATGAAGAGCTCAATGATACTGATACTGATGCTGTTTTAAAAAACGTGATGATCCAAAAAAAAATCATCTTTTTTAGTTTTTTTCAAAAGTGCCCCCACTGCGCAGGAGAGACAGAGAAAGAGAGAAAAAGAGAGAAAGAGAGAGAGAGAGGGCGTACGATATTTCGGTTTAGAGATGGATACACCTAGAGAGAAGTCGGGAATCATCGTCACGACTCGTGGCGTGACCCAGTCGTGTTAATTGATATTATTTTGGTCGTTTAAACACAATAATCCTAAATTTCTCTAAAAAAAAAAGCAAAAAAAGAGCAAATCAGTGATTAATAAATAAAGATAATCCTTCTCCGGTGGATAAAAAAAGGGGGGGGGAGGTGCAGAACTCTCGCCGAAAAAACGGCATTCCCTGTGTCAATTTGGAGGGGGGGAGATAAAAAGAGGGGGAAGGGGTGAAATTTCTTCTTTTTTTTGCAGTAGTAGTGGTAGTGCTGTGGTATCCGGTGAGAGTGGCTGTTTCGGGGGTAGTTTAATACATTGCCGCTCGACGTCGTACCATTCCTTCTCTTCATCCCTCTTTCTCTTTCTCTGCAGCCTCGTCCCACCCTCTTCTATCCTCTTCCCTTCCTCCTTCCCCCCCCTGAGAAAGCCCCAAGTCTCGATCTATAATCCGCTGTGGGGTGGGCTTAAAAGGCAGGGTTAAAGCCATTTTTGGGGTAGTCACTAAAAAAAAACAGGGAAATATCTCATTCTCTTTTCTCTTTTCCTTTTGCAAATACACGGACAGACAGACACAGATACACATACACACATACCTCTGTCAGGATGCGTCGTCGTGATGCGAGGAGACAAAACGTCGAGACGACAACGAGAGGAATCATTGTCATTGGGCGCCTCTAGTGGTAGTTTGTGTTGGTCGTTTCTCGTTGTCGCCACGATCGTCCTGTCGTCTTCGTCTATTTTTTCACGAAATTTTTTCACCCCTTTGGTTTTTTTTTTAAATTTAAAATCCATTGAAAAAAAAAAAAAAATTTATATTCAATACATTAAATGTATATTTACATGATGAATATCATGTAAATTTCATCACCAAACCTTTATTTTAAAATCTCCTTTACTCCTTTTTTTTGGGGCAAAACACACTAAATAAGAAAAGAAGTACTGTGTGCAAGTGAAATCACCATGATTCTCCGATCAATTCTCCTGGATTCGTGTGAATTTGTGATAATGTGTCGATAGTGTCACTGAAAGAAAAAAAAAAAAAAAAAACGTGATAAACGTGCTTGCAAAAAAAGTTTCCTCAATGTTGAATTGTTGAATGAGGAGATTTCCCTTTTTTTTCTACAATTCCATTTTTTTTTTCGTTGAATTTATTCACTGATTTTTTTTTTCTAACCGTAAATTAATTAATCAAGTGATAAGGGTAGTGTTTTTTTTAATAATGCGTAAAACGTGGTGTACTGATCATTTAAGCTGACGGTAAAAAAAAAAAACAAAGAGATATTGTTTTTTTTTTGGCATTAGTAGGCCTGGAAAGAGCAGCCATTTTGGTGGCTGCGGGCTGCTGGTGCTGCGGGTATTGGTGCTCGGGGGCATGGGGCTCGAGAGGGGGAATCGCCCCCTCTCGTAAACGCCGCGAAACGCCAAGATTTCCCGCATCGAGTTCATCGAGAAATGGGGGCTGACCCCTGTCCTCAGACCGAGGCAGGACCCATGCCCCCACCGGCATGGTGCGGAGGAACAAGGCGACCCGAGGTATTAAAAAAATACAGACAAAATTAATTAATTTGCTCTTCTTTTTTTTTTTTTACGAACTTTGACCTCAATGCTGATTTTTATTAGCGTGTCTAGTGATGAATTATGTGTTGAAAAAGGTATTAGAGAAGTTATCTTTTGAAATAACCTGGATAAAGCTATATGTAGATGATACTATACTTCCTGTTCCCTGAGGATTCCATAGATTTAACACTGAATTATTTCAATTCCATCCACGAAAGAATCCAATTCACAGTCGAGACAAAAGCAGATAACGCCATTATGCTTTCTAGATGTAAAAATCCACTGTTTGGAAGATGGACATTTGAAAATTTTAATTTTTCTCATTCTCCTGGTGGCTAATTACCTTATTATTGCGGAAAAAATGGGGGAGGGGGGGGAGGAATTATGACAATTCGTCGTGGGAATTGTGGAGGACCTTGATATTTATTTTTTTAGAGCAGAGCATTTTGTTAAGAGGGGGGAGAAGGGGGGAGGGGGGATATTCCATTTTCCCATGCTTCTGATGCATTAACCTTGCACTTGATTCAATTAGTTGCAATTTCTACCGTCTCACTTTGATGATACCCATTTGGCTCGAGGCCTAAGTCTGATGAGAACTGATGATTAAGTACATAAACACAAATGTACGAAGCATTAAACAGCACGTGAGAGAAGAATACACGTAAATCACTATGAGCAAAGAGTCTGGGTATGATTCATCAATTTTTTTCTTCTTCTCGGAGAATAATAGAAAATTTAAAAAAAAAAATCGTTTTTTTTTAAATTATTCACAAATGAGAAAAAAATTTTTGGTCTCAAAAAAAAATTTGCTTTCGTGCAAGTAAATGTACTAATCTTCTATAGATATAGATATGTAGATATAGATTGTCAGTGCTTTTTTGAGACGAACTTTTATTATTTAATTGCACAAAATACATCTCTTTGATACAAGAATTGGTTTTTTTTCACTGTATCATTTGTGATTTTTTTAGTTTTTTTTTCTTTTATACTGGGTCAAATTGTGTTTAGAGACATCCATTTGGTACTGTGTGTGTATGTGTGTGTTGGGTCACTGTATGCTCTATAATTCAAACACCACAGAGATCGATCGTACTTGCATGTGTCAAATTCGGCCAAATTACTTTACCCGGTGCAAGCTATTTGCCTGTGAAAATTTATCATTACCCGTTGTATAAATGTATTGCACTCGAAAAATTTTGATATTATCATTGATAAAATAGTGTTCGATGATAAATTTCCATAACATTGATCATTTTTTGAAAAAAAATGCAATTGGTTTATTCGATACCAATACACTGCATCATTCTGCACTTTATTATGATCATTATAATTACCATTTTTACTTCTTCCTGCACCTTTTTTTTATGCAAAAGAAATAAATAGAAAAAAATAATAATAACAATAATTCTTTAATTGAAATCAATTCCAAGTGATTAATTACTGTATTACGTAAATTCACCTATTACTTTGTTTCATTTTCTCAAAATAATTGAGTAAACTTCATTGAAGTTGCGTAAAACTTGCGTAATAACCGCAAATAAATGTTTTTTTTTTTTAATTAATAATTATTACATTAATCACATTAAAAATTGAGTTTTTGATTTTTTAATTTTCCCCTTTTTCTGCAGAAATGAAAAATATTTACTCATTAAATTTCTCGTTAAAGCTTAATAATACGTCAGAATAAATTGCATTGTATTTAACAATTCTCTTTACTTAATTTCATCATAAAAGCAAAATAAGAAGAAAACCTATCAATCACTTTACATTGTGTGCAGAAACAGAAAAATCATTTTTCACCACATTGCAATGATTTAGAATGTATAATTGTTAGTTATCATCGCTTTTTATTGATTTATGTGTTTTTTCTGTTGAAAAATTTCTTCTTTAAGAGCAATAAACAAAATCTAATCATAAGTGAATCAATATTTACACGCGTTTATGAGTGGACCAACTGCTTCTCCACACAATGTGCTACACACATATTTAACTTCACAATCTTTCTCACCCCCCCCCCCTTTTTCCCATCTATTCATTTATACTGTATTTTAAATATAGAAATAGAATACGATGCATTTCAACAAATGGAATATTTTATAGTCTTCTGCAGTTGTTAAATGTTGCAAGGACTTTTACATGTTTTTCCTGCCATCATCGTTAAAATTTATCATCAACATTTGCATGACGTGTAATATATATCGTGAATTTTTGTATTTAAGGCTCAATTAGGTTCGAATGGAATAAAATGGGGGGGAGGAAACTAAAAAAAAGGGGAATAATATAAACAGGGGAAGAAAAATCGATTAATGGCTCAATTATCGTTGACTGGGCATGCGATTCTACTGCTACAACGCATTGCAGATCAATCTCTTGAAATATTATAATTCACGAGGAATTTATAATGAGGAAGAATTTTTCTTTTTTTTAATGCTAATTGCGAGGTAATTAAATCAGTGGGAGTGGGAAAATAAAATAAAGTGGTTTTTTTAGTTGAAACTCTTTTTTGTGAGTCTTATTCTGGTTTACAGAAAAAATTTTCACGAGAAATCTCGATAATTCCCTTTTTTTAAACAGAAATTTCAAAAAAAAATGCAAAAATTTTTTTTTTAAAAATGGCAATTTTTTAAAAAAACTTTAAAAAATTATTCTAAAATTGATTGATTTTTTCTGTCATTTTTTTTCTAAAAATAGAAGATATTTTCTCGCTGAAAGACCTTTTTTTTTGTTGTCACAACAGTTAATAGCAAAGTGCCTTTTCTCTGCATGAATGAAAAATCGATTCAATAACTCTCGCATACTTTCCTAAATTTCATTGTTACAAGTGGAATTTTAAGAATTTCAAAGGATACAAGAAATTTGTAATATGATGGTATAATTACGTAGACATGAACATTTTCAGATTAAAATTGTATATTTCTCTTCAACATGCAATTTTAATTTACCACCACGATTCCATCTAATTTCAAGTTTTGTACAGTACTGTATTGTTTCGGGTCAAACAATTACGAATTGAAAAAGGGCAAAGGATGATATTAAATGCCGCTTAAAATTTTGAGGGAAAGAGTTATCTTTAAATTAAAAAAAAAAAAAAAATATTATCCAACGAAATACAGAGTGCTGCTTTTGTGGTGGTCGCATTGCGGCAGAATATCCACTAAAGTTGATATGGATTTAAACGTGTGAGCCAATGACTGTGCGCTTGGGTCATGCATGAGTATCATAAATAAAACCTTTTTTTTTTTATTTTTGCCTCTATTTTTTTTTACTGACAGTAATAACCCTTTCACAATTTCCCGGTTATAATTGCAAATTATTTCATCAAAAGTATTTTTCTAATAAAATAAATAAAATGATTTGCAGAAAAAAAAAATTAAAAAAATGAGTTCATTTCTAAAAATTAAGAATTTAATCAGAAATCTGGAAAATTCGATGATTCTAGACTTTTTGAGACTTTTAGAGATTTTTGGTAAATTGTATAGAAAAGAAAAAAATTGAAAAAAAAATCTAAAAAAATGAAGATAACAAAAATAATGTTCTTGGTTATGACTGAGTGAGGTGTGGTGCATGCTCACTGATTTTTTTTCCTTCTCCCGCCTTTTTTTTTATTTTTATTTTCTTTCACTTCATTTTTCTCCACGTTCTCACAACTCACCCACGCCAAAAACCTGTCGATAAAAATATCGTCGAACGAGTGCTTCTCGGCACTGAAAATATTTTTAGGAATGTTGCCAATCGACGATGCATCGAGTATCAAGGCATGAAAAAAAAAAAAAAAACACTGAGAGGTAAAAAAAAAAGGAAAAGGAAATATTGAAGGGTGATTGCCAGAGGAGCATGAGAAAGTTGTTCAACTTTTTTTTTCTTTCCTCAGTGTATATACTCTTATAGAGTAATGAAAGAATTACTTGAGAGAGCGGCCTTCGTGTAAATTGTGCACTCCCATATTCCCTTTAATAAAACCTTTGGATAAACCCAAGGCAAAAGTGATCTACAGCTTCAAAAGAATCCAGGAATTTTTTTAACAGTGAAGGTCTCTCCAAAAAAATACGAAAAAAATCACGAACATGGTAGACATGTCGAACCATCTTCTCCAATTTTTTCAGAATTTTTCGCGCAATATTTCCATAAAAGAAAAATTATCGATTAATTTTAACCTGGAAGTTCATTTTACCCTAGTTTTCTCTATAGTTCATAAATAATCCTTTTAGGGAGAGGCGTGAAAAATTGGAGCTTTCTTCACATTAGCAACCACCCCCCCCCCCTCCCCTCCCTCCCCTTTTATCCTCCACCTTGCGAATTATTATTAAAATAATGCGATTTCCATTGAATTTTTCGTGGAATAATTGAGATTTTTCAGGAAATTCACGAGTAAAAATGAAGCAATAGAGTAGTAGAATGAATAAAGCAGTTGATTCAGAATAAACGGAAAGAGGGGGGGGAGGAAATAACAGGCAGTAGGCCAGGGGTTCTTGTCCGAGTAGTGTGTGTGTATGTGTGTGTCTGTGCGGTATAAAAGAGGGGTGTTGCAGAGAGAAGGGCAGTAGGACATAGGCCAAAGAGGGTGGTGGACGGTTTTATGGCATGTAGCCAATGCCGTAGTGCCGCATTTTCGTAGAGACACACTTGGGCTACATCGTTTCCGTTTTCTCATCCCCCCTCCCCCCCCTTTAATTCATTTTATTGCTATTATACTGGCCTGTATTTCATCGTATGCTAATTCAATAGCACACATTGAGCAAAAGAAAGAATTTCCAAGTGCATGCACTCTTTTTTTTTTTTTTTTTTTGGAGACTTATATCTTTTGTTGGAGTTTAATTTGAAATAATCCTGGCAACACTGGATATGACCTGCATTTTTTTTATTTTTTTTTCTTCCAACGATTCTAAGAGGATAAAGTTTCTGCAACTTGGGGGAAAAAAAAAGTCGTTGAGGATAAAATTTTGATTGGCTGCCATCTTTACCCACTTCTCACGTTTGAGATATCTCTCGAGGGGAATTTTTCACGTCTCAAGTGTATATATAGGATCAATTGGAATGAAGAAATAGAAAACTTTCTGTACCATTTTCCCCTCTTTTTTTTCCAGTTACTGGGCTTAATTTTTTTTTTCTCTTTTCATCAATTTTTTTTTTTTCGGTCAATTGATTTGGGATTAATTAGATTCGATGAGAGGGTAAAACTTTTTGAATCAGAGGGGGGGGGGGGGGGTGGGAGTTAAAGGAGTTTGGGAATATGGCCGCACTATTTGTTGGAGTATCTAAGAAGAAACGAACGAAAAAAAACACCCAAAAATTGATATTTATGATTAAAAAACGATTTTCTGGTGGATTTCTGATTCAAACTCTAATATTTGAAGTAATTCTGTACTTCTTTGCACTAGTCGTTGAGTGTAAAGCAAGAAATAAACAGGAAAATCATCCAAAAATTAATATTTATGATTAAAAACCTAGTTCTTGGTGTTTCAAGCAGATTTGAAGAAGAATTTAGGAATTATATTAATTATTTGTAATTTCTTACATAACCGCTGAGAAACAATCATTTATTACAAAGTAATGAGACAGTCAATAATTTTCATATTGGATCGTAAATTTTTGTTTTCTTTTTTTTTCTTTTTTTAAGACACTTTTCAGATTTTAATCTTTTGCCTGCACCGAGAAAAATGTTTCCTTAATTTAAGAATGTGCAGTCAGTTGATTTAAGTGAGAAAAGTCACTTAATTTAAGTGCGAAAAGTCACTTGATTTAAGTGAGAAAAGTCACTTAATTTAAGTGAGAAAGTCACTTAATTTGAGTGCGAAAAGTCACTTGATTTAAGTGAGAAAAGTCACTTAATTTAAGAATATGCAGATCACTTAAATTAAGAAAGAAAAAGTCACTTGATTTAAGTGAGAAAAGTCACTTAATTTAAGTGCGAAGAGTCACTTGATTTAAGTGAGAAAAGTCACTTAATTTAAGTGCGAAGTCACTTAATTTAAGTGAGAAAAGTCTCTTAATTTAAGTGACTTTTACTTTCTTAAATTAAGAAAGGAAAAGTTACTTGATTTAAGTGCGAAAATTCACTTGATTCAAGTGCGAAAAGTCACTTGATTTAAGTGAGAAAAGTCACTTAATTTTAGTGACCTGCACATTCTTAAATTAAGAAAACATTTTTCTCTGTGTAACCTGAAAAGTGCGAAAATCTGCATTAGTCCATAAGCCACTGTCTTATTTTTATTTTGTTTTTATTTATTATTGACCAAACACAAAACGGTCAATTGATCAGAAATTTCACGAGATACTTAAGACTTATATAAGCTTTCACTTGAAATTTATTTCAGATTTTAATCTTTAAATTCGTGTAGATATAGAACTACCTTAATGCAATCAGAAGCACATAATTTCAATGGACCATAATGTTTGCTACTCATTGCTTAAAATTCAGGCAATTAAACCCCTAACTTCTAGTCATTAACCAAAAACTCGGTTAATCCACTCCCCAAAGGCTCCTAATGACAACTATTATTTGACCAATATCTCGACGATGATAATTACTGTACTATGTAAACTTCGAGAGTGAACACATGTGTGTGTGTGTGAGAGACATGGGGATCTGTGGATGAGATAGACACTGTTTGTTAACTCAGTGCAAGGACACGACTATGGTCAATTCTCAAACCCTGTGATGGTACTAGTCATGCTGAACATATTGGTATTTCTATGCACTAACTCAAAGCATACGAAAATCGATACACAAGCTCTGACACGTGTCGCTTCAGTCAATATTTCTCCTTGGTGATGGTGAATAAAATAAAAAAAGCATTGAAAAGGGAGAGAAATGTTGACAAAAAGAGGAATTTTGAAGAAAAGATCGAAGATTCAATTTTTTCTGATGATTTCATCAAAAAGCTGACGGAATTTTAGGCAAAAAAACATGTCGTTGCATTAGAAGCAAAGGGGCGTAAGTGCCAAAAACGCTATTTTCTGGAGTGAAAAAGGCGTATATCCCAAAACTACTCCAAAATGTTTTTTATGGTGTCTTTGACGTTATTTGAGGAGCTGAAAATTCTAATAATACACAGAGAAAAATGTTTTCTTAATTTAAAAATGTGTAATCACTTAATTTAAGAATGTGCAGGTCACTTAAATTAAGTGACTTTTCACACTTAAATCAAGTGACTTTTTCTTTCTTAATTTAAGTGAGTAAAACTCACTTAAATCAAGTGCGTTTTTTCACTTAAATCAAGTGACTTTTCGCACTTAGATTGAGTAACTTGTTCTTTCTTAATTTAAGTGACTGCACATTCTTAAATTAAGAAAATATTTTTCTCTGTGGAAAATGGCATAAGTGCTAATGTTAGGGTAAAAGGGGCGTATCTCCGCACTTAACTGCGACTTAAGTCGCTTTGTTTTCTTCATTTTCCAAGTTACGTCTTGGACTTACGTCTTTTTATTATTTGTATTTTTCTATTATTTCAAGAAATCCTAATTTGACACTTACGCCTTTTTATTTCTGCAGTTTTTCTATTAAAATTATTTTTTTTTGGACTTATGCCTATTTATTAATAGTATTTTTTTTGGAGATTAGAAAGAATTTAATGAAGAAATAAAAATAAAAAGACGTAAGTGTCTTCTTAAAGGCACTTACGACAATATGTTCCTTTTTTTCCACCATTATTGCATAAAATGCCCAGAAAAACCGATTCAAGCCCAAAAAAACATGCACTACTTTGTTTTTTCGAAAAATAAACGAAAACATGGTACTTACGCCACTTTGTTCCTAAGGCAACGATATAATATCCGAGAATGAACCGAAACATCCGAAAATTTAGTAGAAAGAGCCCATATGTGGTCAGCCATCAAACCACTGTCCATCCTGTAATACAAAAAAAAAAAAAAAAAAAATTTCCGATTTCATTTCTAGATATGTCACTCAATCCTTCCTCTAATTCTGATTATGAAATTCAAAACGTCATATCAGCATTACAGCAGCTTCAAAAGCTCTAAATATCAGGTTAAATCCCAAATGTAATAAACCGTCTGTCATTCAGAAGCAGTGTCATCATCACGTGCAAACTATCCCTCCCCTCCTCCCCCCCCCCCCTTTTTTTTCATCCATTCAATCACAAAAAAAAATCATTTTCCCCTCAACTCAGCAAAAGTATGAAGAAAAAAATCCTATCAAGTCACCTTTACTCCATAAAATAAAGATCCCTAAATCAATTGATGTTCGAAATATTTCGTCGTTGTATTACACACACACACACACACTAGTATATTCTACAGCTTCCGCCTTGTTAAGATGAGGTTAGGTTCTCAAGAGAGAACACTCTGGGTCGGCCATTAAATCGAAAACCCAGAGTCTCCAATCTCTTCCTCTTCTCTTCTCTGTCGTCTCTAGTCAGCTTCAATGCCTCCATATACCTATATATAGTGTTAAGAGTAAAAGAGGGAAAAAGGGGGGGGGGTGAAGGGGGGAATGCTAATGAACTGGCTCACCACTCGATACGTCGATGTGAGTGGCACTCGCATTAAACGCCCTCATTCAAGTATCCCCCCCCCCCCTCTCCCCCCTCCCTTCCCTCAAAGTCTCTTCCAACTTCTCTTCATCTTCTTCATTTTATCACACAGCTCGAGGGGAATTGGGGGATGAAACGAGCAGATTCTTTTTCTCTTCTCCAGTTTCCTTTGTTCGATCAAGAAGCTCAGCAAAAAAAAGGGGATGAAAATACTGTAACTGTAGAGGCCTCAGTGTAACGCCTTTAGTGAAAATCATATACATATATATATATATATATAGAAAGAAGCTGGGACAAAATGGACCTCCGAGTCGATATGATTTGGGATTTTTTTTTCGGGGTGAAAGAGTATTCAAAAAAATTTGAAAAAATTCACCGAAAAAATAGACATTTTGGGGCATATTATCAAATTTTTTCAGATTTTTTCGAACATTTTGTCAATGAGAAGTAGAATCGTGAATCATGTAGACTTGGGGGTTCATTTTGCCCTAGTTTTTTCTACATACATATATATATCATTGTCTTAGAGTCAAAGGGGCGTAAGTCCTGTGCATAAGCATATATATATATATATATATATATATATATATATATATATATATATATATATATATATATATATCATTAGCTTAGAAACAAAAGGGCGTAAGTGCTATTCTTGTACAAAGCACTTACGCCACTCTGTTTCTAAGGCAACGATATAGATCAGAAAAAAATGTTCTGTGGGCGGTTAGAAGGTCATAGGCCGAAATGAATTTGAACTACATGATGAGCAACTGAATTAGTTATGAAGATGAGAGACACCGTGGGCGAGAGCTCTATTTCCTCATATCTTCTCTCTTCTCTCTTTTCTTCAAAAAAAAAAAAAAAGGCAGCCTCTTCCTCAAAATATATTCCGGGTCGTAATATTTAGTGCCTCCTTCACATTTCAATTTTTTTTTCTCAATTTTTCCTTTTTTTTTTATCTGGTAGTTGGAATTTGCGGATTGTTTGAGACACTGAAGGACAGACGTCGTTGACAGGATATTGCGGGGTCTGAGGATGATTACTCTTGTCTGAAATTTGATTTTACTAAATCAGGCCAGTAAGAGGAGGGGAGGGGGAGGGGGGGAGGAGGCACGACCTCGACAACTCCTCGGTTCGTCCTACTGTTAACTAGGTTACAGAATATGATTCAAAAACATCAAGTTTTCTCTACGTAGAACACCACCCCCTCATTCACCCCACTTTCATTCTCTGCATGGGTGTTACTTCCAATTTTTTTTGCTGCTATGACGACTTTTCTTTCTGATTGCTTTTCTTTTATTTTTTTTTACTGCGTATTTTTTATACTCAAAGATATTGCAGACTTTCATTATTCTCAATCATCTTCAGAATTTGACGTTTCATTGGTTTAGAGTCTCTTTCATTTTCTCATCTCGATGCCTCAAAGTGTTTGAATGCTTCGCAGAAATGTCGCTTCTGATTTGTCGGGAAGTCGAGTTCATTTTGGCAGCTTTCTCATGAATTTCGATTTTTCTGCACTGGCAACCAAATAATTATTAAAAATGATCAAATATTTATGCCATTGGTCTTTAGCAAATATTTTTTTAAAATAATTAAAAATAGCTGTTGAATTTACTGAATTTAGTCAATTCAACTAGTTAATCTGTTTAAATTAAGCACTGGCTATTTGTACATTACAAATTTGAGGATATTCAAGAAAAAATTGGATAGTACTGCACCGAGAATTGAACCCAGGATCTTCCGATGTCGCATCAGGCGCTCTACTTTTTTTTTTTAGCAAATTTCATTTTTAGAATAGGTTACAGTATTTACAAGTATATACAGGATTTCTTAATTAAAATGAACATGTTTGAAACAAATTTTTGTCAATATGTATCAGTTATGACTGCTAGTCAAATGGCTTATGAAGCTCTCGTGACTATACACTGAGGGAAAAAAATATTTACTAGGAACGTTATATAGTTCATGTCAATCGAGAATTTGATTGCCAGTGGTTTTTTTTCTGTTTAAACAATTTATGTCTTAGACGAATCTTGTATTTATTTGGGATGAATTCCAATACATTCACATCAAAAATACGATAAGTTTTTTAGGGAATAATTTCCGACCAATACATTGCGATTTTGAGTCAAACTGGACTATATTTGGACTAAAAATTCATGTTTCGTTCAAATACATTATTATTTGACAAAAACATCACGAGAAAATATTAATGGCAATTATAATCAAGATTGAATCAATTGAGGAGGAGATTTGGACAAATAATTGTTTATTTATCATCATCAATTTGTGAAATTTAGCAACGAAAAATGAGTAATGATCTGATGTAATTTCGAAATGAAAAAAATTGAGATTGAGAGAAATAAATATTTATTTCTCTCAATTAAATTCGAATATAATAAAGAAGGAGTTTTGGCTCAAAATTATTTTTATGCCTAGAAAATATTTTTTCCCCTCAGTGTATAATATTAATCAGGGATTTAATGTTTATATTTATATGGGATTTTTCATCAAGTTATAAGATTTTGTTAATTTCTATTATGGAGAATGATGAATGAAAAAAATTATTATAACCCTAGCATAACAAAAACCTATTCTATTGTCATCAGGTACCCTACCGATTAAGCTATCCAGTTCTATGCCAAATTTCCATTCGAATTGCCTTGAAACGTCACACATACAGTCATATCCCCAACACTGCCCATCCTGCAGTAATTTAGTCAAATTTTAAATTCAGTAGCGAAGTGGTAAAGGAAGTTAAGTATATTTGGTTATCCTATATGACTTAACTCCCTTTACCACTTCGCTACTGAATTGTTTTTCATTGATATACTATACTTTAGTGACTTTTAAATTCAATGTACGAATAGCCACGTCTTTGAAATCAACTAAATTAAGTAAATTCAACAACTTTTCGAAATTATTCAAGAAGAAATCTTTTTTAAATACCATTTGCCTCAATATTCCATTGTTTTTACCACTATTTCTCTTCTCAGTGTATAGATGAGTTATCACGATGTTTCATTGTTGACCATATTTTGGGCAATGCCAAAAAAAACACAGAATTTTGATTTTACCGACCGTATATAGATTATTTTTATTATTTCGTGACATTACTTTTTACAGCAACTTTTGTCATATATAGGCTCATTTGTTCATGAGAAATTAATCTGATCTTTCATTTTCACGTGATAATATGAGATTTCAACTACTATAACCTGAATAGATTAGAAATGTATATACTCAAACACTTTGAGCCTTTACTGCAAAAACTAATGTTTCACAGATGTCTTAATTTAAGATATCAGTTAGAGAAGAATATCTTAAAATTGAGAGTATTTTGAAGCTGGGTAGCTGAAATGGAAAATGGTGACATGTTTTAAAAAGTGACAAGACATTAATTTGTATCTAAAAAATTACGATGATTATATTCAGCTGCTTTTTATATTTGAAATTAAGATATTTTTCAATTATTCAGACCCATCAGTGTAAAACATTTTTCGTGTCTCAGTCAAGTATCGTAATTTTCTACACAAATATGAAAACAATGATAACGTGGATTAAATAAATAAAAAAAAAATTAATATACTAATTTTTAATCGATTTTTTCTACACCTTCCAGTTTCCAGAAATTCATTCAATTCAGTTCCTATTCTATGACAGGAAACGTATACATTTATAGGTCATGTCAGTGAAAAATGAAACACATTGGCAGATTCAAATATTCAGAGATAACTGAATCATCACTACCGAAGAAATCTTTAAAATGTTTTAAAAGTGTCTTGATGTCAAATATTAGTATTTATAATGTTCTCTCCATTTAAGTTCAGATAAATTTCTCATGAACAAACACCTATATATGATCAAAATTGCCGCAAAAAGTGTTGCCAAAAAAACATCTTTCTCATATAATATAATACAAGAATTTCATTGGCTTGATGAATGGCTCATGAAACAAAGTCACGTACCAACTGTGTTCGACACTATTTTACTACAACTTCTCGTGCTTCATTAAAAATAGTAAACGTGGCTGTGTTTATAACTTTGTCGCAGTGTTTTATTTTTGGATTGATTATTATTCTCAAGCACTCATATATATATATATATATATCCTCGTGGTGTAGGTTATTACCACTTAATTCAAGACTGCCAGAAAAGCGTGTAAATGAGTGGAAATTCTGGCAGATTCACCGATAATCAGAATCATCATCTTGAATCGAGTAAAACTCGATGAAAAATGATTTTCCCCTCTAATCCTTTGTGGCTTTGCACAAAAATGCTCTATTTGCCCATGGGTCAATTGATTCTACTGTGTGTATTTGTGCATGCTACACGTCCATGAAAAAAGGCACAGAGGAAAATGGCGAGAAAAAAAAAATAGGGATGAGAGAAGCACATATATATACAGTGCTATTGGCAATCGACGAACCGGAAATCGAGAAAATTTCCATTCGTCGTTTGTTGTATGTATACCCGGGATATTTTCTCTCCTTCGATTTACCTCAATTGCCAAGCACACACACACACACACAAAAAAAAATCCAGCACACACACACACACACACACGTGCATCTTCAACAAAGGTTAATTAATTCGAGGAATTAATCTCAACTCGGACAATTTTCTATTTCTTTCCTCTAGAAATTCTCAATTTTTTTCCTTTCATTAGAGAAAAATGTGGCAAAATGGACCTTCAAGATATTATAATTCCCGATTTTTTTTCGGGATGAAGGATTTCATGGAAAAATCTGAAAAAATTTGAGAAGATGCTCCAATATGTTGTCATTGTTGCTGAATTTTTTTGAAATTTTCTGCAGACGCTTTTCCTCCCAAAAAAAAATCATTTTGACTCATAGGCACTTGACACTGATTAATTATGAATTTTCCAATCCATATTAATGAATTCGCCATCTGGCATTTACGTCATGAAGAAAATTCGGAAATTTGACAGATCGTAGATAGAATGATAGAATACCTCAATGCTAATTTAAATGCGAGTTTATTCCCAATACTCATTTAAAACGAAAATTTAAAGGGGGAATTGGACGGTTTAGATAAGCTACAATTGGACACAATGAATTGGCATTAATGTACCAGTTCTGTCTGGATGCATTCAACTGTATCGAAACATTGAATGGATAAGTCTTGTCCTCCAGAGACTAAATGCCATTCTGTACATTTGCACTAGTGGCTACAGTCACAATTTCTACTAACATAGACACAGTTACAGGCTTATCGATCCTAGGAGCTATATTGTCTTGTTGGTTTCGTCAAACAGTCATTTTCTCTCTTTCTCTTGCTCACCCTCGAGAGAATGAGGCCAGACGACCCAAATTTTCCCCAACTATCTGCGAGAACTGACTACATATATATCTATATATCTAACTGCATTCTGACGATTTTCGTTCTTTTTTTTCGCTTCTTTTGAGCTTTTTTTTCTTCTTTTGACTAAACGGAGAACAACGAATTGTCTAATTGCGTGACTTTCATCTTGAATTGCTCTGTTTATTCGGAAAAACACTCGATTAAATGAATATATATATGAGGGCGGGGCAAAATGGGGTACTTAAGGCAAATTTAGGCTTTTCAACGCTTAAAAACGATAAAACTCTTCTTTTTCATTCGGATTTGAAGTGAATGAGAAAAATTTAACATGAGAACAAAAATATATTTTTTATATATATATACCCATATTTAATACATTAAATATACATTTATATGATAAATTTCAAACATTGAGAAAAACAAAATTCTTCTTGCGAGCAAAATATTTTTTCATATTTTTTGAATGTGATATTTTGAAATTGTGGAATTTTTATCACTGAAATTCACGTCAAATCGATTTTAGTCAACGTTTGTTACGCGATATTGGGACAATTTGGAGAATTCTCAATTCTACGAACGCCGAGAGGATTTCTGGTATTGATACTAGCGATGCTGACGATTCGACGTATCGACAGTAGCACGACAGCTTCAATTTCCTCTGAGGTATCTTCTTTTTTTTTCGTTCGACATCGTGTCAATTCCACGAGAAGACGAGTTTTGATGGACTGCGAGAATTTGGCTCGATAGTGTTCGAGAATTTTTAGAAAATAGGGAAAAATAAAATGATTCAGGATTTTTTTTTTAATGAAGGAGTTGGCAAAAAAATCTGAAAAAATTTGAGAAGATGCTCCAAAATGTCTATATTATCGGTGATTTTTTTCAAATTTTTTCATGAAAGCGCCCATTTATTTAAAAAAAAAATCACTTCATTTTGCATCGATTTTTCCATTGATTTCGTTTTATCGAAAAAAATCCCCTAAATTCCATTTCATTCATGAAAGAAAAAAAAGATGAATTAACTCTGCAGAAGGAAAGTGTCTCGAGAGGCACTGACGCACTTTGAGTCACGTTATTACAGGTTTCCCATTAGAGACATGAGTTGATGTTATTTATACATTTCATCGTGATTATATTTAGAATTCAAATGGCAATGGCAATAGACCACGTGTGTGTCAGGTGCGTCAAACAGAAAAAAAAAGATAGAAAAAAAGGAGAAAAAAAATTAACCAACAGTGACTTGCCCAATTTTTTGGGTTTCGTGTTCACATAAAAATTGATGTATTTATTTTTACCCGATAAATAATTCATGCAGTCTTTTGTGGTAAATTTATCTGATGAATTCGTTGGAAATAGGGTGAAAAAAAAAATATATAAAAAAAAAACTTGATGGTAGGCTAAAAAAAATATAGACTTGTGTCATCCATTAAGGCTTGGTACGATGCATTTCAAAAGCTGTTACCATGAGCCCTTTACCTGAAGTGGGTCATCGTTACTGCATCATGTAAAAGTTTTAACGCGTCTGGAGCGAATGTTGTAGTTGTACGTCATCCATTGAATGGGCCAACCAGGAGGAGAAGAGCGTTGTGTTATCTTTTTGGGACGTAAAAATATTTTCAATAGAAACTATTATCCTCGTGATACTTCAAAAGGGCAGAATAATTCCCTCGAGAAATTCCCGGTATTCTCCTAAAAAAATAATAAAAAAAAAAATCATTAAAAAAACTAACTCGAGCTATTTTTGCTAATATCGATCGTTTTAATTACAGATCGCTGCCGAAACTCACTGGCCCAGACGAGGACGGGCCAAACCCTCACACCCAATACACAGGCGTCTCACAGTTCGAGCCAATACCACACGATCATGACTTCTGTGAAAGGGTCGTCATCAACGTAAGTATTATTATCATGATTATTATTATTATTATTGGTATTATTAGTATCATTATTATTATTTACATTCATATATTGACTATATTAATTGCTGAGTAATCTTCGAAGGCTTATTATTATGATTATTATTATTATTATTATTATTATTATTATTATTATTATTATAAGCCTTTATGATTTCCGTATCCCTTACATTTTTTTCTCTTCAGATTACAAATAAACAAATAAACAAATTAAACAAATAAATTCATTAATAAATTAATTTTTATTAATAAATTTTTTAAGAGAATCAAATTTCGGAAAAAATATGTAATGCGCAAGCAGGATTTGAACCCACGACCCTCTGATTACATGTCAGGTGACAATTAATCAGATTACAATTTACATTTGCACTAGTTGATTTACGTTGATTTTTTTTTTCCTTCACTTATTCGGAATAGGAACCCCTCCTCAAGTAGAGGCCTCCTCCAGTTCACTTCATTTTTCTCGATCTGAGTATTAAAAATGTAAAATTATCGTGATTTTTTTGGATTTGTCAGATCATGTGTTGAATTATGACTGGAAATCATTTTAATTTGGTGGATTTCTGCAGCATTTGTTCATTCATTAATCGATGATCAATTTTATAATCAGTCATGTTGAATAAAATGTCGTGAAATTACGGTTTCCTAACCATTTCTGACTTGAGGTTTAATTTCTATTGGAAACTGACGGTAATTCTATCATATCGTCAGTAATTATGTTCTATGACAGAGAAGCAACTATATAGATGAAAAATTGTGGTAAATTTTGATTTTAGTCATTTTTTCGATCATTTCTATGTATTTCTTCTATTTCTTGCGAGAAAAATTTGATATAATTTGCTGCAATTATATCTAATTCTATCAAATTCAATGGAATTAGATATAATTACATCTGCAGTTATATCTCGGTACATATGACGTCATATCTATGGAAATATAGGCAAATATGCTAGTAGATCTGTCCAGATCTGATAAGATTTGAGAACCCCACAATAGAACAGCCCAAATCTGCATCAGATATAATCATAAATATTTGGGTCTTGGCAGATGTGTAATTTGATGAGAATTGGATCTGATCATATCTGAAGTTTAGAATTTTTCTGCACTTTTCGAGATCTAAATCTATCGTCATTTTAGAAACAAAGGGGCCCAAGTGCTATGCTTATGCATAGTACTTACGCCCTTTTGTTTCTAAGACGATGATATCTAATTAGATATAATTATATCAGAATTTTTTTCCCGGGGTTCTTAAAATGCTTGGAGCTTCAAAAGGAAAGAAAAATATCAAACATTATATTTCGAAGATATTTGTATTATATAACAATATTTTTTCAATGTTTTCTGCATAAACTCCTCCCAAAATTGAATTGAAGATTGACTTATATAGATGTAAATTACTGACCCCAATTTGAATACTGAATCATTTGCATAAAGCCATATTTAGTCACTCCATTCCCAACTAAAACCAGTTAGTAGTTTAGTTTTGGTCATTTACGTATAACTAACCGGTAAAATTACGATGAATTGACCAGTTAGTTATAACTTTTACGTTAACTAGTGAAAAAAAATCCAAAAATTCCAACATCGAGTCAAATAAATAACCGAAAAAAAGGAGGAAGTGTCTGAAATTGTCGCAAGAAATGCATTAATGTACCCCCCCCCCCCCCCCCCACTAATCCCAGACATAATCCATTTATTAAAGTAATGAAATAAGTCGTGCATTAACTTTTATGAATTTAACATTTTTCATCTCCATTCTCACTACAAACTTCCGAGGCTGATGCATTTTGGCACAGTCGCCAATTGGGCATCGCGTGACGGATTTCTCTAGAAAAGTAACTTCATAGCTACACACACACGCCCACCCCTGCTGCAAAAATCCGAAAAGTATTATTGGAAAGTCTGCCTCACAAAAAAGTCAGTTTCTACCAAAAAAAAAAAAAAAAAAAAAAAAATTGAGGAAAAAGGATGAATAAAAACGTGAAGTTGAAGACAGAATAACGAAAAAAAAGAAATCAGTAAAGTATCGAGATAATAATAATCCTAAAAGGAATTTGAAAGCTCTCGAAACAGAAGTACATTGCAAAATTCATGCATAAATAACTGAAAACTAGTGCAACATCGTCTTCCTCACAATTTGGGTCGTGGATTTTCATTCAACTCTATTGTATTGAACTTAATCGTAAAAGCTCACGCAAAATTCTATTCTCTTCACATTAAACTGCAGCAGCACACAATAAGGATTTGTGTGTGCAAAATTGTCCCTAATTGTCCCTTCAAGATATATCAGTTCAGACCATATATATATATATATATATATTTACCAATTGTGTGAGTTAATTTTACTGAATCACAAACTGCTAAACTCCTTGGAAATTTAATTGTTTTGTTATGGCAATTGCAGTTGGCGTGTATATAGCCTCAATTTCCTCAAATAATGCTGGGCAAACAAATTTCGTAAATAGTCGCAATGAAAGCAGAAAAAGGAAAGAGGGGGGGGGGGTGAGGTGGAAGGAAAGAAACCTCCACTTTGTGAGTTCTTTTTCCTTCCGCAAAATGTATTCGTAAACTTGGTAAAGAAAAAAAAGGGGTGTGAATTTATAATGAAAATAAGATTATTCCAGAAAGTATTAAAGAAAGAAATATAAGTGACCTAGACACATAATTTGGCATTTGTCCAAGTTCATCTTGGAATATCTGGAGGAATATAGTATCAAGGTCGTATATTGTGTGCAAAGAGGGGGAGGGGGGGGGAGAGGGATTATCCGTTCTCAGTCCCGGTGACACGACCGCATTGCGCCAATTATTGTAGACACTTTGTCTCTTTAAATGATTTAAAATGAGAAATAATTCAATAAAGCCAAAGAAAAAGGAAGCAACCGACAAAAAAAGGATCTGCATCCCTAATTGACTCGATGAATTTAATTTCGACTCGAGTGAATAATGAGGCTCATTACAATTATCCATAGATTTAAGGATAATTTTCAATAATTACAAAAATACTCAGAAAATAATTATACAGAGAAAAATGTTTTCTTAATTTAAGAATGTGCAGTCACTTAATTTAAGAATGTGCAGGTCTTTTGAATTAAGTGACTTTCCTCACTTAAATCAAGTGACTTTTTCTTTCTTAATTTAAGAAAGTAAAACTCACTTAAATCAAGTGCGTTTTCTCACTTAAATCAAGTGACTTTTCTCACTTGAATCAAGTAACTTTTTCCTTCTTAATTTAAAAAAGTAAAAGTCACTTAAATTAAGTGACTTTTCTCACTTAAATCAAGTGACTTTTTCTTTCTTAATTTAAGAAAGTAAAACTCACTTAAATCAAGTGCGTTTTCTCACTTAAATCAAGTGACTTTTCTCACTTGAATCAAGTAACTTTTTCCTTCTTAATTTAAAAAAGTAAAAGTCACTTAAATTAAGTGACTTTTCTCACTTAAATCAAGTGACTTTTTCTTTCTTAATTTAAGAAAGTAAAACTCACTTAAATCAAGTGCGTTTTCTCACTTAAATCAAGTGACTTTTCTCACTTAAACCAAGTAATTTTTTCTTTCTTAATTTAAGAAAGTAAAAGTCACTTAAATTAGGTGACTTTTCTCACTTAAATCAAGTGACTTTTTCTTTCTTAATTTAAGAAAGAAAAAGTTACTTAAATCAAGTGCGTTTTCTCACTCAAATCAAGTGACTTTTCTCACTTAAATCAAGTAACTTTTTCTTTCTTAATTCAAGAAATTAAAACTCACTTAAATCAAGTGCGTTTTCTCACTCAAATCAAGTGACTTTTCTCACTTAAATCAAGTAACTTTTTCTATCTTAATTCAAAAAAGTAAAACTCACTGAAAATCAAGTGCGTTTTCTCACTCAAATCAAGTGCGTTTCCTCACTTAAATCAAGTGACCTTTCTCACTTAAATCAAGTAACTTTTTCTTTCTTAATTTAAGAAAGTAAAAGTCACTTAAATTGAGTGACTTTTCTCACTTAAATCAAGTGACTTTTTTTTTCTTAATTTAAGTGACCTGCACATTCTTAAATTAAGTGACTGCACATTCTTAAATTAAGGACACATTTTCCTCTGATTATTCACTCAATTTACCGATAATAAACTGGCTCGATATCCGTATGTATTAAAAGCATGTGAACAGCTGACTCGTTCGTCAAATAAATCAAAATATATATCATTTGTCAGGACAAAGGTCTCTTCAAGATATAGCACTATACCTTGTGAGGTACTCACACACTAAAACTCAGTCATTTTTCATTTATTACTCAAATTATTTCCTACACAGATATCTAATTTTCATTACCCTATTTCTAATTAAACATATTATTTGTCTGTTTTTTTAGGTGAGCGGGTTACGGTTTGAGACACAGCTACGTACGCTGAACCAATTTCCGGACACGCTGCTTGGCGATCCGGCAAGACGAATACGTTATTTCGATCCATTACGCAACGAATACTTTTTCGATAGAAATCGTCCATCATTCGATGCAATACTATATTACTATCAGAGTGGTGGACGTCTACGACGACCAGTCAATGTACCCCTCGATGTCTTCTCCGAAGAGATCAAGTTCTACGAGCTGGGTGAATTGGCGACTAATAAATTCAGGTATGAAAAGCTTTGAAAAAAAAAAAAACCTTCCAAAGACCCTCGAAGTTTTGCCCCAAACCCTGATTCGAGTCTTTTTTTTCTTCCTGAGGGTAAAGAAAAAGATTCGAAAAGTTTTTCGGGGGGCAAACATTAAAGCCACATGCAAATGAGAAATAAAAAGTTTTACTAAAGTACCCAAGATTATAAGGATTAATGGTTATTTGATGGTATTCCTTTTTTTTTTTTCTTCTTTCTTTCTATAACAGGGAGGACGAGGGATTTATCAAGGAGGAGGAGAAGCCACTGCCTTCGCACGAATTTCAAAGAAAAATATGGCTACTGTTTGAGTATCCTGAGAGCTCACAGGGTGCCAGAGTCGTTGCTATTATATCCGTATTCGTGATTCTATTATCAATTGTAATATTCTGTCTTGAGACACTACCAGAATTTAAGCATTACAAAGTGTTCAACACTACAACAAATGGCACAAAAATTGAAGAAGACGAAGTGCCGGATATTACGGATCCGTTCTTCCTAATAGAGACTATATGTATCATCTGGTTCACGTTTGAGTTATCGGTGCGCTTCCTTGCCTGCCCAAATAAACTTGATTTCTTCCGTGACCTTATGAATTTCATCGATATCATAGCAATTATTCCTTATTTCATAACATTAGGAACTGTTATTGCTGGAAAAGAGCATGAAATGAATTTGCCAAAGGCACCAGTTAGTCCACAGGACAAAAGTACTAATCAGGCTATGTCCCTAGCTATACTTAGGGTCATAAGGCTTGTTAGAGTCTTTAGAATATTCAAATTATCAAGGCACAGTAAAGGCCTTCAAATACTTGGACGTACATTAAAGGCCTCCATGCGTGAGCTTGGTCTGCTCATCTTTTTCCTCTTCATTGGTAAGTTAAAATCATGTTTATATAATTATATCAAAACACTTATCAATTGCTTAACCTATTAATTATAGAATACTTTAGAAAAGAATATTACTTAGAAAGTTTTAATAAGATTTGTTACTTTAGGCAGTTGGGAAAGGGCAAAGAATCGATGGCTATTCTTCTGCTTTCTTTCTCATCTCGATACTTAAATATATATATCGATTCTTTGCCAATCCCGATTTATTTCTCTGAATGACAAGAATTAGAGGAATTTTCTAGATAACATTTTTTCCTACATTAAGCAATAAAATTCATAAGGCATTTCTTAATAGAAGAAAAATCATAATTCTAGTTATATTATATATATGTTATGTATTTTTTTTTTTAAAAAACCATTTATGATATGAACTGTAGGATGAATCTATTTTAACCGCTCGATGAATTTCAGTTGGGTGGTGTTTATGATCAACGGCCTATATGAAAAATAAAAAGTGATGATTTGGCAATTATTAATTATTATCAATTATTTAATACAATTTTTAAGACACTTTGATGTGCAAAAATTGTAGGTATTTTTCTTAGCTCGAGACTGGTAGTTACAAGCTCGTGTTTCAGGGGTGATCCTGTTCAGTTCAGTCGTATACTTCGCCGAGGCTGGATCACAGGACAGTTTCTTCAAATCAATCCCAGATGCATTTTGGTGGGCTGTTGTTACAATGACAACTGTTGGCTACGGCGACATGAGGTATCTAATTAATTATAATTGATATATCTGAAACGCGTTTTCTCCGTTGTATTGCAGGTGTGGTGCTATTCTCCTCGGCAGTATACTTCGCGGAGGCCGGCTCCGAGAATTCTTTCTTCAAGTCCATTCCGGATGCGTTCTGGTGGGCCGTTGTCACGATGACTACCGTGGGCTATGGTGACATGACGTATGATGTACTCACTTTCATTAACATTTTAGTTTATTGCCACAGTATATGCCTTTTCCTTTCATTTTTTTTTTTTTTTTTCAGTTTAAGGTAGTTGCCTCCCTAATGACAAAAGTTCGAGACTTGCTTGAAAATCGGGGCTATAAATAATTAGATGTATAATGCATCTGATAATGAAATTTGAGAATTATGGTCCACAGTATATATATATGAGATGATTGCAATTATAAATTACTGTTTCTGTATAGACAGTAGGGTCACATGACCAAAAAATGGACGGTTCCTATTATAGAGGATTTTCATGAATAAATCAATGATTCTTATACTCTTCACGTCAATTCCTAATTATTATATTCATATAGATTTACACAGAGAAGAAGGTTTTCTTAATTTAAGAATGTGCAGGTCACTTAAATCAAGTGCGTTTTCTCACTTAAATCAAGTGACTTTTTCTTTCCTAATTTAAGTGACCTGCACATTCTTAAATTGAGAGAACATTTTTCTCTGTGTATAAACTATTTATTACATACCGATTGATCGAAATTTAAAATCATACCACTGCAAATACGCAACTGTCCATCTATTGGGGGTTCAAGTTATTCTCCAGTTTTTTCTCGATTTTCTTTAATTATTTCTACGTTATTCAAGTTCAATTGACTTTTAGTCGATTCACTGTATATTTTTCTGTACATCATTCTTTTCTGCAATTTTTTAACGTGATTTGCCTATTTTATATGAATTAATAAAGTCTAATATTTCCGTAACCGTCCATCTATTGATCGTGTTACCCTATTAGAGAAGCGTGGGAAAACAACGATTTTTTTTTTTCGCGTTTTAAAAAAAAACACCATCATTATGGAAAACTAACCCTTATCAGAACTATATATCTAGAATTATTTTTCAAAAAAATGGAAATCATTGATTACATAGTTTCGGTGAATAATTAAAAATAAAAACCGTATTTTTACGAAATTCTCAGTTGAAGGGGTATCAAGATGGCCATGTGAGCGCATTGTGGGAGAAGATTTAACAGATGTGTGTGTATTCATATAGAGGATACTACTGTGTTAGTGTACAGTCAAATCGAAAATATATAGGTTTATAGTAGTACATTATCAAAACATAGGGTTCACGTCTTAGAGCCAAAACTTTTCAACTGGACGATAGGGAGGCAACCACGTTAATTTCCAAATTTTTTTTTTAAATTAATTTTTTTGATTTTATCATCATTTTTTTTTGTCGTTTGAAGATTTTATTCTTTTTTAATTCTTAATTTTGATTTTCTTTTTTTGATTTTTTGAAGTTTCACTAAATGATTTTTTGATCAATTAACTGATTGAGACAACATCCGCCCATTATCCCGAACGATTATTTGAAGAATTATTCTTGATTTTTTATCAAAATCTTTGATTCATTAATTTTTAAATTATCTTTTTTTTTTCTTTTTGTTACTCACGTGTGATTTTAAAAGAATTATTATTTTATCATTTTCCTTAAATTCTCTTATACACGGTGCCATATATATATATATCTATATATATATACAATAGAATGATTATTGATGGAAAAAAAAATTGAATTAATTTGAATATAATTTGAATATAATATGTTTTACCTTCATTTAGAAAACAATTAGAGTTTTTTTTTTTGCTTAGATAGACAATTTTTCTTTTGAAACATTTTCTCCCTTTTCACACAATTCTGTTTCATTCCTGATTCAAAGGCATAATGAAAAAAAAAAAAAAAGAAACCGGGCTGTGTTATATTCTAGCGAAAATTTTAAATAGAAAAATAATAAAATTAAATATTTTCCACAATATTATGGCTGGATTTTCATTCGGGGAAAATTCTTTGTTTCCATTTATTTTCATTTTTTTTTTTTCGTTAGTGAGAAAAAAAAATCTTTTAAACTGTAAAATACGTACAATGCAGTTGAGCATTTTATTTTGCAAAATTTTCAAGTACCCAGTAGACTGTTTTGCACTTTTTACAGTCATTGACCCAGACTCCACGAGAATAATTTATTTCATGATATTTTTAATTTTTTTTTTTTTTTTCTTATTCTCCGTGAATCAGATTGAAGCAAATTGTATTAAGTTTTTTTCTTTTTTTTTTCGTTTTTTTTTTCATTTATTCCATATATTATTTGTCTATTTGATTTAATTATTCATTTGAAACCCGTGATTTTAATGTAGAATGGAGTACGTCCAACGTCATTGTTACGAAAGTGCAATAAAAAGTTTTTAAAAAACCGATAGAAAATAATTGATTTTTCGGAAAAAAAATTCGTAAATCACAGACAGTTAGAAATTATTGTTAGAAGAGTAAAAAAAAAGGAAAAAAAAAAGAAACGTTTGAAGAAAAATGCATACTTAATTTTAATTGGATTATTAATAATTTTATCTGAATAAAGGGAGAGTCACGATCGTCCACTCGAGGTTTTTATCTCGTATATGCCAACAAAGAATTTTTCCGGTGTGCCAAGATTTTTTTTTTTTTCAAGTGCCAGAGAGAAAGTGGACACATCATCATCCAGCATCCTTTCATCCTCCCCTCCTCTCCCCCCCCTGGACCATCCTGGTATTTTCACAGCATGCTCCTTCATCAAGTCTGTCAATAACTAGAGAACACCGAAGGAAATAAATGAGAGGCATGATGTTGAATTATTATTCCCTTTTCCTAATTAAAAAAAAACTCCCAAAAAAAAAAAAAATTAACATTAATTATCCATTAATCAGCTTCCCAAAGACTTCATATTCATCATTACCACTGATTTATTTACTAGCCGAAATAAAAGCGATTTGATTCATTCGAAAAATGCATTTTTCTTAGCAATTATTATTTTAATCATTAATTTTTTTTTTTTTAAATTATTTATCATTTTAAATTAGCAATTGTTAGTGAAGGGGTATTATTAAATTCGATTATTTACGATTCATCAGAAAAAAAAAAAATCGAATCCCACCAAAAAAACTGTGTTTACGCATTGATTTTTCTTGCACTGGCAGTTGCACGATTAGTGGAAAAAAAAATTAGTAAAAAAAAAATAATAATAATAATTATTATTATTATTATAAATAAAGCAAATAGTTATTCGCTGTGAAAACGCAAATTTTTTGTGCTGCCTAAATATTTAGCAAAACGTTAGACCAAATGAGTTATATATATATCTAGAAATAGCCTGCAGTGATTTATATATTGAATAAAAATAAAAATTTCATTTTTTGAGATGAGCCTCTCGCAATGTAGAGCCACACTCGACACGGCACACCAAATAGACACCACACCTCGCACATAGTTCGTTTTTTACATGAGAAAGAGAAGAAAAAAAAAAAATTTAAGAGAGTTGCATTGACTTTTAAAAAATTACTAAATAACTGAATCGTTCTAATTTTCTAAAAAAAAAAAAAAAAAAATTTTTTTTTTTTTTTTGCCAAATTGTTACAGGCCTGTCGGAGTCTGGGGAAAAATCGTTGGCTCATTGTGCGCGATTGCTGGTGTACTGACGATTGCCTTACCAGTACCAGTTATCGTTTCCAATTTCAATTACTTCTATCACCGTGAGACTGACCAGGAAGAGATGCAGTCGCAAAATTTTAATCACGTGACAAGCTGTCCGTATCTCCCTGGCACAATAGGTAATTATTTAAATGAATTAATTAATTTAAAAATCATGGGAAATTAAAAGTTTATAATTACAATACTAAGATATTGTCAATTTGCGACATTTCGCTTATAATTTGAGCTTCTTCAGAGGAAAAAAGTGAATAATTTGTAATTTTTGTATTCCAGAGCCTGAAGAAGCTTAAATTATAAGCGAAATGTCGCGAATTTACAATATCTTAGTATTTATAACTTTCCAATCTTCCATGATTTTTAAGGGGGAGGTAAGGGTTTACGCGTGAAAAAAACGCTTTTTTTACGAATTTTTTTTAGACGTATGGATTGAGCAACTTTATTGAAACCTTTTGAACATTATTGAGTATGGATTCAACAACATGAAGTAATTGTTTTATACGAAAACATCCACAAACAAGCCGGTGACGGAGCTTTTCTGAGAACGTCTATTGAAATAGACGATTTGCGGTGATCACTGTATCTCAGCTAAAAATTATCAGAAATAAAAATCCATTGAATCTTAGCCAAAGTATCATCAAATCCTCCCCCCAACGTTCTCTGATTATTTTTTTTTTTTCATTTTTCAATTTTTGGTGGTCATTTAAAGTAGAAACTGCTATTTTTTACGAAAAATTGCGCCATTTTGTGGCACAATTTTGGTAGAAAACCTCTTTGATGTGAAAAAAAAAATAATCAGAGAACGTTGGGGGGGAGGATTTAATGATACTTTGACTAAATTTCAATGGTTTTTTATTTCTGATAATTTCCAGCTGAGATACAGTGATCACCGCAAATCGTCTATTTCAAAGAAACGTTCTTGGAAAAGCTCCGTTGTTAGTGGATATTTTTGCATAAAAAAATTACTCAATGTTGTTCAATCCATGCTCAATAATGTTCAAAAGGTTTCAATAAATCTGCTTAATCTATACGTCTAAAAAAAAATCGTAAAAAAAGTGTTTTTTTTTCTCCACGCGTAAACCCTTACCCCCCCCCTTAATTAATTACTGCATACATGGAAATGAATCCGATAATTGATTTAAATGAATATTTATCAGTATCAGGATTATTCAAGTCGTCGTCTTAGAAACTAAAGGACGTAAGTGCTATGTATAAGCATAGCACTTACGCCCCTCTGTTTCTAGGACAACGAAGTATTTTTTAAAAATATTTTTTGGCATTTTCCTGAATGAGAATGTAAATTATAATATAATATAATCGTCGGCTTAGAAACAAAGGGGCGTAAGTGCTATACTTATACACAGCACTTAACGCCCCTTTTTTTTTCTAAGGCAACGATATTTACACTGAGAAATAAAAAAATGGTTAAAAGTATGAAATATTGATGCAATTGGGGTTCTTAGCTATTTTTTTGTAAAATGATTGAAAAATATGTTGAATTTAATGGATTTAGGCAATTCAACTGGTTAATCTGTTCGAATTAAACGAGTTCAGTGAATTCAATAACTTTTTTTTGATTATTTAAAAAAAAAACATTTGCTTATGACTGATTTTCTCAGTGTAGGGGAAGATGGGGTAAAATGGAGACATTCCAATTGAACGGTTCGAGATAGAGATTTTCTGATGACTTCTTTAGAAAGCTGAGGAAATTTTAGGTGGAAAACATGTGTCACAATCAATTTTTTTGAAATTTTTGGGAAATTTCACTTTTTTGGCCAATTTTTTAAAGAGGTTTTCCTTTTGAAAATCGAAAAAATTCACTTTTTCGGCGATATTTTCGGTTCTGTTGGTCGTAGCGACCTAGGGTTGATCTCAAACGAAAGGTGAGCTCATTTCTCATCGATTTATGTGGTTCAAATTTTTTTAAATCAATTTTTCAAATACTTATAGGCCATTTTCTAAAAATCAGTTTTTGCCCCATAAGTTCTTGAAAAATTGATATTTCTTTTTTAACCACATAAATTCATGGGAAATGAGCTCATCTTTCATTCAAGATCAACCCCAGGTCGCTACGACTAATAGAACCAGAGATATTCCCAAAAAACTGAAATTTCCAAAAACAGAAGGATTTCACCTTCAAATCTTGCCCAAAAAATGAAATTTTTGAGAAATTCAAAAAAATAACTTCTGACATATGATTTTCATGGTAAATTTCCTCAGCTTTCCAATGGAATCATCAGAAAAAATCCATCTCCAATATTTCCATCGCTTTCCCGTGATTTTCATGCTATAAAATACAAAAATCAAAACGTGCCCGTTTTACCCCTTATCTCCATTTTACCCCATCTTTCCCTATTATTACTAAAATAATGGAATATTGCTCAAGCACAAGCCATATTGAGTTGCTAAATATTCTCATATAATAAGAAAAAAAAAAATATTCTCATGTTGATGGAAAAGAAGCAGGAAAAATGATGAAAAAAAAAGAATTAAATATCAAATTACCTCGAGAAAAATGGGTAAATGATAGTGTCTGTTTAATTTTCAACCACTTCCCACTTCTTCACTATCGCATTACTTCTTTCTATTATCGTAAAGCCAACTTGTGTCAACTTTTATCAGTTGCAATTAATCGTTTCACGTTAAATCTTGACAGTTAATTGTTATTCAACACGAAATTAAATAAACCTTAGATTGAAAGAAAGAGGCCTTTGAGATATTGTGTCAGAAAATTTGAATAATTGAAGGATAAGAAGAAAAAGAAAAATGAAGAAGTGCAACAAAAAAATGAAAGAAAAGTGATATAATTCCTTTTAACAATTCATTGTCACACTGTGTCAATGTAAGTTGAGGATAAGTGGAGTTGTAGAACATGGTCAAGGTTTCAACGAGCTGTTGAACAATCCGGTTAACTCAGAGAGAAGCCTCAAGACATTTGACTTGTAACCCACAAATCTCATAAATTGTTACAATGCTATTTCTCGCACCCCCCCCCCCCTTTTTTTTTGCACTTTCTTATCCCTTTTATTCAAGGCAATTTCATTTTTAATCAATAGGGGAATGAGAAGATTTTTATAATTCAATGTATATAGTCATCTTTGGAATAAAAAGGCGCAAGTGCTATATATAAGCATAGCACTTACGCCCATTTGGCTCTAAGACATGATTTTAAAAATAATAGGTGTCTGACCATTTTTAGATCATTTCCCTTTTTTTTTTAAGATAAATTATTTTTTTGAAAATAAAAAAAAAAAATTTACATGTAAAAAATTCAAAAATCTTTAAATGCAAATTTTTTTTTTTATGAGAATGAATTAAAAAAAAAAAATTCTGAAAATTTTTAGATATCTACTGATTTTATTTATTATTATAAAATAACATTATATTTAATTAGTTGAATGAATTCATTGAAGCAGAATTCTTTCGTATAGGTCAACACAAGAAGAGCTCAATGTCGGAGTCATCTTCAATAATTGAGCTGGAGGATGGTATTTTATTAGCCCAACAGGATGTTGCTAAAAAGCCAAACTGCAATAATCCCCGTCACAATAACAACATTGCAAGCATTGAGACTGACGTCTGACTACTAGGTAATGTTATTTTTTTATTAATATTTTTAATAATAACCATTTATTTAAGGATTATTGAGAGGTACAATCAGAAGAAGAGTTAAATTTTTGTATAAAATCGTTAATAACGATTCATTCAAGATAAAATTCTCAAATTTGATTCAATGAGTCTGTAAAGAATGTAATGAAGAATAAAATAAACGCTAAAAACAAAAAATTAATTGAAAATGGAGAAATTTTCATTTTTTTTTCACATTTTTTCAAGTTCTTCAAGATTTAAAGGAATTTTAAGAAATAATAAAATTATTTCAATTTTCAATTATTTTTTTGTGCATATTTTATGAAAAAATCTTCAAATAAATGAAAATATTGGAGATGGTATTTTTTTTGAATGATTCCATTGGAAAGCGGAGGGGATTTTAGTCGAGAAACATGTGGCAAAATCAATTTTTTTTCAATTTTTTGAGAATTTGATTTTTTCTGGCATTTTTAAGGGGTAAAAGTCTTTCGATTTCTGAGTAAGTTCAGTTTTTTGGGAATATCTCTGGTTCTATTGGTCGTAGCGACCTGGAACCGATTTTAAATGAGAGGTGAGATCATTTCCCATCGATTTATGGGGTTTTGGATTTAGAAATATCGATTTTTTACATAGTTATAGGACAAAAACCGATGATCATCAATTTTCACAAAAGTTCCCATAACTATCTGAAAAATCGATATTTTTAGATTAAAAACCCCATAAATCGATGGGAAATGATCTCATCTTTCATTTAAAATCGGTCTTAGGTCACTACGACCAACAGAACCAGAGATATTTCTAAAAAACTGAATCTGCTCAAAAATCGAAAGACTTTTACCCCTCAAAAATGCCAGAAAAAATCGAATTCTCCAAAAATTGAAAAAAAATAGATCTGGAACATGTTTTTCGACTAAAATTTCCTCAGCTTTCCGATGGAATCAATAAAAAAAACTCTATCTCCAACTGTTTCATTACAATGTCCATTTCGCCCCACGTTTCCCTATATTTAGCTTATTTCATAGCTCAATAGCTATTTTAAAATTTAAAAATGTAACTTTTTTTTTTCCAATTGTACCTCCCAATCATCTTTAAAATCCTCCCCAGATCCTCAAAACCAATAAAACCGAAAATATCCTTAAAAAAGTTAATTTTCCCTTCAAATCTTGTTCAAAAAAAATCGAATTTCCCCAAAAAATCATTCCTGTAAGGTGTTTTCCACCCAAAATTTCCTCAGCTTTTCAATAAAATCCTCAAAAAAAATCCATCTCAACTCCTTCCATCAAAAAATCCCCATTTTACCCCTTCTTTCCCCTAAATTTCCTCGATATCTCCTTTTTTTTGCATTTTCCTCGAATTCAATGAATCCCTTCAAACATAATTTATTACCCCACCAATTAATAATTTGCAAATTTCAATTAAATAGTGAAGGAGACGGTGGCAGCGTGGCGGCCATTGAAGAATGAATTATTAATGAAGAGCATCAGCTCCCTCCGGTACCTGACATAAAAAAAAAATGTCTCCAATGGCACTTCGACAACGACTACGACGATAATGATAATAAATATTAATAATAATAAATAAAAGTTTAAAAAAAAAAAATCGCAAGCCGCACGTCCAACAATTTAAAAGATGAAATTAAATGATAAAATACTCAAATCCATAATCAGTCGTATTTTACATCCAAAAAAAAATTAATTTAAAAAAAGAGAAATTAATAAAAAAAAAAGTCGTCGTATAATGTCAGCCTTCGATGAAATGCAGAGTTTCACAAAAAAAAAAAAACAGTGCTTTTCATTTTATGGAGTACAGTAAAGCGCCATTTTTCGAACGCAAAAAAAAAAGGAAATTTTTTTCGTGTGTTCAGAGAGAGAGAGAGACAATGAGGGACAACAACAGCAAAAAAAAAAATTTTAAAAATTAAAAAAAATTAATTCAATAAAATTTAACACACTTTTGGTACCAAAAATGCAATCAATCCAATGTAGGGAAAAAAATGAAAAAAAAAAAACAAAAAAAAAGAATAATAAATAATAAATAAATAAATGAGAAATGAATGAAAAATAAGCGTGTGGACACACACTTGCTATATATATATATGCAGTGTGCAAGTAGCATGCCAATTGCTATTTTCTCGCCCCACCACCACCGACTCCAGTGTTCAAAAAAAAAAAAAAAAAAAAAAAAAAAAAAAAATATCTAATCTCCATTAGAGCCGTAAAAAAAATAAAAATAATAAAAAAAAAAAAAATTAAAAATTAAAAAAAAATAAACGATTTTTTTCCTGTCGACGAATTAAATGCGTTCAGGACTGAGAAATTTTTTTGTGAGACAGAAAAAAAAAAGAACAAAATGGCAATGGAGAAGCTGTAGAACGAAAAATGTTCAATGAAGAGAAGAAATGGAAAATTGAGAAAAAAAAACGTGATTCGAGAAGTGTGGGGGGAAAAAATTTAGGAAAATTATTTAATGATAAGGTCAATAAGTCAGAATAAAGGGGAGGGGGGAGAAAAAAAAAGGGGGGGGAGGGCCGCGAGGATCATACAAGATAATACTCATTATTATAATTAATAATTAATGAAAAAGAAATAATAATAAACAAAATACAAAAACAAAACGATTATATAAGGACGAAATAAAAAAAAAAAAAAATCTTGTTTTACGAAGCGAAATAAAACAAAAAAAAAATTAATAAAAAGACTATATAGACGCAAGGACGGGCGGCGCCTTGCAACGATGAAAAAAATATTTAAAAATACCAAAAAAAAAATTAATAATTAAAATTAAATAACAAATTTTTTTAACGGTCGTTTTTACGAGAATAAATAGACGCTTCGGCGCGTCTTAAATGTCGCATTAAGTCCTGCATATATATAAATATACAGTTTCAAAAAAAAAAAAAAAAAGGGGTATATTCATATATATATCTATGTATAATTTGTTGGATGTGCGTGTATGTATGTCTTGTTTAATTTTAAATAAAATTAATTTAAAAATGGATAATTGATAATGAAGTGGTGTACATGCGCGCACAACCATGGACAGTGGGGGGCTGCAGCTCGAGAGGATAGTATCGTGATGAATAAATTGATAAATAATTTATTTAACAAATTCAGTAGTCGAAGAGGTAAAACAAGATAAGGTCTATACATTAAACATTTAATTTTTCAGAAAAAAAACCTCAAGAAATAAGGAAAATAGGGCAATTTTGCACTGAATTCCGTCAGTGAAAAAGTAAAATTGGATAAATTAATTTTTCCTATTAAGTATTTTTAAACAAATATCTCGGAAACTAAGCGAGATAGAGCGATTTTATCTTCATCTTGGGGATGAAATCACTCTATCAATCAGAGATCGGCAAAAATAAAATTCGCATTTTTAATTTTTTGTATTTCTGTAATTTTCATCGAAAAAAATTTTAATTACTTTCTTAATGAAAAATTTGGATTTTTAAATTTTTCATTAGTTTGAAAATTAATTTTTTTTTTTTAACAATTTTGATTACTATTGTAATTAGAAATTTGACCGATGAAATTTTATAATTCTTTTTCTTATTCGAAACTTTGATTCTTTCTTACTTATTAATTGATTGGAATAATTAATTTTATAATAAAATCAACGCTACTATGTTTAATCTTACCAAATATAAACGTATTTCAGACAAAAATTTTGAGTTGAGAGTGTCAACTAAATGTAACACAAATAAGAACTTATAATTTAATCCAATCTAAATAACGCTTATATGACATTTATAATTCAATTTAACTAATAAAAATGTTAATAAGTTTAATAAAGAAAATAATTATGAAATTCCATCAGTCGAATTTTAAATTACAATAGTAATCAAAATTGTTAAAAAAAAAAAATTAATTTTCAAACTAATGAAAAATTTAAAAATCCAAATTTTTCATTGAGAAAGTAATTAAAATTTTTTCGATGGAAATTACAGAAATGAAAAAAATTAAAAAATTAAAAATGCAAATTTTTTTTTGCCGATCTCTGCTATCAATAGCTTCATTCCACTTAATTTCCAAGATATTCATAAAAAAAAGAATGAACCTTTTTTTTTAACTCTGGGATATTGTCTACCAAAAAAGATAAATAATATCGCCTTATCTCGCTTAGTTTCCAAGATATTTCCTTAAAAATAATCACAAGGATAAGTCGATTTTCCTGTTTTATCTCTTCACTACTGAATTAAAATTCGAAAAAAACAAACAAAATTATATATATATATATTGTCGACCTAGAGTGAAAAAGACGTAACGAGATAGGAAACGTGTACCACTTACGTCCTTTTTGCTCTAGAACGACGATATATGAAGAAAAGAAATAAGATGTATAAATACCGAAAAAAAAGTGATGAATTAATATTGTGAAGAGGTCTTTTTGTCGCTAATTCTCATCAAAAGCACCCGAAACTCATTCCCGCGGGCGTCGCCGTACGTTGCACCAAGGGTGGAAGCTTTAAAAAAATAAAATGAAATTAAATAAATTAAAAGAAAAAATTATCTTCAAATTACGTGCAAAAATTAGTTGCAATGGGAACAGGAAAAAAAAAGAGAAAATATTCCTATAAAACTAATCATGAAGGGTGAATTTCTTATGGAAGGGGAGGGAGACCCGGGTGGAATACAGATGTGAATCACACACACAAACACACACACAGAATGAAAAAAAAAATAATTCAGAAGCGAAATGAGTAGTAACTATGTTATGAATATGGAAATGATAATGTCATCTTGAGTGTACGTGCAAAATGTGCACAGTGTCTCATCCTCAATCCTGTATGTCCCAGTATTGCCTCGCGCGCGTTCCAGTTTCAGTTTTTGAACCGAAAAAAATTCTTTCAAATACGTCATGAGGATAAATAATTTTTTTATTATTTTTAAACTGTTAATTTTCGTTAGAAAATTTTTTTTTTGAAATTATCTTTGAAAAAAAAATAGACAAATTGCTATTTTATTCATCGAAAAAATTCTTTCAAATACGTCATAAGGATAAAAAATTATTTTATTATTTTTGAACTGTTAGTTTTTGACGAAAATTTTTTTTTTTACATTTTCTTTGAAAAAAAGAGACAAATTGCTGTTTTATTCATTGGATAATTCTTTTAAATACGTCATAAGTGTAAATAATTTTTTTTATTATTTTTAAACTATTCTGTTTTTAACAAAAAAAAATGATTTTTTGACATTATCTTTGAAAAAAAGGAAAATTTCTCATTTTATCCATTAATTTTGTATTTTTCTCATCGTTATCACTTCATAAATTAATTCAATTTCTTGGAAATATCTCAAAATCTAATGGAGATACGAAATTTTTCACAGGCACATTTTTTTGTGGAACATTGAGAAGAAAAAAAAATTGATAAAAACTAACAAATTGTCGTTTTAGAAACAAAGTGGCGTAAGTGCTATGCTTATACATAGCACTTACGCTATTTTGTTTCTGAGACAACGAAATATTCATTCCATTGGTCCCTAGTAAATATTTTCTTCCAAATAATCAAAAAATTTGTTAAATTTACTGAATTTTGTGTGTTAATTAAAACCAATTAACTGTTTGAATTAACAAAATTCAGTGAATTCAACAACTTTTTTGATTAATTGAAAATATTTGTTAAAGACCAATAAAGTAAAATCAATATCGTCATCTTGGAATCAAAGGGGCGTAAGTGCTTCGTATAAGCATAACACTTACGCCACTTTGATTCTAAGTAGGGGTGTGCGAATAATTCGAATCCACGAATTATTCGTACCGAATCGAATATTAATATTCGATTCGAAATTTGAATCGAATAATTCGAATTTTCGAACAATTCGAATTTTCGAACAATTCGAATTTTCGAACAATTCGAATTTTCGAACAATTCGAATTTTCGAATAATTCGAATTTTTTTGAATAATTCAAATTTTTTTGAATAATTCAAATTTTTTTGAATAATTCGAATTTTTCAATAATTCAAATTTTTGAATAATTCGAATTTTCGAATAATTCGAATTTTCGAATAATTCGAATTTTCGAACAATTCGAGTTTTCGAACAATTCGAATTTTCGAATAATTCGAATTTTTTTGAATAATTCAATTTTTTTTGAATAATTCGAATTTTTGAATAATTCAAATTTTTGAATAATTCGAATTTTGGAATAATTCGAATTTTCGAACAATTCGAATATTTCAAATTTTCGAATTTTCTTGAATAATTCGAATTTTTGAATAATTCGAATTTTCGAATAATTCGAATTTTCGAATAATTCGAATTTCCTTGAATAATTCGAATTGTCGAACAATTCGAATTTTCGAATAATTCGAATTTTTTTGAATAATTCAATTTTTTTTGAATAATTCGAATTTTTGAATAATTCAAATTTTTGAATAATTCGAATTTTGGAATAATTCGAATTTTCGAACAATTCGAATATTTCAAATTTTCGAATTATTCGAATTTCCTTGAATAATTCGAATTTTCGAATAATTCGAATTTCCTTGAATAATTCGAATTGTCGAACAATTCGAATTTTCGAATAATTCGAATTTTTTTGAATAATTCAAATTTTTTTGAATAATTCGAATTTTTGAATAATTCAAATTTTTGAATAATTCGAATTTTCGAACAATTCGAATTTTCGAACAATTCGAATTTTCGAATAATTCGAACTTCTCGAATAGTTCGAAAATTTTCGAATTATTCCAAAAATTTCAAATAATTCTAATATTTTCGAATAATTCGAATAATTTCGAATAATTCGACTTTTCGAATTATTCGATTCGAAATTCGAATCGAATAGTAATATTCGATTCGATTCGAACACTATTCGCACACCCCTAATTCTAAGGCATCAATATTTAATAGGTTTTATCCTTTTTTTTTTATTCTTCACAAAAAAAAGTTTCTCCAAAAATTTTCATATCTTGTGCTAATTTCTGAGATATTTTTGCTGCAATTGATTTTTTATTTTTCATCGTGATGATAATCACTGAGAACTGGAGACGCGCGAGTAATTATAGCAAAATCTCGGATAATCAATTTTCAATAGTTAAAATTACGAGAAAAAAAAAACAAATTTCGAACTTAATTGAAAAAAAATTGGGTTCAAGTGAAAAAAAAAAAAGAGCTTGGAATTGAAACGCGATGCATAGCCAATCCTTCCTGCCTATTCCAATAAAATGTTACCACCTAGGCATTTTACGTTTTTAACGATAAATGAAAAAAAACCAAAAAGAAAGAACCCGAAAAAAAAATTTGAAAAAAATAGTAAAAATCTGTAATTACTCTATTTCTAGTCATAAATGAAAGAAAAACTCATGTTTTACCGTCTGTGTAAACAAAACGTATATTGTACAGTATGCTTTTTTTTTCTCTTCCAGCGAGTCTGGTGACTGCCTATCCTAACTTCTCATAGTCATTTAATTGAAAAAAATTAAAAAAAGAAAAAGAACTAAAATTTAAAAAAAAACGTGGTTACGAAAGAATTCTTTCCCAATTTCTCAAGGGATTATTCATAAATTGTGGAAAAAAAATGATGAAAATATATATATATTGTCCATCCATGAACCGTCACACACTGGTCGAGAGGTCTAAAATTTCGGACACGTGTTCATTAGATGAAAAAAACCATTAATTTTTGTCTCAGGATTAAAACCCATTAAAAAAAACGCCACACGATTAAAAAAAAACGCTTTCATTAGGCATTATCATTTCGTTGTCTCAGAAAAAAAGGGGTATAAGTGCTGTGCATATATACAGCACTTATGCCACTTAGAAACAAAGTGGCCCAAGTGCTGTGCACAAACCACAGCACTTACGCCCTTTTTTTCCTGAGATAATGATTTTTTTTCCTCTCAAATACAATCTTTAAAAAGCAAAACTGTTTTTGAAAAAATCTTTCTCATTATTACGATATAAAAAAAAAAATCAGAAAAAATAAGTCCAGGGTGAAACTAGCTTATCCCAACTTTTTAAGAAAAAATTTTAATTATCTTAATTACTAAATAATAATTCCAAGAAAAATGATAAAACAACCAAGTGACGAGATAAAGAATAACCACTGAATTATTTTTTTAGAAGACCTCCTACCGTCCCACTTGATCTCCCTCAATGTTTTTTGAAAAATACATTTAAAAAAAAGAAGAAAATAATTAAGATGAGAATGAAAAATAATGAAATTATGAAGAAAACCTGCTCAGCCGCGAGCTAAAAATGATTTTATTATAAAAAAAAAAAAAGGAATAAGAAAGTCTGGCAATTTAAATAAAAAATGTCCCGATCAAATTTCTAGGTATATGTTTAAATAAAAAAACACACAGGCCCTAGGTGTAAATTCGCATTAATATCCATTAAATAAACTGGAAAAAAAGGAAAAATAATTAGTTAGGCTAGAATTAATAGAAAAATTTTTTCGGGCATAAATTAATTAATTAAGAAAAATTGATAAATACATGATCATTGCGACATTAAAATTGTCATTATATCATTAGACTATTTATCATTTATTAAAATACTGCAAAATCAACGTTTTTTTAAAAAATTATTATGTTATATTAATTTATTGTTGTTAATAAAATTATTTTATCAATCAAAATGATCAAATATTGGGAAGAAAAAAATTTAATATTTAAATACGTTGATTAAAGAGAAGAAAAAAAAATTTAATGAAATTATGAAAAAATAAATTGGATTTCCAATTGATAATTAGTAGTTAATTAAACGTGAATTTTTCGTTAATTAGAAAAAAAAAAAAAAAAATTTGATGAAAGAGTTAATAAAATCGTTGAAGCTGTGACCGAGAAATTTCGAAAAATAATTGAGAGACGATAGGAACAAGCAAGTCGCACACACACACACACACATACAAAAACACACATTTACACACAAAAATTGCAGTAAAATTCGAATCGAATTAAAAAAGAAAGATGTGTAAAGAAAAAAAAAGGGAAGAAGCCATTATAAAAAAATTAGAAAAAGAGTAAAAAATGAATTCTTTATAAATTTTCACTCTCAAAAAAATCGTCATTTTTCATTGCCTAAGCATAGGAGTAAATTTTATCAAAAACATCCAATTTTAATAGTAAAGAAAAAAAAAAAAAGATGAATGAAATAATTCAATGAAAAAATTAAATAAATAATGACCTTAGAGGAGACAAGTAAAAAAGAAAGCAATAATTAACACGATTTACGTTACCACGCTTTTAATACAAAAAAAAAATGAAGAAAAAATATATTTGAATCTCTCGCCTTGCTGATTTAGTGGAAAGTAAAAGACGCATCAAGAAATAAAAAAAAACCAGTCTAGCCTATTTAACGAAAGAAAATTAAATAAATGATAAAAATAATGAAAAAATAAATAAAAAATGATGAAAAAGTAATCTATAAAAATGATAAAATTTACTACTGCTAACTACTACTATTATGCTACTGCAAAAAAAAAAAAGAAACTTATTAATATTAACTATTACCTAAATTCTGGTAAAAAGAGAAATAAAAAATCGAAATACATACCAAACTACTCTGCTAGACAGTGGTGGTACTAGAATAAAAAAAAAGCAAAAAAAAAATGAGAATAAATAGTTGAGTAAATTTAATAGTCGTGTAATTGCATCAAAAAAAAGAGGAAAATAAGGAAAAAAATCTAGAGGTGAAAAAGAAAAATTGGTGACGATTGAAAAATGAGAGAAATATGAAAAATATAATTGACAGAGTAATTATATTGACAATAGAATGACAAAAAAAAAAAATTTACAAATATTTTCGCATGGCAAATTCAATATTTTTTACTGTTTCCATTATATGCATTTAAAAAAGGGTTCCCATTCACACTGCGAAAGAATTTAATGCAATATAAAACTTTTTAAAGATTTCTAATTTAATATTTTATTTTTCAATTAGTGAAATCCTTTTCTTAATTAATTACTTGAAAAAAAAAAATTAATTACTGAGAATTGGTGAATTAATTTTTTTTAAAATTAAATTGATGAATTAATTGGCGATTATAAAAGGAGAATGAAGGAAAAAAGCCAAAATGTATTTAATTTTTCGACGATAGAGAGAAAAATATAAGTGAAATATATATAAACCCACGTGAAATCAATTGGACTTCCATAATTTACTGGGTCGACTGTTATTTAAACACTTAATAACACGCAATTCTCGAGAAGAATAATTCAACGTGTTTCTTTCTCTAATAAAATGAGGGAAAAAATTGTATACATCAAAACACAATCTTTAGGATTAATCACGATAAAAGAGAAAAGAAAAGGAAACACGCAAATATTGTGAAACGCCGAAAAGTTAAATATTGAATTAATGTGGATAACGTTTTGTGAGAATGATTTTTTTACTGGGCTGTGAACCAAATGATTGATTCAATTTAATAATTATCTTAAAAAAATATAATTGAGCAAGAATATTGTAAAATATAATTTTCATCTATTTATAATTAATTAATTACAGGAATTTTAATTAATTAATAAATTCATCGATAAATAATTCAATTAATTAATAAATTAATTAATTAATTTTATTAATTCATTTAATGAATTAATGAATTAATTAATTTAATGAATTAATTAATCGATTTTATTAATTGATTGATTAATTTAATTAATTAATTAATTGATTAATTACAAAAAATTTTAATTATCAATAAATTTGAAAAGTTCATTTGGTGCAAAGCTCGGTGGATTAAACTCATAAAATTATAAAATCAGGAAAATTGAGAGAAAAAATCAATCACAATTGAATCAGAGTCAAAATGACAATTTTTGATAGAAAAACAATTAATTTTGCATACAGACGTGAAAAAAATCAGATGCTAATAGATCAAGTGAAGAACAGAAAATAACACGAAATGAGAAGAAAAAATCGTAAATTAATAGTGGATAAAATTAAAAGAATCTAAAAATTGCATTTGCTGATTTGTTGTAATAGCATTGAAGCAAGAAAATGCACTGAAAAACAGTAGGATATCAGGCTGGCATAGAAAATTAATTAAATGAAAAATAAATTTAACGAAAAAAAAAAAAAAACTGAAAATAAAACACTAGTGCCGATGCTATTGTACGTCCCTCGTTTATAAATTATTTTTTAACTGATGAAAAAATCATTATTAGATTTAACTTTACTCTTCAACATATCAATGAAAAATAACTTTAACTTGCAATTTTCAAGAATTATTTTATTTACAGATAAAACAGGATTAATTGAATTTATTTTGAATTTGAATTTTTTTTTTGATAATATCTTCGAATGTAAATGCAATACAAAAATAATTGTAGAAACCTTTTTTTTTTTAAAGAGAAATGAGATTTAGAAGAACAAAAGTTTCTATGAAAATTTATGATTATTAAATTAGCAGAAATCTGACCAACTTGCAAATTTTTTCTTTTAAATGCATTATTATAAAAAAAATATTAAAAAAATTCATACTTATACATTTTGGAATTTTCTAAATGTGTATATTTTTATTTTTCTTAAATAATTTATGTGTTAATAGAAAAAAAAAATCCAAAAATTGTCTTATTAAAAATAACGAAAATCTGACAATTTAGATTTTTTTTTGTAACATAAATTATTTTTTAAAAAAATAAAAAATATGCACATTTAAAAAATTCTAAAATCTATAAATGCAAATTTTTTTAAAATATTTTTTAAATTATGATTGATTTAAAAAAATGTCATTAGCATGAAAATTTTCGTGTTTCCCTTAGATTTGAAGATATCCCGAAGAAATCAAATAAAAATCAGTATTTCTCGTTTTTTTCTTCTCCACTGCTGAATTAATTATGTTAATTAATCAATGGGGGGGGATGTACAATTAGCATTACACGAGACACGAGGGGTGTGTGACAACGTGTGCGACCGCTCGTGGATCGAGCTGACCGCTTTCACGTGATATATTTAGATATTTAATGAAAAAACCATGAAAATAATGAATTAAAAAAAGAAAAAAAATTACGAGTCACAAACTATTGAATTTAATGTAACATTAAAAAAAAAAAAAAATTAAAGTTTGTTATTATTGAAATTTTCAATAATTTGAGCCACATTGAATGATAAGTATTACTTATAATTTATAAGTAAAAGAAGAAAAAAAGAAATTAAATGAATTAATAAAATTATAATTACACAGAATATAGATATACTATATATATATCTGTATTGTGGTAATGTACATATATATATGTATATAGTATAAAACGATGGAGAAGAGTTAAATTATTCGCTCACACTTAAATGATGAATGAAAGAATTTAAAGCAAAAAAAAATTAATTATTAATTAATTAATTAATTAATAAATGAGGAGAAATCGTTTATCACGAGATTAAGCAGTAAAAAAAGGCAGAGAAAAATAAGCAAGAAAAACCATTGTTACCTATGTAAATGAATGATTTTCGACTAAATTTAAGCTACTTAGTAGGCTTAAAAAAAAAATGGAAAATCATGAAAAATAATAATTAAACCGTAAAAAAAAATTTGTATAAGGGCTACACGTGGTGTTGACTCTCGCGCTACTCTAGCCAATCGGAATCCGTTTCATTAATTATTAATTAATTCATCGAGACAAAAAAATAAATTATTTATATAGTGTTGAGCACTGTTTTAAGTGCTTATCATTTTTTGGCTGTGTGAAGCTTCAAGATTAAAATAAATAAATGAAAAAAATAAATAAAATTTAAAATGAAACAATTATCAATTATTATTGGCTTTGCATTAAAAAAAGGAAAAAATTAATTCTCAAAATTTCTCCGACAGAGTAAAACTTAAAAAAAAAGGAAAAAACAAATGTCGTTTTTTTTAGGAAACGATATTAGAACGAAAAAAAAAAGTATTTAAAATTGAACAGCAAAAAAATCTTCAGTAGCAAAAATTGAGAAGAACGAAAATGAGAATAATAAAATTTAAAAACATTAAAAAACACATTTAAATAATAAAAAAATTTAAATAAAATGAACGAATATCAGCGCAGTAATTTCTTCAATATGTTATAAAAAAAAAATGAAAAAAAATTAATTCCGCATCTCCGTTTGTACGCATTTTAGAAGAAAAAAAGTAAAAAAAAATGGAAAAAATAAATAATAATAAAATACTTCAAATTTAATAATGTAAATTTCTTAAATAACGGTACTAGCTCAGATAAAAAAAACATCCTGCCGAGTTGCCCCGGGTTATGCTAAGTGCCACCTGGCCCATATACATTATTTGGAAAATTTAAAAAAAAACATTAATTCAAAAAAAAAAAAAGTGGGAAAAAGGAGAATAAACAACCATTAAATAAAACTTTGAATAACAGAAAAAAAAGATGAAAAAAAAAAATTACATTAAGCATCACGCTCATCATTATAGTGAATGGTAAATACGATAATTATATAGCTCTATTTTTTCGCCCGAAGAAATAATTAAATTAATAATAATAATAATGAATAAATAAATAATCTATCTGTAAAAAGGCTAATTTTTTAAGAACATCAAGCTAAAATGAAGAAATTAATTAAATTAATTAAATAAAATGAATTTTCATCTCCGGTGGCAATGAATGCTTTGTAAATACCTGGTTATTTATTATAAACTATTTTAAAAAGGCAAAAACTAATAAGATTGACTAAATGATGGTAATTCATGATAAAAGGGCAATGGTAATCGAATTAATTGAATTTCACCGGATTTTATCGAGATAAATTGAAGAAAATAATGAAGAAATGAATTGAATGAGAAAAAAATTAATGGGCTGATCGAATTTTAATATTTCGTGAATTTTTGGAAGTAAAAAAAGCAATTTTATGATAAATGATTAATTGATAATTGTAATTTCCACGACCGAGCCACGAATGAATAATTAAATGAAAAAAATAATTTAAAAAAATTAAATTTAAAATTTAAAAAAAAAAAAGGCAATTTTTAAGCATTGTTTGCGGAATAAATTTGGGGTATTCAGTGCCTTGCAAAAGGGAGTCATTTGCAAATTTTAAATTAAATTATTCTCACTTGGGTCTTCCATCGACTTTTCTGTCGATTCCATAAAAAGCAAGTCACTGTTCTCCCTTGTTTTAAATTCCGCAGTAATGCCCAAGGTCTTCGCTTCCTTTCATACAAACCAAAAAAGAAAAAACCAACATTTTTAATGAAAAAAATAAATAAATAAATAAATAAGGTAAATTTCTCCAGTACCACATGAGCAGAAATTAACTTGCACACTTTTTTCATTTAAATGCATAGGGATATTTTCTACTATTCAAATGAGGAATGAAAAAAAAATAAAAAAATTTGAAAAGTATCAGATTTGATGGAAGCGAATGCCACTAAAAAAATGGCTCGTCGTGAGGCCAGCTCGGGCTCCCTAAAAAAAAATTTTTAAAAATGAATATTAAATTAAATCGGTTATCTAGATAATGAGCGATTATGTGATAAGTGTCTTAAGCATTTGGGTTCACTGCTAATTAAAACCAAAAAAAAAAGGAAACTTCTCTCTTATTTTTACCATTTTTTAAACACTTGAAATTGCTATAAAAAAAAAAATTAAAAAAATTAAATAAATAAAGAAATCATTCGAACCGGGTACCAAGGCACTCAGGGCAACGATACTAATTAATTTATTTCCCCAACTCTAGCATTACGTTTATTTTATTTAAAAAAAAGAAAAAAAATCAACGTCGAGGGATAGATAATGGAAGGATAAAGAACACGCGATTAAAGCAGACCGAAAATTGAAAAACACAAAATTTGCATATTTTAAAGTGCGGAAATAGACATTGCTGTATATTCAAATACGTATACCTAATCGGGTACGCATAAACTACTTTAAAAAAAGGAAAGAAAAAAAAAGTCTCTATAAATTTATAAGGTACTTGTTCTCCCATTCATGAGTACCTCGTGCGTGGGCATGTCCTGTCAGTATTAAAAAAAAAACCACATATTTAATGAAAAAAAAAGTATAAGAATTAATATCGTAAGGGCAAAGAAAAAAAAATGGTAACAAAAAAATACTTTGGAACGTAGTTTTTATCTAAGTAAGAATTGAAATTATCGTATGAACCCCGAAAATCCTCAGAAAATGATACAGGAACGCTAAGGAAGAAGAAGAAAAAGAGGAAGAAATTCCAAAAAAAATTTATTTAAATTTTAAAAAAACCATACAATTCCATTCCGCTTTTTTTAAATCTATCTATTTATTTATTTATTTATTTTAGCGCGAAGAGTCGCTGTAAATATATTATAAATTAATTAATTAATTAATGATAAAAAATGCAACTGTTGGGACATACCCACGTGTTAGTTATGAAAATGCATTATAGAATGATTTTAATTTAAAAGAAAAAATGAAAAATAGTAATTAATAATTAATTATTATTTAAATTGTAGTAAATGGGAGCCCGTTTGAGATTGAAAGTAATTAGTGCGAGAGAGTGCAAGTGTATGATTAAAGATTTGCAATTGAGCGAATGAGATTAATGAGATTTTTGCTTAATAATTAAAGGATTAAATGAAGAAAAAAAAAAAACATGTGAATTTAATTAAGCAGTATAAAGCATTTCCAATAATACCAACACCAATAAAATACTCCTAATGAAAGAATAAAAAATGAATTAAACGTAAATAATTAAAGAAAAATTGACTAAATGTTATTTAAAGAAAAGGAAAAAAAAGAGGAAAAAAAAAAAAAAACGTTGCATACATATTGAGCATGCATCATCATTTACTTCAGCATTCTTAAAAAAAAAATGGAAAAAATAAAACAAATTCGGAAAAAACTATCTATTATTATCGAGAATATCAGTTTAAAAGAAATTGAAGAAAAAAAGGAATAATTAAATGAAAAATCAATACTTATTAATTATTAATTAGCAAGATACCTTAAGGGTCAGTCATAATGGTAAACCCATATAGTCTATTTGTTAATGTTTCAGATATTTTATTAAATGTTGATATAATGTATTGACGACATTCCTTGTTTGTGGCAAATTTCCTCTGCATTAAAATTAAAAATTGAAGAAAAAAAAAGAAATTAATAAAAGAGAAAATAGGAAAAAAAAAACTCTCAATTCCCAAATAAAAATGCTCCATCTGTCTAAAACTGATAATCGTTACCAAAAAAATGAAAAAAAAACATAATCTGTCAACAAAATTCGATTAATTATATTGATTTCAATTTTTTTTTGATTTGTCAAAACAATTCAAAATTAATTTAAAATTTTTTAAACATGGAAAAATTTGATTAAATTACTTCGTACAATCGAAGCTGGCAATCTGCGCTAAATTTTGCGCGCGAAAATTTGAAAAAAAAAAAATGATTTTATTATGAAAACATCGCCGTTACGCTTGTCAACGACTATTATCGGAGAAAAAAAAATGAAGGAAAAGAAAAAAGATAAAATTAATTAATAAAAATACACGAAAACACAAAAAAATAGTCAGTTTTTCAACTGACTGAGCGACCACCCAGTGACGTCACACAGCGTCTATGAAAATATATAAATATAAAAAAATAATTCTAGTAAGAAAAAATAATTAATTAAATAAATGAGGATAAAAAAAGGAAAAACATTTTTATTGTAAAACACGAAAGAAAAATAATATATAAATATATATATATACATATATATATATATTGTGCGAATACACGATAAACTATGCGAATTTAACTAAGGCTATTACTTATTTTACCTTCTTAATTTTATCAATCTCAATTACCAATTAATTAATTAATTTATTAATCTTCTTTTTTTTTTTTTTTAATGTACATTTTTTCCATACGTTTGTACCTCATTGAATGAAGGAGAGTAAATTTTTTTAAATAAGTGGCTCGTACAGGTTGCAATGTTTTTAATGAAAAAAAATAAATAAATAAAAATAAATGAATAAAAAAAAAAATTGAAATATTAATTCAGGGTCAATTTAAAATGGGGAATTATAACAATCGTAAATTCACACTATACAAGGGACAATATATGTAATAAAAAAAATAATTGTAACAACACAATTACTATTGTCAAAAAAAAAATAAAAAAAATAAACAAAAATAATAATTATTATTATGAAAGAATAAAGTGAAGATTAAAAAATTGTTAAATTGTCAGCATTGCACAAATATAACAACGCAATAATGTGTATTGTGTGAAAGTCTTACTACCCCCTGTTCAGTGTCGTCAGAACCAAAGTATTAATTGAATTAAATTAAAAAAAAAAAAAAAAGTGAATTTCAATCGAATAATTAAAGGATAAAACTTGAAAATAGGAGTTGACATGCGCTTAAAAAAATCATCATTAAAAAAAAATAGACGTTCTTCTGCAATCACCGAATGATAAAAAAAGAGAAAAAAATTAAAAATGATTTTTAAAAATAAATAAATGAAAAAAATAAATAACTGTCGCGACAGCATCGATGATTTGTAATATTTTATAAATAAATTGGCATATCAATTTTTAATCGAAAAAAAAAAATCTCACTCTGAAAAGAACAAAAAAAATTTAAATTAAAAAAAAAAAATAAGAACAATTTAAATAAAATATAAAAAAACTGAAAATGAAAATAAATTGTCATTCTCATAAAACGCTCTGCTGGTTTGGAGCTGTAGTCATATCGTTAGAGCATAAGTCTGTATGTGACGATGTTAATTATTGTAATATAAACAGAAGAAAAAAAAAGAAAAAAACAAAAAATGAAAAAAATTAATAAGTAGGAGCGTATCAAACTATTTGTCTGGTATTACTGGGCATGCTTCAATAGATTTTTTATAAACAAGGTTCGCTCGACAAAAAATGAAAAAATAATGAAAAAAAGAAAAAAAAGAAAAAAAAACTATGAAAAAATTCCTTTCTCATAATTTTTCCAGATTAAGAGATAAAAGATGAAAAAAAAAACGTTTGTTTGCAACGAATTTTGAAAACTCGATGAAAAAAATAAATAAATAAAAGAAACCAAAAAAAATGTGAATGATATGCAAAATGAGAGAACAAAATAACAATCGCACCTCGACGAATCTTATCCTAATTTATCACCTATGCAAAGAATTTAAAAAAAAAAATTGAAAAATGATAAAAAAAAAATACAAAAAAAAAATAATAATAACGTGTTTTGGGCCCTTCCGTCCAATTCGCCATGTACCACTGTCATTATTTATTTAATTTTGCAACTTACGTACAATAAAATTGTTATTGCTGAAATAATACAAAGTCTCAAAACCACCTAAATCCACATAATTTCCTTTTTAATCATGATTTTCTATGAAAAAAATTAATTACAAAACGTTTTTACCTATTTTAAAAAGTTCATACACATTTGAATTTGAATATAGCGCTGAAACTGTCGCGTTTATTCCTCATTTCTCATTGGTCGACAAAAATTGCGCGCTCAATTCAAAACAAATAAGGTAGAATTGAAGGATAAAACAATTTTTTTGGAGTAATTATCGATCATTGTTTCTGACAGTGTCCCAGTAATTGACAATTTTCGCAAATTCCTCAGTTAGGGTCACACGACTAATAGATGGACACTGACCAAAAGATGTACAGTTTTTATTATCAAGAATTTTCATAAATAAATGAATGATTCTTATACTTTTCACGTCAATTCCTGATTATTACATTCATATAAATTTATAAATTATTTATTACATATCGATTAATCGAAATTTAAAATCATACCACTGCAAATATGCAACTGTCCATCTATTGGGGGTTCAAGTTATTTTCCAGTTTTTCCTTGATTTTCTTTAATTATTTTTACATTCTTCAAGTTTAATTGATTTTCAGTCGATTCACTGTATATTTTTCTGTACATCATTCTTTTCTGCAACTTTTTAACGTGATTTGCCTATTTCATATGAAATAATAAAGTCTAATATTTCCTTAATCGTCCATCTATTGGTCATGTTACCCAATCTCTTTTGTAGATGATACTAAAAATCAGCAGACAATTCTAATCTGACGATTTATAGATTTTCTTCTTTTTTTTAACAAATAAATCATTTTTAATAATTGAATTAATTAATTAATTGATCAATTTTTAATAATTAAAAATATGCACATGCAGAAAATTTCAAAAACTATGAGTGCAATTTTTTAAAATATGTTTTTAATAATAATTTATCTGTTCCAAAAAAAAATCAAAAAATTGTCCAATATTTGCTAATTTCATCATAATTTTAACGTGATTTGCCTATTTCATATGAATTAATAAAGTCTGATATTTCCTTAACCGTCCATACAATATATTGTTTAATATTCAATTGTTGGGCTCGTTTAATGCAACAAAAATCTTATTAAAATAAATCAATTCATTTTCGTATTTATCGTGAATTATAGTGCAGTTTCATGAAAAATTGAAAGATTGTAAATAACAATACTAAAAGATTGTCAATTTGCGATGTTTCGCTTATTATTTAAGCTTCCTCAGGCTCTTGACATTTTTTAGTATTTAGTCATGTTAATTCAAGATAGTTTCATTTTGAGAACCAAAACATTACACAATTATTTAATACAGCAAATACAGAATATATTACACGTTTGTTATAGCACTTCTTTTCCTCCTATCTAGGATTCTAATTATCTAGGATTAACATGACTGAATACAAAAAAATGTCAAGAGCCTGAGGAAGCTCAAATGATAAGCGAAACACCGCAAATGGACAATATTTTAGTATTATTATTTATAACCTTCCCATTTTCCATGAAACTTCAATTTATAGGGGAACAATATAGTGGGGCAAAATAGACATTGTAATGAAACAGTGGGAGATAGATTTTCTTTAATGATTCCATCGAAAAGCTGAGGAAATTTAAGTCGAGAAACATATGCCAGAATTATTTTTTTTTTCAATTTTTTGAGAATTTGATTTTTTCTGGCATTTTTGGGGGATAAAAGCCCTTTGATTTTGGAGAAAATTCAGTTTTTTGGCAATATCTCTGATTCTATTGGTCGTAGCGATCTGGGACCGATTTTAAATGGAAGGTGAGATCATTTCCCATCGATTTATGGGGTTTTGAATCTAAAAATATCGATTTTTCAGATAGTTATTGGAACTTTTGTGATAATTATGCTCATCAGTTTTTGTCCTATAACTATGTAAAAAATCGATATTTTTGAATCCAAAATCCCATGAATCGATGGGAAATGTTCTCACCTTCCATTAAAAATCGGTCCAATGTCGCTACGACCAATAGAACCAGAGATATTTCCAAAAAACTGAATTTTCTCAAAAATCAAAAGGCTTTTACCCCTCAAAAATGCCAGAAAAAATCGAATTTTCAAAAAATTGAAAAAAATTAATTCTTGTACATGTTTCTCGACTAAAATTTCCTCAGCTTTTCGATGGAATCATTAAAAAAAATCTGTCTCCAATATTTTCATTCATTTCAAAATTTTTTCATAATATATGCATAAAAATTCAAATATGTGTCCTTCCCCTATAACATATTGAAATAATTGAATTACAATCAATGAACAAATAGTTCTCCAATTTATGCTGTTAGAAATAGGCTCTAAGTGTCATATACTGGGGCAACTACATCATTTTTCAAAAAAAAATGACCTCAAAAAATAATAAAAATAAAAGAAAATTTGAAAAAATAAATCATGACATTTTTCGTGAGTTAACCACAATTTGTCTCATTTTTTCCATTTAAAAAAAAAAAGTGGCAATTACTTTCGTGCAACATTTGACAACTGCTCTCGAATTCTCGAAAAATCATCAACAAGTGTTTTCAATGTTATCGGTGGTAATTCCATGCTGATTGTCTTTTGTTCCATTTTAGCTCCCTCCTCTCTCGCTGCTTCCTCAATCTGCACAAAAAAGAAAGAAAAAAAAGAACAGATAAGCACAAAACAAATAACAAATAACAAATAACAAATGATTGACTCACACTTCAAATATCTCCATATTCCCCCCAAAGAAAAAACCGTTAGAAAAACAAAAAACGAGCGTTTCTCGTTCATTTTCCCCTCAAACCTTCCCCACCACTCGCCCCTCTCCCCCTCCCCCCTTTTGCAAATCTTTCGACCAATTACATTGTCCCCACCCCGACAGTATTGTCCGAACTCTCGCAAAGCGCACATTTGCCCAAAGGAAAAGTGTCCAAACAAAAAAAAAAAAAAAAAATTCTGTCCCTAACCAAAAAAAAGTTCAATTTTCATCAAAAAAAAAATTCCCCCAAAATTTTTCCAAATTTTTAAAAGTTTTAAATTTAAAAAACAATTAAAATAACGTATTTAAAGACAAATATAAGTATGAATTGAATAAAATAATGGAGTTAAATCAATTATCCCGAGATATTCCAAGTGTATCCCATGAACGTCGTGGTAGACACTATTCTCCATCTATATCATCATCAACAACAACGACTCGTCAAACTTCATCATTATATCATAATAATAATAATAATAATTATAACCAACAATACGTTAACACGTCTAATAATACATTGAAGCAAGTTATCCACCGTGATCCATCTCACACACACACAAAAAAAATAACATCCACATCTAATACAGTAAAAGTCCACGAAAACGCCATTGGTAGTATATTATCATCATCAGATCAGCGTTTAGTTGTACGTTTGGAACGTTGCCCGGCAATTGACAAAATGGATACTTCAACACGTGAAATTGAACGTGATAAACAAGAATTTACTGATGCTATTAATCATTGTATTGATTTATTACGTGCTAATAATTATATTACAGATGTTAATAGTGATGTTATAACACGTAAAGCAGCTGTTATTGGACAAGAAATGTATGAGTGTTTAAAAAAATTTAGAGATAAGTCAAAAAATTTTATAACAACAACAACAACAGGAGCATCAAAAGTATCGAATAATGATAAAAATGAAAGAGTTCCAATTGTTGATATTAATGAGCGTGATCATCTTGTTAGAAATCACGTGGCTAATCCAATTAATCAAATACATTTTATCAAGGAAGAACCACCGGAAATCATCGAAACCGAAGAAACCGAGTCTTACGAAGAGGATGGAGAAAAAAAAATAACTGTTAGGGATGTTAAGACACTTGAGGATTCCGATGAATTTGATATGAGAAGACCTGATTCACTTTCTGGTGAGGATGAAACTTTTGATAGCAGCAATAATCATCGTTCTCCACGTTTTAGCAGGGGGAGAAAACGCAGAAGACCTTATGCTAGAATTCCCATTGAAGAAAAAATCAGAGTCGTTAATTTGGCTAGATCCAATCCTAATTGGACATTAGCTTGGCTCAAAGAACGTTCGGGATCAGCTAGACTTTCTAGCATAATGCAGCTAAGACAATGGGAAAAACAAGTCATTAAAAAAGGCACGATACTCGATAAACTCAATGTTATCAATGGATGGGTCTACTCAAAGTATCTTGATGAAAAGGAAAAAAATTATGAGGTCACTAATACGATGCTGAGAGAGTGGGCCATTGAGGCTGCACAAAAATTTGTCTATCCAAGATTTAAATTTGAGGCAAATGATGCTTGGCTGGCTGGATTCAAGAAAATTCATGGACTCAAACATGGAGATATTTATGAGGACTGATTTTTTTTTTAATAGAGACTTTGTATTTTTTTTTTTTTTTTTGGATCTTCGTGCAAGTTCTTAGGGTTTTAAGAAATGGAGAAAAAGTGTTTTACTGATTAACACACATAACCTCAAAGTTCCATTTATGTTGTAAGAGTTTGAAATGTTAGTTTTTTTTTAGTTTCATATTTGTGAAAAAAGAGACAGAAAGACAGACAAGTTCATCGTTCTTATTCATTGGAAAGTATTTTTTTTTTCTTATTTTTTTCATTTACAATATAATTGAAACAATTTTGTTTAGTAGTGAAGAGGTAAAACAAGATAAGTCTATTTTTTTTCTCATTTAGTTTGAAAATATCTTAGAAAATAAGCGAAATATAGCAATTTTGCCCGAAAAATCTTTTTGTAACTCTTGAAATTTGCAAAGATAAATCGACTTATCCTGTTTTACCTCTTAACTACTGATTTTGTCATTTATAATTAATAGAAAATACTTTTTCAGTATAATGTATAGTTTATTATCTCTATGAAATTTATTATATATATCTTTAAGGAGTTAATTACACAAGTTTAGATGTAGGTGCCATTGCTACTTGATATTTAAGTTAAAAAAGAAAAAAATTAAAAAAAAAAATTGTAATTGGTAATGAAAGAAACAAAAAAAAAACTGATGTGTGACCTCATAAATTTTCTATAATTTAATCGATATTTTTTATTCATAAAAATCATTTTTTTGATAAATAAAATTAAATAATGATTTATTTATCTGTTTTTTTTTCCCTCCTTTTTATTGTTTACTTACCGTCATTTTTAGGAGACATGTTGAGGTTTTTGGATCTATCGATGAGGATGATAAATTTTCATTAATTTGACAAGCTGCTTCGATTAATCTCGATGGTTTTATTTCATTCATTTTTTTTTAATTGTTAATTTTTTAATTATTTTTGGGTTTCAATTCAAACAATTATGATTTGTTGAGGTTATGAAATTCCTGTTTTATCGACAGAGAGGGGGGGGAGCAGTTGGATTGGTAGTTTCTTGGAAGTCCGAGAGGTGGGGGGGAGATCACAAAATGGCGGATTCTTTTGGCGCGAAGAAAGAGACTCGAAAAATTGATAAAAGGCTTTTCAGCGTTGTTCAAGTTTTTAATTTGTAATTTATTGCAATAAAGACCCTATTTATTGTAATGAATGCCCATCATAACCAAAAAGAAGTATATAATATATATAGTACACAGTTATATTATTATTCATTGAGCAATTATGAGTTTTAACTTGAATTACTAACAATTGCATTAAAAAAAAAAGGAATAGTTAGTTTTTTTTTAGAAAAAACTCGAGAACGATGAAATTTATGGGAATTTATCAAGAGACTTCTTAAATTGTTTATGAAATTCTCCACAAAAAAGGTATCTACCAAAAAATCGATTTTTCTATTAGTTTAAGCAATATTTCAACAAAATGGAGGCAAAGTCAAAGAAAATTTGTCGTTAAATTTGATTTATCACCAATTTTCTTAGAAATAAGGAGGAATTCAAGCGAGATGGAGCCATTTTTCTTCATAATGACGATTTTGTAGAGAATTTTAAGAGCTACAAAAGAGGTTATCATGAAAATCGCTCTATCTCACTTAAATTCCAAGATATTTTTAAAAAACTGATAAAATATAATCAATTTATCTGAAAATTTTGTAAGAGAAAAGGAAACGAAATGGATTTGTTGCTAAAAATTAGTATTTTTTTAGAAAAAAGGCGGTTCCACAAAAAAATTTGAAAAAATTCACAAATAATTTCCACATATTGGAGCATCTTCTCAAATTTTTTCAGATTTTTTCACGAAGTCCTTCCCTCCGAAAAAAATTCCTAAATCATGTTGCACTGAAAATCCATTTTTTCCCTCTCTCTCCTAATTAATTGCTAATTAATTGCTAATTATGCACACATTTATGGATTTTATACTTCAAACCCAAGCTTTTGATGATTTCCATCTAATTTAAATGAAGATCATACCCAAAAATACGTTTTTACAGGATAATAAATAGTATACCACATTATATTTCGTCACAATGACTTTATTTCATGCAGTTAACACATTTTAAACATTTACAAATGTTTTAAAATAGCATTTTAAATGTATAACGTGTTCTTAACGATTATAAATATCCGAAAGTATTGATACATTTTTTTTTTTTGTTTAATAAATTATAGAAATAATTGATAATTCAAATAACTCATTTGGCCATCGTTAATTGGATGGAATGAAGGATGATGTGGACGATGGACTAATGAAAGATTTTTTTTCCAGTTTCTCATATTTTTTTTTGAATCATCTTCATGCCTCGACTTCGTCCTCCTTTATTCTCTTCTCTACCCACTCTGGTTTTGACTGTAATTAATTCAAAATATCATTAATTACTCAATTTCATTAACAAACATCTACATTACAGGAAATTATAAAAAAAAAATAATAATCAAATTAGGTCAGGGAACAAACACTGTGCTTTCATTGGCTAAATAAATAATTAAAAATAAATTTAACTGGGGAAATGTGGAATAAAATGGAAATACCGATTAAATGGCTTGTAATGGAATTTTTTTAATGTTTCCATTAAAATTATTATTATTATTATTATTTTTCAATCATTTCAAACATTTTTTATTACTTAAAACGTTCAAATTCCAATTAAATTAAATAAAATTGATTTTTTCCATTTTATTTCACGTTTTTCTATCTAAAAAATAATTTACAAAATTAATAAACTCAAAGCTCAGGATAATTTTTCAAGTAAATTAATCTAAAAAAAGGAGATTTTTCTTATTTTCATGCAAGAAAATCTTCATTAATTAGTGAATAGAATTAACATGAGGATGTAAATTAGTAGCAATTAAAAATGTAAATTTAAATCAATCTTTAATGAAATTCTTACCTCTAAAACTGTAATTACTTAAGTTTTAACGAAATAAATTTTCCGTTAAAGTGAATTTAATTCATTCGATTTGCAGATAATAAAACGAAAGTTTTGTGAGTTAAAATAGAATGAGAGAAATAGATAGAATGAAGAAAAAAAAATTAAAAGAGTAAACTATTTACAATAGAGAATTTGTATTATTTCGTAGAATTCAGGCAAAAGCTAAATTTGAAGCTTGAAAAAATTTTGAAAAGTGTAGAGTAATCATGCCAATTGATAGAGCTGAAATAATAAAAATAATAATAAATTTTGATCGCGTTTTGCTGATTTTTCAGGATACTCGAGGCCTCTTGATACTGGATAATGGAAATAAATAGTAATTTTGTTTGTTCATGAAGATTTAAAGCACTTGTGAGAAATAATTGGCAAAAAAATATCATCAATTTATTATTTATAATGTTATATCGAGTCAACGAAGTTCATCGTAATAATCAGCAGGAGAAGCTACTTCTTTGTCTGCCATTCTGCTTTCTCCGATTTCTTCGGATTCTATTTGAAAAAGAATTAATGGAGAAAATAATCATCAACTTATTCATGTAAATATTTTGGAATTTATACATATTTACAGTATTTAAGATGATACTAAATAGCAAACATTTGATTATTTTTTAGTAATTTTTTTTTATCAACAAATAATTTTTTTTAAAAAAAGTAAAAAATACGTACATTTAAAAATTTCGAGAAACTATAAATGCAAATTTTTTAAATATTTTTTAAAAAATAATTTACTTGTTTAAAAAAATCCTTAAATTGTCAAATGTCTACTATTCTCAATATCATCATATTAATTATTATTTTATGATTTTTTAAATGAAATTTACCTCTTTGTCCTCTTCCTCAAGGGTGAACTCCTTTTTCTTCACCTGTTTGAGTTGATTACGGAAGTTGAATTCAGCTGCTTTCTTCTGGAGTTTTGCGAATTTACTCTCATATTTGGAGACCTTCTTCAGGGTTGGTTTCATGCTGCGAGGTAAGTAACAATTCAAGTTAGAAACTCGTTTTTTTTAATCGCGAGGATTTTAATGCTTCGAATCAATGACGAAATGGTGAAGATAGAAGCTTAAAAAAAAGGGCATAAGTGCTATGCTTATATATAGTACTTACGCCCCTTTTTTCCTAAGAAAAAGAAGAGAAAATTATATTTTTTAAATATTTAATACATTAAATGTATTTTTATATGATGAATATCATATAAATTTCGCTATAGCACTTACGCCCCTTTGTTTCTGAGGAGTTTAAGTACTAAGCTTATATATAGCACTTACGCCACTTTATTTCTAAGGTGACGATAATAAATAAAAGAGCTGCATGTGCATAATTACAGAAAAATTCTATTTTTAAAAGGAAAATTTATCTTCCCTCACCATTTCTCTACTGAAATCGAATGGAAAAGTTTTGATTCTCATTGAAATACTCACAATTTACCTCGGAGATCATTAACTTGGCCATTCAAGTCACCGATCTGTGGAAAAAAAAGATTAAAAATTTAATATCCAGAGATATCTTAAAAAATCCTGAACTTTAATTCAGAAAATGAAGCAAGAATCGAAGATTTTTCTTCTTCGGGGTTCTTTAAAACACTTTGAAGATCCCAAGATAAAAAAGAAAATCGTGAGAAATAAAGCGGAGATCAAAAAGTTTGTAATCCCAGTTGAAAAGAGTTCTTTACTCGTGATTTTAAAAGTCTCGAGAGACTGAAATCAACGAGATTTTCAGGAAAGAGAGATATAAAAACAGAAGATTTTATGATACACGTTTGGTTATTGTGGACTTGGAATTTTTTAAAAATGTTTTATGGATTTTTTCTTGTACCTCGAAGTCCTTCTTCTTGACGATATATTCGATATCGAATTTCTGATCCTCCAACTGGGAAATCCTCTGGTGATACTCGCGTAAGACACGTTTGATGGTTTCTGTTGAATAAAATTCAATTTTTTTTTATTGGATTCTGCAATCGATGGAAAATATCCCAAAATCAAGAAGAGATAGAGAATTTTCGAAAGATAGGGTCACACGACCAATAGATGGACACTGACTAAAAGATGGACGATTTCTATTATCGAGGATTTTCATAAATAAATTGATTCTTATACTTTTCACGTCAATTCCTGATTATTACATTCATATAGATTCATAAACTATTTATTCCATATCGATTGATCGAAATTTAAAATCATACCACTGCAAATATGCAACTGTCCATCTATTGGGGGTTCAAGTTATTTTCCAGTTTTTCCTCGATTTTCTTTAATTATTTCTACATTATTCGAGTTTAATTGATTTTTAGTCGATTCACTGTATATTATTCTGTACATCATTCTTTTCTGCAATTTTTTAACGTGATGTGCCTATTTCATATGAATTAATAAAGTCTAATATTTCCTTAATCGTCCATCTATTGGTCATGTTACCCTATCTCTTTTGTAAATGATACTGAAAATCAGCAGACAATTCTAATCCGACAATTTTTAGATTTTCTCCTTTTTTTTAACAAATAATTAATTAATTTTTAATAATTAAAAATATGCACCTGCAGAAAATCCCAAAAACTATGAGTGCGATTTTTTAAATATTTTTTTTATAATAATTTATCTATTCAAAAAGAAATTCAAAAAATTGTCCAATATTTGCTAATTTCATTACAATTTTTCGTAGCTCTGATTCCACTTCACAAAAAAATGTTTTCATGAAAAATCAAATAAATTCACCTTCATTAGAATCATCAATGGGCCTAGGTTTGCCACAACGTTGCTCAATAATACGCCTCCTCTCAGCAGCTTTTCTCTCCTGTTCCTTTTTCAACTCCTCAGCAGCTTTCTTACGCAACAGCAACTAAAATATTTTCCCCAAAATTAATTAATCACCTCCATTGACATTCCAGACGTCATATTAGATAGAAAAAAAATGATTTACCCTCAGTTTCTTCTTTCTCTCTGGGGTCATAAAACCTTTCTTGGCTTTCTTGGCCTTTGACGCCTCCTCAAGACGTGCACGAACTTCAGCACGTTTCCTGTCTGTCTCTGCCTGCTTCCTCTTTCTCTCCTAATTTTAGTTGTCATTTTTTTAATCAAATTATTCATGATAAATTCATTTTCACACATAGACAAATAAAATATGCTATTAAAATTACATTTTAAATATTTTAAACTATCAGTAAGAGAGAATGGGGCAAAGTGGATTTTTGTGGCAACATGATTTAGTTTTCTTTTCTGAAGTGAAAGAATTTTTTAATGCATAAATCGTAAAAAAAATTAGAAAAAATGCTCCAATTTGTAGAAATTATTAGGGAATTTTTTCAAAAAATTTTGGACACTTTTTTAATTGTAAAAAAAAAATTGCGAATTAATTTTGACCAGCAGGTCCATTTTGCCCCAGTCTTCCATTGTCCAAGAATAAACGAAATATTGAATAATGTAATATGTTTTCAAACTTGAAGTGTGTGATAGTGTCTGTGTGTGTCTTACGTACATCTTCCATGCGTTTTCTCTGTAAAAAAAAGAGGATTTCGTAAGATCTAAATGTCTAAATGCTTTTTGTGTATTCTTAATTAAAAATAGAGTAGACGTACCAATTTGTGGCTACTGTACCTTTTTTTGGCTAATTTATATGAAAATTTGAATGTAAATGATTTTATAAGTACAATAATATTATAAGTTTGATTTACAGGGGAACGTGGGGCAAAATGAACATTGTCATGAAACAGTGGGAGATGGATTTTTTTTAATGATTCCATCGGAAAGCTGAGGAAATTTAAGTCGAGAAACATGTACCAGAATTAATTTTTTTCAATTTTTTGAGAATTTGATTTTTTCTGGCATTTTTGAGGGGTAAAAACCTTTCGATTTTTGAGAAAATTCAGTTTTTTGAAAATATCTCTGGTTCTATTGATCGTAGTGACCTGGGACCGATTTTAAATAGAAGCTGAGATCATTTCCCATCGATTTATGGGGTTTTGAATTGAAAAATATCGATTTTTCAGAAAGTTATGGGATCTTTTGTGAAAAATTGAGATCATCGGTTTTTGTCCTATAACTGTAAGAAAAATCGATATTTTTGGATTCGAACCCCCATAAATCAATGGAAAATGATCTCAGCTGTCATTTAAAATCGGTCCCAGGTCGCTACGATCAATAGAACCAGAGATATTTCAAAAAAACTGAACTTTCTCAAAAATCGAAAAAATTTTACCTCTCAAAAATGCCAGAAAAAATAAAATTCTCAAAAAATTGAAAAAAACTAATTCTGGTACATGTTTCGCGACTAAAATTCCCTGAGCTTTCTAAAGGAATCATTTAAGAAGATCCAGCTCCAATATTTTCATTTATTCAAAGACTTTTTCATAATATATGCATAAAAACTCAAAATTATGGAAATTTCAAAATTCTCTAAAAATATTATTCTGATTAAAGAATTTTTTCGGTAAATTGATACTTCAATAAAATATACACAAAATACAGTTATTGTGAGTCAAATAAATGCAGTAAATATAAAAACATCGAAATTGAAACGGAATTATAACAATTTTCATGCAGCATCCCTATAGTATCAATTTACCATTTTTTTTAATTCACTTGAATTTAGAGTGGTCAGAAAAAGGTACAAAAGTGGTCACAAACTGGTATTTCTATCTTAGTATCAAGCCTAGTAACTCAATGTTTAAAAAAGCATGAATTACATCAAATTCTCTTAATCTCGTAATCTAAAAGAAAAATAAAAGGAGCTCAACGATAAAAATGTCATCTAGAAAAATGATATTTCTAGAAAAATCCTGTTTATTATTTCGTCAGAAGCTCTGAAGCATTCGAAAAACAGTTGGCCTGTGTTTTATAATTATCACACGTAGGCAGTATGTATGTATTTTATGTGTATGCCTGAATCAGGCGTCATAGAAGTTCAAAATAGTGGGAGAAAGAGGCATTCATGAAAAACACATCATAATCGTTGGCAGAAATTCAAAATTAGTGTTGTAAACAACGGTTTTTTTATCACACTAATATAATCAAGTTTAGACCGTATTTCATTTTCATTTTGCTGCAAAAATTTTATGAGAAATGAAAATTCCATAAAAAAGAAAAATATATTAAGGAGCAAGAAGAGAAAAAAAATACAGTTCATAGTCATGCAGTGAACTACAAATTGAGTAATTTCTGGGAAAAGTTTGAGCAAACGAGAAGTTATAAAAAAAAAAAAAAAAGTTATGGAGTTTTTTGTGCACACGTTACGTGTGCTACTGGAGCAAAGAGTGGATGGATGCTAAAGATACGTTTTTCGAGAAGTAACTGTAGCTTTAATCTTGTGTAGGCGTTGATTCTATATCTGTACCAACGTCGAGCTTGAATGTATATCCAGCGATACAAACTTCTTCTCCTTGCTCCACAAATAATTTTTTTTTTCTTCAAATTATATCGTTATTTTAGGAAGAAAAGGGCGTAAGTGCTATGCTTATATATAGCACTTATGTCCTTTTGTTTCTCATAAAAATAGTGCACTTTGCCTTTTTTTTTCTCTTTATCAATAACAGTTCAATGCTTATACATAGGACTTACGCCCCTTTGTTTCTAAGGCGATGATATATGTTATGCATTAAAATTGTGAAATAGTGGATCAATTCGAAAGGGATAATCAATCGTAAAATCTGTTTACACTTAATTTAAAATTGCAAAAATTCGGAAGTTGTTGAATTATTAGCAAACTTTATGAAAATCCAGGAGATTTCATGAAATCCATGAAAATTTAACAGATTTCTGAAGATTTTGTAGATTTCTATGAGAATTCGAAAAATTTGAGGGAATGATAAGAAATTTCAAGATTTTATGGCAGAAAGATGTATAAAAAATGGAAAATTTGATTGAAATAATGTTCAAGAAAATTCAAAATCTTCTGTGACTTTTCTCAAGTCTTCAAATCGTTTTTTTTTTCAGATATTTTCAATATTTTTTTAAGTTGAAATTTCACAAAATTGGCAGATTTCATGAAATTTCCATCGGATTTCTCTCGTTTTTTTGGTGATTTCAAGGCTTTATAGATGAATAGCCTATATATATAGCCTATACAGATAGCCTATAGATATAGGCTTTTTCCCATATTTTACAAGATTTCAAAAATTCAAAAATTTCAGAAATCTTTAAAAGAATTCTGAAATTTGATAAATGCGAGATGAAAGATTGATGATTTTAATGTTCATCAGATTTCACAAGTGTTTATCACCTCAAATTACTGTTCTTAATTTTTTTCTTTTTGGAAAACAATTGATTATTGATATCATGCATAGTCACGTAACAGCACACTTGTTATCTACTTATACTTGATGAAGTTGATACTGTTTGATCGTAGCAGGGGGGTTTTTTTAGGCCAAGTTGTGTCGATTGCACACGAAATTTTTGGTGGTGAGGGTATCGAATTTCCCCAGTAGTCAGTGGAAGCATGGAACAGAAATATTCAAATTAGGTGAGACGGGGTGCAAACGCTGCAGATGTCTCACTGCAGTATTTTTTATTTATTTTTTAAAGAAGAAAGAGTAAAAAGTTTTTTTTTTATCATGTATTCGTGTTTATAGGGGGGAATTTTTTTCATTTTTTTTGTTGCAGTGATACATACCGTACTTCGTCGTCCATGGCCATGATTGTATCGGGAACCTACGTTCGACTATCTGAAAATCCAAAAAAAAAAAAGGATTTTTCCAGAATTTATTGTGAATAATTCTTTTTTCTTCTATCGATAATACTTGGAAGAACTATCAACAATTTTTAATCTAAATTCGGTTGAAATCGAAGAAAAAAGAGGAATTTTTTGCTATCAGCGAGTTTTTTCAGATTCGAAAAATCCTATTAGGGTCACACGACCAATAGATGAACACTGACCAAAAGATGGACGGTTTCTATTATCGAGGATTTTCATAAATAAATAAATTCTTATACTTTTCACGTCAATTCCTGATTATTACATTCATATAGATTTATAAACTATTCATTACATATCGATTGATCGAAATTTAAAATCATACCACTGCAAATATGCAACTGTCCATCTATTGGGGGTTCAAGTTATTTTCCAGTTTTTCCTTGATTTTCTTTAATTATTTTTACATTATTCAAGTTTAATTGATTTTTAGTCGATTCACTGTATATTATTCTGTACATCATTCTTTTCTGCAACTTTTTAACGTGATTTGCCTATTTCATATGAATCAATAAAGTCTAATATTTCCTTAATCGTCCATCTACTGGTCATGTTACCCAATCTCTTTTGTAGATGATACTAAAAATCAGCAGACAATTCTAATCTGACAATTTATAGATTTTCTTCATTTTTTTAACAAATAAATCATTTTTAATAATTGAATCAATTAATTAATTAATCAATTTTTAATAATTAAAAATATGCACATGCAGAAAATTCCAAAAACTATGAGTGCAATTTTTTAAAATATATTTTTAATAATAATTTATTTGTTCCAAAAAAAAATCAAAAAATTGTCCAATATTTGCTAATTTCATCATAATTTTAACGTGATTCGCCTATTTCATGTGAATTAATAAAGTCTAATATTTCCTTAATCGTCCATCTATTGGTCATGTTGCCCTATCACATTTTTTTAAAGCTCTCATTCAAATTATTAAAATAAAAAAGAGCTGATAATAATTTTTCTCCATAATTCACTGCACTCGTCTTTTTTCTGGAAATACTGACGCACAAATGATTGATTTAATTCAATTAATTATGATCATTAATGAGAATTCATACAAAGTTACAGAGATAATTCGACTTACCTAGAGATCTAAAGGGGGATGAATGAGCGTCCGCCTCTGTGTTGAACTGAGTGAAATCTTCGTTTCTAACTATTCACAAACTCTCTGTGGAAAATTTCAAAACTTCTCAATGTTATTTAGAATATAACCAGAGAAGGAGGAGGAGGACAAGTTGATTGGCTGGAACGATTTTGGGTGAGAAACAGTTACTGTTTCTAAAAATAATGTGAGAAACTGAAAACGGAGACGGCACTTCTCACTCCCACAATTCCTTTTTTCATCTCGCTTATGTTTCATATAATTTAGTGATTTTTTCTCAATTTATATTAGAGAAATCGTTGCTCCTTCAACATTAATCAATATTCGCCTATTTAATTCATTGAATTAAATTATTACAAATTAAAATCCAATTAAATATAAAAAAATTAACAAATTCCTATATTTTTCAAATTTTTCCGCCAATTTTTTTAAATTAATTAAAATTGGAATAAGAAATAATGTCCAGTTTTTTGCAAAAAAAAAGGGATTAATTATCGTTTTAATGGATTTTTTTAATTTAATTTTTTTTTTTCCTTTAAAAAATATGACTTTATCGCTGGAATATCCATTTTACCGACTCGAATAAAAAAATTAACCCACATTTCAAATATGAAGAGTCAGATGTCGCTTTCGCTTCATTCAAGCGGGAAAATCCCACCCACATACCGACGAAATTACAATATTTTTTTTTTGCTCCTTTTTCTTCTTCAATGATAAAAATCACAGGGGATTTGGATGCGTGTATGTAATGTCGTGAGAAATTTATATCATCCAATTATCCATCTCAACGCTTATCGCACAGTGCCCAATCACATTCGCATTAGTTTCATGCGTAAGACGGATTACACGTGTTAACTACAAACTAGCACGTGGATAAAGTGAATTTCGAATGAGACAGTTATCCTGTTGATCCTTCAATTCCATAAGGGATTTATCGTCACTTTAATCAGAATTAGGCACTTCAAAGTGACAGGGAAATTAGCAAGCATTTGACAATTTTTTTAAATAAATTTACTGTAAAAAAAAAAATATTTAAAAAATTGAATTTTTAGTTTTTAAAATTTTTGAAATGCGTATATTTTTCATTTTTTTGAACAAATAAATTTACTATTAAAAAAATACTTAAAAACTTGTACTTGTAATTTTTTAAATTTTCGAAATTTGAATATTTTAATATTTTTTTAAAAATATTCTATTTGTTATAAAAAAAAAATCTAAAAATTGTCAAATATCTGTTATTTTTAGTTTTATACTCAAAAGTGCGAAATCATTGCCTCGAATGATTTTCATGAATACACTTTCATTGATAATAATTCAAGGAATATGATTTATTACTCGGAAATGAATCAGGAAATGATTCTTCATTTTCCCTTTTCAATAATTCTTCTTCCTCCCACGTTTTCCATTGTTTGTTTTAAAATAAATAGGAATTGCTCAGCACTTTTTCGTCCCACAGAGGCCGAAGATAATTATCCCCCGCGTATTTCCACATCTTTTGATGAAAAAAATCATTGTTTAGATCATGGAAAAAGAAATCTCTCATCCGCAATTTCTCTCCCAATTTCCTTTTTCCTCAATGAAAAAAACACACAACACTCTCTATTATCCTCAAAATATTTCTTTTCTTCTTTACTTTTATCTACGCACTCACTATTTTTAAAAAAAAATTTTTATAGTGTTTATTCTTCGAAGCCATGTACATAACATTTATAAATTTCCGTTACAACAATCAACATTTGTATAATGATTCTTTGGATTAAATGTTTTGCGAATAAAAAACTCAGTACTTGACATGCTTTGCTAAGGCAATTGCGGAAGTTTGGAGTTGGGTGTTTATGCCATTGTCATATTTTCTTTTTTATTTGTCAGCGACACCTAGCTAATATCGGTAATTTTTTCTTTTTTAACTTTTTGTTCATTTAAAGCATCGATATATACATATTTACAAAATATACAAACAAAAGTCAGTAAAAAACATCTATTAGATATCTTACACAGAGAAAAATGTTTTCTTAATTTAAGAATGTGCAGTCAATTAATTTAAGAATGTGCAGGTCACTTAAATTAAGTGATTCTTCTCACTTAAATCAAGTGATTTTTTTCTTTCTTAATTTAAGAATGTAAAACTCACTTAAATCAAGTAACTTTTTCTTTCTTAATGTAAGAAAGTAAAAGTCACTTAAATTAAGTGATTCTTCTCACTTAAATCAAGTGATTTTTTCTTTCTTAATTTAAGAATGTAAAACTCACTTAAATCAAGTAACTTTTTCTTTCTCAATTTAAGAAAGTAAAAGTCACTTAAATTAAGTGACTTTTCTCACTTAAATCAAGTGATTTTTTTCTTTCTTAATTTAAGAATGTAAAACTCACTTAAATCAAGTAACTTTTTCTTTCTCAATTTAAGAAAGTAAAAGTCACTTAAATTAAGTGACTTTTCTCACTTAAATCAAGTGATTTTTTTCTTTCTTAATTTAAGAATGTAAAACTCACTTAAATCAAGTAACTTTTTCTTTCTCAATTTAAGAAAGTAAAAGTCACTTAAATTAAGTGACTTTTCTCACTTAAATCAAGTGATTTTTTTCTTTCTTAATTTAAGAATGTAAAACTCACTCAAATCAAGTAACTTTTTCTTTCTTAATTTAAGTGACCTGCACATTCTTAAATTAAGTGACTGCACATTCTTAAATTAAGAAAACATTTTTCTCTATGTATATTGAGATTTTATGCTTCTTGATTCGAATCTCGTATCTCTAATTTCTTGAATTGTGTTTCTGTTGGTTATATTACATTATTTTGAAATTTGGAGTACCCTGTCTAATAACGGTAATCGGTAATCGAGTGATACCAAATGCAAATTACATTTTTTTTTCTTTATACATTTCTTTATTCCTTTCAATATACGTTTTCTTTCATTACGTTTTCTCAAAGTGCAAATTGAAGTGGATAACGTTCAACGCAATTGCACAGTGTATTATTTCGTTTATTTCATTATTAAATCAAAGTTAACTAAATCCACGTGTTCATTTAATTGCCACGTTCCAACTCGTTCAACAAATTCAATACTCCTGTATTCCGAGTAAAAGCAGTTGATCCTGACAAAACGATTAAAAATTAATAACGAGGCAATACGTTAAAATATTCCTGTTTATCTTATTTTTTTTTTTTTTTTTTTTTTTTTAGAATATTGTATCCGAAATGAGTGGCTTCTTTGGAAACCATTCCTTTATTTCCCACTGACTATTCTTCTATTACTTGTTATCAAGCCAATGGATTCTCTCTCCGATTTTCTTCTCGCGCCCACTCAGTCTATCGTGCGATTTGCTCGTTGGACCAATACAGCATCCCACAGCATCAACTCAGTTCAGTCGCTGTTGAGACCGCGACAACACCGGGCATCGAACCGGTCGCTCTAACACATAAAATCACATAAAATCGTGAATTAAAAAGGCGTTTATTCTCTAATTTTCTGATTTTCCGAAAAATAAATAACCAATTTCTCCTAATTAAAAAAAAAAAATTGCAAAAAATAGTTAATTCTCGGGCTTTTTTTCCCCTAAAAAATTGTGAATTTCCAACGATTTTGAGTTTTAAAATTCATCGCAGTTACTAAAAAAAATAAAATTCATCGCAGTGATAAAGGCACTTCCTCGCAGTAATGTATTTCGCACGCATATTTTTCAGACTCTTTTTTTTTTAACCAATTCCTTCAATATATTCGATCTCTAGTTTCGTTCCATTTTCAAATTCACTGAATTTTTATTCAGGTGGAGAGAACAATGATGGAAATTTTATTCACTAAATTTTTTTTTCACATTCTCATGCGATAGTTTCCATTGGAAGAATTGAATTTTTTTGAAAAATCATTTTTTGCATTATTGTGCAAAGGGAGATAGGGTCAAAATGGTTCGGAATTTTTTTTAGGGTGAAGGGGTTATCAAAAAAATTTGAAAAAATTCAGCAACAGTGTTCATATATTGGAGCATCTTCTCAAATTTTTTCAGATTTTTTCGTGAAGTCCTTCACTCCGAAAAAAATTCCTGAATTATGTTAGCACAAAAATCCATTCTGCCCCACTCTTCCTTATACATTTATATATATATACATTGCATTGGGACTAATTCGAGTGATATTAACCAACGAGAATTCCTGCAAATTCAAATAAATCGTGAAAATATAGCATAACCCCTTGTAAATCCAATAATTCGGATTTTTATAGGCAGAATATGATATTCATGCGAAAAAGGTATCTTCAGGTGAGATCCGGATGTTTACGCTCGCGATAAAAAAGTAAAGTTTTTATATGTTTTAGTATAGTGTAGTGTCTATTATAAAAGTGACGATTTTCCCCTCGAGATCATCGCACAATCGTAAAAAGACTTGTTTCATGCAAACTCGTAAATCCCCATTTTACCATAAAATAAACAAATATTTAGCAAAATAATCGCGATAAAATTGCAAAATTTCAATTCACATCATCAATAACTGAAAATAAAGTATATTTTTCATTATTGGATAAATGTCCATTTCCCATTGTTTTCCCTCGTGCACAATACCTCCAATCTTGCTCGAAACTCTCTTCACAAACTGCGAGCAACTTCTCCAAGGAATTCTCCCTTTCGATAAACACAGTAAAGATAAAAAAAAAACGTGGAAACTCCAAGTTCATTTATTCAAAACACTTTAAATATTTTTTTCCTCTCTTTTTGACCTCGAAAATAAAGAATTTTTCATGAATTACTGAATATTTTATTCGGAATCTATGAATCAATATCCAATTCCAATGCAATTGCGGTTTCGAGTGTGTTCAGAAGAAAATTGGAAAAATATTCTTTCGAGAAATTGAAAATGTATTTATCTTTTTTCCACGATTTTCATTCATTTTTCTTGTTTACACACTAAATAAAATCGCAATTTTCATCAATTTTCAGGCAATAGAGATTGGGAATATAATATTATGATACTGAGACTAGCAAACATTTGAAGATTTCATTTTTTTTTTGTACAAAAAATAAATTATTCAAATAAATAAAAAATATAGAGATGTAAAATATTTGGTAATTAGCCAGTTTCACTTTGAAAAACATGATAATATTTTTTTTTTACAAAAAAATTTGCAAATAAAATAAATTCTTTATTTTTTTTGTTGGTAGAGCGATTTTTTCCAATTTTTTAAACAAGAGAATTATTTTAGAAAAAAATAAATATCCAAATATTTGAAGAACTATAAATGCAATTTTTTTTAACATTTTTTTTTTAAATAATTCTTTTCTTTAAAAAAGTCCAAAAAATTATCAAATATGTGCTAATTTTATTATTATTGTTATATTCCTCAGTCGATCGTTGCATTTCCCTGTATATAACACGTGAGTATCCCTCAGCGTCACTTCGTGATCGAAAAATCGGCGTATGTAAATTTTTTTTACCTCAATTTCAAATAAAATTCAAGAGCTTTTATTCAAACTGAAGATATTCCTGAGAAACAATTTGTGACTGACGAAGAAACATATTGCTTGAAATTGCTGAAGCAATTCTTATCGAAATTGCAAAGCTTGCATGTAAAATAAATGAAATAGCATTATCCAGAGGATACCGATCAACATATTCTCCTTCGTAACTTTATTCTGAATTTTCTCATAGTTCTCTCTTTTTTTTTCTTTTTTTGTTTTGTCCGAGTAGATTCTCCGAGCATTCGCACAATCTACTGAATGTCTCTTCATTGTTCTGCTGTCGTATTTGTTCAATTTCGTTGTATTTCTTCGTATATACACACGTAATAAACACAGAGATACTTTATTCTCTTCGGAGTTAACTCAACTTGCAAGTTTTTACGTATTCCAAACAACTCACACGATTTTACGCGGATTATCATAACGTAAACTTGAAGAAAAACTGCATAATCGGAGCGTTTAAGAGTCTTTAGGGGAAATTTTTTCGAGGATGTAAACGAGCATATGAAAAAAATACGCTTTTCTCTCTTTCTCTCCAACACTGAGAAAAAAAATTTCTAGTCAAATAAATGTATTTCGTACAAGTAAATATACTCATTTTCTATAGATATAGATATAAATGTTCAATGCATTTTTCAGATGAACTCTCAATATTTATTGGCACAAAATACATCTCTTTGAGATCAGAATTTTTCTTTCTCAGTGTATATCTCAATAATCGAGGATTCACATTCCCTAAATGAAAAAATTGCCGATTTCCGAAGAAAAGAAATCGATTTTAAAAACAATAGATTTTTCGAAAATACGATTTTTCTGAAAATCGATTTAAAAGAAAGTCAAATCGTGGAAATCGATGAATCGATTTATTCCAATAAAAAAGAAAATAAGTATGTCACATCTACTTTCAATCGATCATTTTCAATATCGATTAATCGATACGATATCTCGCATTAAATTCGTTCCATTCATTATCCTGCTTTTTATTCTCTACAACTAACATATTTGTTTAAATTTTGTGATTATATGCTATTCAGGTTTGATATCGTTGCTCAGAAAGAGGCGCAAGTGCTATATTTATACATAGCACTTACGCCCCTTTGTTTCTAAGACAACGATATAGTGACATAAAAAAGAAGTTGAGCTGTTTTGATAAAACAGAAAAAAAAACATAGAAAAAAGAAAAATCACTGTAACTTTATTTGACTAGTAAATTTAGGAAGCACTTCTCATGGATAAAAACAATAATTATCCCCTTAGTATTATGACAATAGTGTCATATACATAAAAAAAAAGCATGGGCTTCTCATCCCCCTGTTAGATCATCCCCAAGTTTGTTTTTCTTGTCTTTCATCCATTTCCGGTTCTCTTCCTCCATAATTTCGCTGTTAGATTAGATAACAAACTTTTGTGTTTCACTTGATGCCATCAATCTCATTATTTTTCTCTCCCCCCCCCATCCCTCCCCCCTCTACACGCTTTTTAAGGGGGAGGTAAGGGTTTACGCGTGAAAAAAAACGCTTTTTTTACGAATTTTTTTTAGACGTATGGATTGAGCAACTTTATTGAAACCTTTTGAACATTATTGAGTATGGATTCAACAACATGAAGTAATTTTTTTATACGAAAATATCCACAAACAAGCCGGTGATGGAGCTTTTCTGAGAACGTCTATTGAAATAGACGATTTGCAGTGATCACTGTATCTCAGCTAAAAATTATCAGAAATAAAAATCCAATGAATCTTAGCCAAAGTATCATCAAATCCCCCCCCCCCAACGTTCTCTGATTATTTTTTTTTTTCATTTTTAAATTTTTGGTGGTCATTTAAAGTGAAAACTGCTATTTTTTTACGAAAAATTGCGCCATTTTGTGGCACAATTTTGGTAGAAAACCCCTTTAATGTGAAAAAAAAAAATAATCAGAGAACGTTGGGGGGAGGATTTAATGATACTTTGACTAAATTTCAATGGTTTTTTATTTCTGATAATTTCCAGCTGAGATACAGTGATCACCGCAAATCGTCTATTTCAAAGAAACGTTCTTGGAAAAGCTCCGTTGTTAGTGGATATTTTTGCATAAAAAAATTCTTCAATGTTGTTCAATCCATGCTTAATAATGTTCAAAAGATTTCAATAAATCTGCTTAATCTATACGTCTAAAAAAAAATCGTAAAAAAAGTGTTTTTTTCTCCACGCGTGAACCCTTACCCCCCCCCCCCCCTTAATTAAACACTTTGCATTATTTCTTTTTATAATTTTTAGAATATCATTTGAAGCAACACGCAACGCGTCTCTTTTGAAGTCAGTAGGAAAAAAATAAAGGAAAATGAAGGAAAAAAAAAAGCAAAGTGTCTCTAAAATACCGTGAAATGTTCTGAGAAACAAGAAAATCTCATATTTTCTTGACTGACTTTTAAATAAGACTTCATACGTTTCATCCATTATTTTTTAAAAAAATCTTTTCTACTCTTTGAATGTAAATTAAGTCTCGTACAATCAAGATATGAAGAAAAAAAAAAAGGGAAAGGAAGAGATTTTCTTTACAGTGCTCCATTGTTGGCTTCAACTGCCATATTTTCTTGTCCAAAAAATCCACAAAAACGGTATACAGGTATTCGCAAAAAAGAGAAGAAACATAGAATGGGTTTTTTGTTATAATTTAAACGTTCACTGAAACAGTGAATTCTCTGTTTTACCGCAAAAGCCACTTCGAGGTCTCGATCTCACCCAGAGGGTTAGACTCTATTCTTTGTTGAAAATTCTAGATTGAAGAGAGAAAAGGATAAAATAAAGACAAAGAAAAATTCCCAAACAATAAGGATGAATTTTTCACTCTAATAACTGTTGAATAAAAAACCATTTTTTTTTAATTCCAACGAAAATATGTATTTTCTTTATTTGGGAATTAAAAGAAAAAATGAGATGAATCTTGTGGCTTAAAATTGAGGATGAGAACACAATTGTCACTGAATTACTGGCCCTCGTACTAACTTCAATGGGATTTACATTAAAAATGCGAAAAAAGTAACGAGAGGGCAAAAAAAAACGAGATAACGTAACTCATTTCGTAGCTGTTTCATTAAGTGCCTATCCATTCTCATGACGAACAGCACTCTCCTCTTAATTTTATTAATTCCCTCAACGTCATCTCATCTGAGTGCTTGATATGCATAATAATTTCTCGTTGGTTATATGCGTTACGTTTGATCATGTCAATCAGTATTTGAATTAGATTTTTTTTTTCTCGCCGAAATTTGATAGGGAAACCAAAATTCAATTCTTGCAATGGATATTTTAAGGAGATACAATCGATCTATATATGTCATATAAAGTGCAGCATCCAAAATTAGATAATAAAATTGAAAGATTAATAAAAAAAATAATTGCGTCCAAAAATAAAGAGTTTGCAATGCATTTATCGTTAAAATAGAAGATATTATAATTTTTCTGAAGAGTTCAATTCCATTAAAATGCAAATTAATTTACAATTTTGTAGGATTTTTCTTCATTAATTTAATAAACTTTGAAATAAATCAAACACTTCAATTTAAAAAAAAAAAAATTTTTGATAAAAGGTCATTTTTAGTTTATTTTCCATGATCGTAAATTTTTTATTTATCATAGGCAGCCATTTTTTAAAAATAAACCTTAAACCTTGATTTAAGGTTTATTTGCCTCACATATATATATATCATTATCATCTTAAAAACAAAGGGGCGTAAGTGCAGTTTATAAGCATAGCACTTATGCTCCTTTGTTTCTAAGACAACGATAAATAAATATATCAAAATTGCTGCAGTATCTTTACTTCTAATGACATGATTAACATTTTATTTATTTAATTTTCAATTTCCACTTTTTTGAAAAGAAAAAAAGTGTCTATGTCTTCAATTACTTTACTGAGAAAAAAAAAGTTGTAAAAACAGTCAAATATTGAGGCAAATGGTCTTTAGCAAATATTTTTTTCAAATAATTGAAAAATTTGTTGAATTCACTGAATTTAATTAATTCAAACAGATTAACTAATTGAATTGACTAAATTCAGTAAATTCAACAGCTGTTTTTAATTATTTTAATAAAATATTTATTAAAGACCAACATTGTAAAAACAGGCATTTTAATTCAAGATATCAGTTTAAAAAAAATATTTTAAAATCAAAAAATATCTTAAAACTGCCATTTACCAACAACAGCGTCCTCAAAGTGTTTTAAAATCATCTACAAAAGTATCTTAAATTTAAAAAAAAATTTACAGTGAATGGTATCACTATTTGATTGTTTTTACCATTATTTTTTTTCTCAGTGTTCAATTAGTCAGTGATTGGACCTCCTTAATAATTAAATTTTCTCCAATTAGCCGACATCTTATATGCAGTGATTCCTTCAATTTACAACTTGTGTGCAAAAAGAAAAAAAGGCAGAAATAAAATACAGTAAGCACGTAAACTCTTTTCCGCGTAAGTAAATCACTCGCAACATTATTGTTTTTATCACAAAAGTGCAGGCGTGCTCTAACGTAGCTCCTCATTGTCGCATTGTCTTCATCCAAACGAACGTGCTTCAACTGTTCAAGATAAATTGATGCAGGCATCATTAACGACGATAGCAACTTGAAAACACGTGAATCACATTAAAGAAAAAAGAATAAAAGAAGAAGAAAAAAGCTTCTTTTCGACAGAAAAAAAAAAAACGATAAATTAATTTGCTCGCGTCTTCGTTAAAACGATACAAATACAAGTGCAGTGATTTTAAAATTAAATAACAAAAAAAAGTACTATTATCGATGCAATCAAAGTGAGTCACGTGCGATAAGTCCAACCAAGGAACGGAATCATCATCGAAAAAAAAACAATTATCACAAATTACCGGTGATACTAGTGAATCGTTTAATTTACGTTACGAGAACGAGGAAATCAAGGAAAAAGAGAAAAAAAAACAAGAAGAGACGAAAAAATTTGAACGTGATTATCGGATTTTGTGGACAAAAGGAGGAAGCAGCGAAATCGGGCCCGGATGCTCGCAAAAACAAGACGCAGGAAGTTCTGCCACGTTGGAGGGCAAAATCTTGACAGTTGTCAACAAATTACTGACGATATCCCCTTTGGTTAACAGAGTTAAATTACTTATGGTGAGTATTTTTTTCTTCTTCATCGATTTTTTGCTTTCGAATGGAAGCTATGTAATCATCAGAATTTTCTATTGTAATTTTTTTAATAGAAGATACTTAAAATGATCTAAATAGTGAGAAAATGATATTTTTAGCGCGTGTCTGTGTGTGTGTGTATGTCTGTGTGTGCATAAAAGTCTCAATTACAGCAAAACGGTTTTATAGAAAAATTTCATATTTTGTGGGAAATTTCCTCTCGACGAACTCTATTTTTTAAGCTTTATTTGAAGAGAATCCGATCGGTACTTTTTGAGATATGTCCATTTTTCGAAAATCAGCTTTTAATGGAATTTCTGGAAACTATTCAACTGATGTTATTTATACTCATATATTATCTCGAGAGTTTTATCAGTTAGATGTCTGTCAATTTTGAGCTTATTTACATGATTAGTTCTCGAGTTATTGGCGTTTTAATGAATTTTTCAAAATTTGATATTTTGATGATGGTTTGAAAAAAGTTGTATCACTTCCATTCGGAAGCATATTGCTAAAGTATTGGCAAAAAAAGCTATATCAGTTGGAAAGCAATACTATTATCCATTTTGGTATTTTCTACTATGAAAATTGATCAAAATCAATGGAAATATTGAAGATAGGTTTTTTCTGATGATTCCATTGGAAAGCTGAGGAAATTCCCCATGAGAATCATAGGTCACAAGTTATTTTTTGGAATTTTTCAAAAATTTCATTTTTTGAGCAAGATTTGAGGATGAAACTCTTCTATTTTTGAAAAATTTGAGGTTTTCGAGAATATCTCTGGTTCTATTGATAGTAGCGACCTGGGGTTGATCTTAAATGATAGGTCAGCTCATTTCCCATTGGATTATGGGGGTTAAAAAGGAAAATATCATTTTTTTCAAGTATTTATAGGGCAAAAACTGATTTTCAGAAAATGACGAATAAATATTTGAAAAATTGATTCAAAAAAAATTTGAACCTCATAAATTAATGAGAAATGAACTCATTCTTCATTTGAGATCAACCCCAGGTCACTATGACCAACAGAATCGAAGATATCGCCGAAAAAGTGAATTTTTTCGATTTTCAAAAGAAAAACCCCTTAAAAACTTGGCCAAAAAAATAAATTTTTCCAAAAATTGAAAAGAAAAAATTCGACACATGTTTTCCGCCTAAAATTTCCTCAGCTTTTCAATGGAATCATCCAAAAATCTCTATCTTGAACCGTTCAATTGAAGTGTCCATTTTACTCCACTTTCCCCCATTCATCAAATATCACGTTCTTCGAGGAGTCGAAGAAAGGAAAAAGAAGGAATAATTGCATGTGAATTATTATTTTTTTCTTTTATTAATGTGAATTATTCTAAAAGCTTTCAAGAGCATTCAAATTTTTTTTTCAAGTACATTTGAGCGTTTATCTCGTTGAGAATTTCAACGAAAAATGTCTATTAAATGTCTCATCAATTTTTTTTTAATACATTTTTTTTACTCTCTCTCTCACACCTTGTCTCCCCCCTCTCTCGTATTTATCGTATCTCAACTGCAGTTATTGCGGAAAATGTCCGTAAGAGTAGCACGTGCTTGGGTGCTCACATTACATGAAAAGAAAAAAGAAAGAAAAAAAAAAAACTTTGAAGAGAAAAAAAAAGTAGAGCGCAAAAAAGTTTTCTGGTCGGTTTTCTTTTTTTTTTTCTTTGCTGTCTGTATATAGAGGCGACTTTGTATATACGATTATAGCTCTTTCGAGTACTGCATAAATGCGTTAGTATGACCCAGGTGGAGTTTCTGAGAGGATAAAAAAATATGGAAAAACCAATAGTAAGAAAGAAAGAAAGAAAAAGAGAGAAAAAAAAAAGAATTGAACACAAATTCGAGTTACGAGTAATTATCTATTAATTCGTATGGTGAAGGATGTGATTTTTTTTTCTCTCTTCATATTCCTTATTCTCATTCAGTTCCTCTGTGAAAAGAAAAACTCATTTATTACGCAAATTGTCTTGGGATTCCATTAGAGATTACTAATATCGATTCATGAAAAATTCCAATTTCTTTATGTTCCATTAGAAGAAAAAGGCATAAAGTACTCAACATTTCTCGTTGAATTATTCTCTCTATTTTATTCAATTAATAAATAGAAAAAATGAATTATATGCTCTTCGATATCATGAGATATCAATTTTTATGGTTAACGCGATGAATCCACAATTTTCCATTTATCGATAATATTCCTGTCATTTCCCCACGTTTTTTTATTGCTGCAATAACGGAAATGGCCGATGCACAATTTTATGCGGGGAAAAACTGTTTCGTAAGAAATGAATTCATAGTGATTCACTTGTTTTATTACGTGAAATAAATGGAATTCACACCTCTTGAAATACGTAATGACAATTAAAAATTGATTGATCATAAATTTTGTAATTTGTGACTTATTAATGTCAACGAAAATTATATTCTTGTGGGGGGGAAAAACAGTATTTTGTGTTATTCGAATGATAACGGTATGAGTGACATTACCAATTTCCCCATTGGTATTCAATTGGATAAATTGCAGGATACAGATTAAAGCCATTAAGGGAATAATTGGATTAATAATTTTTGAGGGATGAGAAAAAAAATAATTGACTATTCGATTGATGCAGTATTATCTGGACAAATGAGTTCTATTCAATTTTTCAGTGCATTCACTGTAAATATTGCACTGAAAAAAAAAGAATACTGTTCTCAAGTAAATTTTGCTATGTGCAAGTGAATATTTCAAATTTTTCTCAATCAAAAAAATCTTAGTCAACTAATTTCTCGTTTGATTTCATAAAATATTAATTTGCAGGAAGAATACCTACATTTCTGTCAGACTTTCCCAAATTATTTCTGAAGAACGACGAGAAAGCTAAAAAAAATTTAGCATGATGTTTCTTCTATTCATTAAATTTTTTTCTTTCAAAGAATTAATTGATTGAATACAATACTCGATCATACAGATGAAAACTAATCTACTAATATAAAGTAAAATTCTCCTTCTATAGAAAATTTTGCAATTGTTCAGAAGAAAATTTCTTCATAATTGGAAATTTCAGATTTTATCGTTTCTTCTCTATGACTCATACATCATAAAATTATATAGAGAAAACACTTAATCTCTACCGTAGTGCACAAATTCTTAAATTTTGTAATTAAACATCTTCGTTTTCTCACAATACCAAATATTTACAATAAATAAATTTAAGGATGTTAGGGCGAGGTGGTCGGACATAACCTTAATTTTTTGTATAAAATTGTAAATAACTTCGTATACACAATTAAGTTCTGAAAATCATTTTCTCCAGGCTTGAAGAATGTAATGAGGAAGAAAATAAGCCGTAGAAACAAAAAATTGATTGAAAATTGAAAAATTGGCTGCATTTTTTACACATCTCAAATTTCTCAAGATTCAAAAAATGTAAAAAATGCAGCCAATTTTTCAATTCTCAAACAATTTTTTGTTTCTACGGCTTATTTTCTTCCTCATTACATTCTTCAAGCCTGGAGAAAATGATTTTCAGAACTTAATTGTGTATACGAAGTTATTTACAATTTTATACAAAAAATTAAGGTTATGTCCGACCACCTCGCCCTAACATCCTTAAAAAAATCAGTACCATAAAATGCCCCAAACGTTGCATGATATTCAAGTTATTTTCAGCTCATTAGATTAAACTTCATAGTTGATCTCTTCAAATCAGTTTTCTTCATTAAAGAAAATAATTACATGAAACCAAATTTTACTAACTATGAGCAAGGCTTATTCCTAACAGGAGGTTCTTTTTCTCAGTGTAGTTAAGGTAATCACGATTTATCTCATCATGAATAAATAAAAAAAAAGGAGATAGTGCGAAAAAAAATGGGAAAACAAGATACATGGAAATTAAACAAGGGCCAATTGCCTGTGTGTGTGTATGTATCTATGTGTTAGTCTGATCGATTCGTGAATAGACAGATGGACAGAGGGCCAGTGAGTTACGTGGGCAAACTTAACGAGCTCAATGGACCAAATCGATTTGTGTATAAGTGCTTTTCACCATTTTTCACAAATGTAACAGTACAAATAACCTACTGCAAACAGTTATTTACATGAAAATGATTGCAGTGAAGTAGTTAGGTATTAATGAAAAAATAACAAGATCAGATTAATTGCAAACAGAGAGAGAAATGAAAATCCAAAATAATGAGTAAAAGTTATATTTAAATGAAAAAGTGAAGTGGGCGGACATTCAGAGCATATTTCTGAAAAAATCCGGACATTCCTGAATTTCATCCTCTTCTCCCAAATACAATTGCTATTCATTATTTTCTATTTTCATTCTAACTCTTCATTTCACTCTTTTTACATTTGCTCTTTTTTCTCCTATTTTAATGCTTTTATTTCAATCTTCTTGTTGGGGGTTATTAAATTCCAATTTTTCACTTTTTCTTTCTTTTTTCATTTCCTCTTTTTTAGAGATTTTTCATAATGCATTTTTCCCTTTTCTTGCAATTTGTAAGAAAAAAGTTTTTGCCGATTAAAAAACGTATCAACTAATTTTTTTTTTTTAAATATTTTTATGGAAATTTTTAGTTTAAGTTACTATTTTCTAAAAAATCTCTTCGTTTTTTGCAATTTTCAGGAAAATTCGAGTCGTTATCCTTATTAATATGATGCCTAAAACCATTTCTGAGCAAATCCTTCCATTTCGAGTCGAGAATTCCATATTTCTTTAATCTTTTTCAATAATATAAACAATTATAAATGCATTGTAATACCAATGCATTCCATATCAAACATATTTGCGTTGTTGTCAGGGTTAATAATAATAATAAAAATAATAAAAAAAGGAAATTTTGAAATTTGTTTTCCAAACAGTATCACTGATCAATCTGACAACTCTGATTCCCACGTGACTTTTTAATTCCCAGATATACTATTTTCCACTGGCATTGGCTGTCACTCATTCTGCCCGCGATATTCGACAGATTTTCATTGTGATTTTTCTACTTTTTTTTTTTTTGCCAGAAGAATAGAAATATTCAGTCGTATTGATTCTCATATGCAGAAACAACGAAACAGAACTTCGTATAAAAGTCCTCAGGTTTTTTTTTTTTTGGATGAAAAAGTTTATGTATATTTTTCACAGCTCTTTCACTTTTTCAGGGGTGTAAAGAAAGTTTTCTCATACAGAGCGAAAAATAATAGTCGAATGGTTACAATTTGAAAGTTTTATGAAATGAGATAATATTTCATGGGAAAATAAGTTATTTCATTTTGTGACATTTTTGTGGTCTACAAGGGAGTCTTTGAGGTATTTGATTTGTCCAAAAGCGCCAAGAATTCTTGGAGGAATGGAAAAAGGATGAATTCATGTTGAAAATGAAATTTTCCACATTTTTTTTTTTTTTAATTTTTTTCCACATTGAGAAAAAAAAATAGCAAAATTCGGTTTCATGCAATTATTTTGTTTAATGAAGAAAATTGATTTGAAGAGATCAACTATGAAGTTCAATCCAATGAGCTGAAAACAACTCGAATATCATGCAACGTTTGGAGCATTTTATGGCACTGATTTTTTAAAATTGATTTATTGTAAATATTTGGTATTGTGAGAAAACGAAGATCTTTAATTACAAAATTTAAGAATTTTTGCACTCTGGTAGAGATTAAGTGTTTTCTCTATATAATTTTATGATGTATGAGTCATAGAGAAGAAACGATAAAATCTGAAGTTTCCAATTATGAAGAAATTTTCTTCTGAGCAATTGCAAAATTTTCTATAGAAGAAGAATTTTACTTTATATTAGTAGATTAGTCTTCATCTGTATGATCGAGTATTGCATTCAATCAATTAATTCTTTGAAAGAAAAAAATTTAATGAATAGAAGAAACATCATGCTAAATTTTTTTTAGCTTTCTCGTCGTTCTTCAGAAATAATTTGGGAAAGTCTAACAGAAATGTAGGTATTTTTCCTGCAAATTAATATTTTATGAAATCGAACGAGAAATTAGTTGACTAAGATTTTTTTGATTGAGAAAAATTTGAAATATTCACTTGTGTACATAGCAAAATTTATTTGAGAGCAGTATCTTATTTTCTCAGTACATTGACTGATCGACGATGTACATTTACGAATCACTTTGCTCGATGAAAATCCCAAGAACAGGATACTTTGCACAATTTCATTGCTTTATCACCTATCCATATACTTGACATTGTGTGATACTCTCTAATGCTACGAGTAGTGTCACATTTGGCATTACTGCAGTTCCCTGAGGAACGTGAGATCGTTGCTCCATTGTCCCAGTTGGATTGTTATTGCATGCATCTGCTCATCCTCCTTGCATAAAAGCTGATGGAACTTATCGTTGATAAAATGAAATCCTCTGGTCTTGACCATTCCTGAGAGAAATTTTATTCCCATTAGATTTAAAATAATACAAAGAAATTGATTGAATAAAAATCCCTCTTCGTCTCTATCTTTCTCTCTCTCTCGAAACTTACATTGCTCCCCATCCAATAATTCAATGATAGAGCAGCCAGAACAGAGAAAGAAAAAGAACGAATGAAACTGCTGATACGATTGCTCCTGTGAAAATCGAAAACAAGTGTTATCGAGGAGTGACCAATGTCTAGTTTATTTTTCTCACACCTCCGGTATCAGTTTGCCATTGGTTTTGTTCATTGTGATTGTTTCACTGGGGCATGTTGATCTTTTACAAACACATGTACCAATTTTCGTTCAGTACAATAGGAAAGAGTGGGGGGAAATGGGGATTCTGATGAAATGACGTGAGATGGATTTTTTCTGGAGATTTCATTGAAAAGTTGAGGAAATTTCCGGTGAAAAACATATTTCACAATTGATTTTTTTAAAGGAATTCTACTTTTTTCGGTCAAGATTTGAAAGTACATCTCTTTCTATTTTTAAAAATATTCAGAACTTGATGGAAAAATCTGAAAAAATTTGAGAAGATGCACCTATATATAGACATTGTTACTGAATTTTTTCAAATTTTCATGTTGACTCCTTCACTTTCAAAAAAAATTCCAAATTATTATTGCCCCAATTTTCTTTATAAATCATCGAAACTAAAATATGCCTACCCCCCCCCCCCCCCCTTATGCCCTTCTTAAAAAACCCCTACCTTCCCCTCTTCAATTTTGAATTCTTAGTTTTAGATTCATTTCCCTTTCATTCGATTCCTCATGCATTATATTAATACACAATATCCTCTACCGAATTACTGAGATATCTATCCTTTGATACAGAGAGAAATCCAAAGTTTCTATCAGTGAAATTTCATCTATCTGTAGGGTTTCCTGATTCAAGTACATCCCATGAATGTAGATACAAAGAGCAGGAACAGACGATCCCCTTTTGGTCTTTGAGGTATTCGATTTAATAGGAAAAATATCTCGATACTTTGTCAAAAAAAAGGAGCAAAGAGTATTTACACTATGAGGATCATTCAATATATATCGAGGAATTCATTGAGGGTAAAATGAATGGTATTCAGTGCTTATTCCCCTTTTCTCTTGTTCTTTTCCCCAGTCATAAATAAAATGATGAAGTAAAGAAGAGAAAAAAAGTTGAGAAAAAATATCTCACATAGAATTTTCTTTCCTTGAGGGAATTATTACGAGAGACTTTGGCCTGAGGTCATTTTATCCATTCATATTCTGTTCTTTCTCGTAGAAAATAAGGGAAAATGCAAGTGGCAATGGTATAAAAATAATTTCCATCTGAAATTCCATGAAATTCAATCAGAAACCTTTGTTCTCCATCTTTTTACTCTTCATTTCATGTTATTATGGTTGATATTGCATGAAAAATTGGCATTCTGGTGTATCAGTTTCTGATTGTATTCTGTTGATTTCATGTCGATCCGTGTCAATGGATATCGAGAGGAGAGAAAAATCATAGGGAAAAAGGAAAAAAAATCCCAAAGCAGAGATCGGCAAAAAAAAAAATTTGCATTTTTATTTTTTTAATTTTTTTTATTTCTGTAATTTCCATCGAAAAAATTTTAATCACTTTCTTAATGAAAAATTTGGATTTTTAAATTTTTCATCAGTTTGAAAATTAATTTTTTTTTTTAACAATTTTGATTACTATTGTAATTAAAAATTTGACTGATGAAATTTTATCATTCTTTTTCTTATTCGAAATTTTGATTCTTTCTTACTTATTAATTAATTGGAATAATTAATTTTATAATAAAATCAACGCTACTATGTTTAATCTTCCCAAATATAACCGTCTTTCACACAAAAATTTTGAGTTGAGTGTTAACTAAATGTAACACAAATAAGAACTTATAATTTAATCCAATCTAAATGACGCTTATATGACATTTATAATTCAATTTAACTAATAAAAATGTTAATAAGTTTAATAAAGAAAATAATTATGAAATTCCATCAGTCAAATTTTAAATTACAATAGTAATCAAAATTGTTAAAAAAAAAAAATTAATTTTCAAACTAATGAAAAATTTAAAAATCCAAATTTTTTACTGAGAAAGTAATTAAAATTTTTTCGATAGAAATTACAGAAATAAAAAAAATTAAAAAATTAAAAATGTGAATTTTTTTTTGCCGATCTCTGTACCAAAGCTGCAGGAGACCCTTCATAGTGGAGAATGAGCTCTCCATGAGCTGTGGAATCAAATTCAACAGTGGAGAATTCCCATTGACCACATACAATGTTCCAAAATGTCGAGTATCCATACATGATTATAATCTTCGATTACATCAAATGATAAAAAATGGGGAATGTGTAAAAAAAAAGGATCAGTTGCAAACGTCCTTTGATTTTTCCACATTGTAACACGATTATGGAGCTTTTTGCACGTGAATTCATTGAAACGTAGCAGCACAAAGAATTCCAATTTCGTTATTCGACATGGACACAGTGACCAAAAAATTTAACTACTGCGTTCAAATCCTCTTTTTTTCTTGTTTCGGAGAAATAGAAAATTCTTTCGACTCAATTCGGTTTATTCGTCCGACGATAAATACGATGTAAAGCGTATTTTAATGAAATTAGGATCCTTCCACGCGTAATATCGTCAGTTGCGGTCGAGTTGCGGTTGATTACAATGTCCAAAGGTTCAAAAATCATTTTTACAAAATTATGCAATAATTACATAATTCCCATTAAAATCATTTAATCTCATTAGATCTACTTAGTCATACGTGAAAATGTGGACTGGTTGTAACATTGATCAGTAATTTCAATTTTGAATTTTCGATTTCGAGAGAGAAGTAGATTCCAGGCGAATTTTTTTTTGATATGATTTGATCCAATTGTAATTTAATTCTATCTAATTAGAGAGAACTAGATATTATTACTTTTAAATGAAGGAAAACACTAACACACAATTAATTAACAAAAAAGCAATGATTTATTAATACAGGAGACGAAGCGATTTTATTAATCAGGAGACGATCTTTCTTCCTTCTTTCATGTTAAAGCTCTCTTCCACTTCTTTTTTTTTTATTTTTTGTTTATAGCCTTCATTCACGTCATTTGTATTCCTTTTTGTTTAGGGCTGAATATGTAACAATATAATTAGATGTGCATTCATATATTAGTAGATATGACGTCATATGTGTGAAGATATAAGCATATATGCTAGTAGATCTTATCATATCTGATAAAATCTGAGAACTTGACAACGAATCGATCTCATTTCTGCATCAGATATGATTCTATATATTTAAATCTTGGCTGATCTTTAATTTGATAGAATTGAATCTGATGAGATCTAAAGTTCAGAATTTTTTTTGTACCTTTCGAGATCTAAATGTATCGTCAGCCTAGAAACAAAGTGGCGTAAGTGCTATCTATAAGCATAGCACTTACGCCCCTTTAGTTCTAAAGCAACGGCATCTAATTAGACATAATTAAATTAGATTTTTTTTCCCCGGGTTATAATAACAAAAAATATAAAAGAAGAATTTTACTGAAGATTTTTGCTTTTTTCCAAGCTCCTGTGAGGCTTTTCTCCCCCGAAAAAAAACATTATCCCTCAAGCGTTTGTGTTGCAAAAGCTTGTCTCTCTAATAGCCTAAAGCGAAACTCCACATATGTTTATGGAGATATGATAGTACCATTCTCAACAAATATTCTGCCTTGTTCAGAGTTTAAAATGATCCGGTTAACCCTCTAAAAAGGTCTGAAAAAGTTCAAGTTTTTCCCAGTTAAAATTGTATAAATTGAAGACAATAGCTGATACTAAAGTTTTCAACTTCACCCATACATTTTTGGTTTAAAATTATTTTCTGTTTAACTTTTCTATGAACGTGAACATATATTTTTGTATCATTCTATGCTACATTTTCATTTTCTTCAGGGATATTAAGTGCAGTTTTTCTCCCCTGAGTTTTCCCAACGTTTTCTGAAGTTTTCTAAAACACCTGGGATGTTTCAGCAATAAAAATAAAGAGACGGGAGCTTTGTAGCCATTGAGTAGACTCTGTTGGGAAACTGCTGGAGCTTTAGAATGGTCAGGGAATAATATAGAATGAGGAGAAGCATTAGATTCATTTTCCTCAACGCCTTTGGTAAACTTCTCAGACGATGTATCACCGGATGAGGTACAAAAACTTTAGCTGTGTCATGGTCCCTGGCTTTTCATACAAATTGCCATCATTTAACACTTGTGTTCAACGTGATTCTTGACCATTATTGTTCGAGTTAATCGTTATGGCCTTAATTTATTGTTGATATTCTGGACTGAAACCTAGATCCACTATTATTTTAGCATTACATCGGTTTTTTCTGATAATTTATCAAAAAATGCGAGTTTTACTGGATGATCAACATTATAATAAGGTTGTTATTGTTGTCGTCCATGATGATATAATTAATTTAGAGGTTAATTGGCATATTGGACAATCGAATAAATATTCGAAGTCAATCTTTACATTTATTTTTCTAAAATCGCGACGTTTCGTTCCTGATTAGGAGCTTTTTCAGGCTCTATAAATAAAACAAAAACATAAATTTAATAAAACAATTGCATTATAGAAAACTCAAACATTATGTGTTGATATTGAATATGTTTTAAATACCTTTAGATTAATGTAAATTGTCAATAATATCGAACTTGAAGAATGGTATCGTATTTTGGAAAAATGAATGCGAAGATTGACTTCGAATATTTATTTAATTATCCAATATCCCAATTAACCTCTAAATTAATTATAATAAGGATAGCACTTCTGAAGATTGCGGTAAAAATTATTATTGTGGAAAAATATTACTGTTTAGAAGTCATTTTTATTAGAAATAGTATTTCGATGAAATTATTAATGCTGATGATTTGTTCCACTAAAAGAAACAATTTATGGATTACTTTTAATCCTAATTTTCTTTTCAATTTTTAATATTTTTCAAGTGCTTCTGTTCAGTTTTGTATTAATGTTTGTATTTTGGTTCAATTTTTCCAATTTATTCATTATTTGTGTCTTCATTTACTTATTTATCATTCAATAGTCTTCATTCTATTAATGATTATGCAAAAGAGAATACATAATAAATAAGTTTGTATATTCAATTCGAATATATATTGATGAATGATATTTTAATAATACTTCTGTTATAGTTTGAACCATTTTTTCGTTATAATATCGTCTCATACGTATTCTTTCCTTAAATAGTGATGTTATAGCTGTTATTTTTGTCGTCCATGATGATAGATAATTAATTTAGAGGTTAATTGGGATATTGGACTGATGAATAAATATTTGAAGTCAATCTTCACATTTATTTTCTAAAATTACTGATGATATGATATATTACGTAATATTTGGATGCCTAATATTTTGACATTTCACCATAATAAGCTAATTTTCATTATAATTCTTGAGTTTATGAATCATTGGTTCAATTACAGGCAGCAGCATTTGATTTCACTAAAGAGCTCAAGACTCATCCATTATTTAATTGTTCACAAAATTACCTCACGTATGCAAGAGGACTTGATCACACTGTCCCCAGGGTACCAAGAAGCAATGATGCTATTATTTTTATTTATTTTTTTCTTTCATCCTGAATTCCATTGCACTGCATTCCATTGGTATTATAACTTATAGACGAGTCATGAGCTGGAATTCCAACTCCCCCAAGCCACATTTGGACTCCAAACGTGTTTCACAAATTAAGACTAAACGTGATCTTTTTATTAATGCATTTATCGATTATCGTGAATTGTTTAGAATTCTCAATTCGCATTGAATTTTCGTTATCTTTATTGCTCTGCGAAAAAAAGGGTTCAATCATGCAAATGTTCCTTACGAATTATTCTTTTGAAGATGGAATTCTGTAGAATTTTAGTGACGCATATTTTCGGAAAAGTTTTTTGGAATGACGGGCGACTGGTTGTGTTAAATATCTGAAATGGGTCGAGACTAGCCATTTCAGCCACAAGTGGTTTTAATAGGATCCCAGTGGAACGTTTGGTATTCCCACGAATTATTCATGTTCTCTATTCCGTTTATACATTTTTACTGGAAGATAGAAACATTCTTGTTCGAATTGTAACTTTGTATTTTCGTACATATGGGATTGGGGAGGATTTTAACTGGAATTTGATGTTCTACATAGTGTAAATCGGTTTGAATGATTGAAAATAGGGAAGCTGAGGAATTTAAGGTAGTATTCCAGTCTATGGTTGATAAAGCAGAAAAAAATGAGGATTTGTAGGTTAGTTTTCAATTAATTGCTGATAATTCGGGATAAAGTGCTTTAATTTACCCGAAAAAGTGATTAAACTATTCGAAAGTCATATCTTCAGCTTGTGAATATAATTTTTTTTTCTCGAATTTTTTTTACATTAATCTTCTATTACATGCATGAGATAGAGAGAGACGCAAATAGTTACGACTACCTTCTAATTAAAATTTCTCAATAACTATACGGTGAATTGAATATTTTTTTCTTCTATTATTTAGTTAAAATCCTGTTCTCTTCGCCAATTGTTTTTGAATCATGGGTCAATCCTGTGGTTTTTTAGTAATTTCGTTATTTCTGTCCGATTTAGGGCGTTTCATCCCCAACACCGCTATTTTCAGTAACTTTGATAATTCATATCTCATAAACGACACGGACAAAAATTATGAAAAAATTCAGAAAAATGTAAAAAAATATCATCTTTTATAAGGCATCGAAGAAGTGAGACGTTAACTGTACTTGAATTCGCTAGGATTTATTAAAATCCAATTCACCTCTTTTTCTCCTGCACTTTATTATCATCGAATAAAAGCAAACGAAGCAGCACAGGAAATGAATATCAAAAACTTCGGAATTCATAAATTCGTATTAAAATGACTTTTGCATTTTGATAACCTTAATTATTCGTAATTTCAACGTATGAGTAAGTTCAATCCGCCAAAATTTAATCAAAATAAATGGCAGCGTAAAATATACGTAGAAAGTTTGTTCAGTGTAATTGTTCAAGCATTCTAGCTGAATTCACTGCTTCTGACACGTACGAATCGATGTTATTATTATGGTGGGGTGAAAGCCAAATATAATGCTTATGAAATAAAAATAGAATTAATTTTTCTGCCGATGAATTTAACAAAATCCAAATTTTTCTAAAAATATCTAATTCTGAATTATTAAAGATTTTTACAAAAATTCATTGAAAAATATTTCATTCAAGGGATTAAACACAATATAAACTTAATAATGCTAATATTATTCATAAATTCTGTCAGCATTGACTGCAATAATGATTCATGACTAGGAGTTACAGACTCAATCCAATAACACGAAGTGAATGAGCAAATGTTGAATCTGTTATTTATATTAACACAAGTATTAACTGTTCATTCGTTCAATGAGGAGAAATCTAGTACCCAACTATGGGTTACACATTACTCATCATAACTAGACAACTACAAAAGTGTCGAGTGTACCTCGATGTTACCTTCATCGTTCAAACTTTTACTCGTTCAACTTGAGAACAATAGCTCAGTAGAATCGTCCTTTATTTACAGATATATCTATATCTATATAAATATGTATATGAAATAAAGAGGGTTGCTTTCAATGCCAATACAGAAATCTCAGAGTCCACAGAGATTTTATAGTTCAGTTCTCTTGGACCCTCCGTAACGTCAAATCGCTCCACAACCACCGCAATATTTCCAATAATTTAATCTTTAGACGATCAAGATATTTTTGGACGTCTTTTTCGGTAAATTTAAGTGTTACACCAAAATAAATATGAATATTTTTATTTTTATCATTTTTATTCAATTATTTTTCACTGAAAAATGGAAAAAAGAAGAAAAAAAATTTTTAAGTTAGGTGCATTTATAATTTCATTGTTAAAAATATTGTCACAAATTTATGAAAATAATACGAAAAAGGCTGAAAGCCACTAAATTAGTTCCCATTACTTCAGAGATTTAATTGTTTCTCCTGAAAAAATTGAATTCTCAAAAATTTTATCGTTAATAAACGATAAAATTAATAATTCATCTCTAAATTCGCTCACTTTTTTCTTTATCGTTAAAAAGTTGTTGTTTGATGAAACTCTAACTCATTCAAAAAGTTCTCTATTTACTAAAACTCAGCCTTTGGCTATCGTTGAGAGAGCGAATTATTCTTGTAAGAAAAATAAAAGCCCTCAAGCTTATGTGTTTTATCCAAGAGCATCTCTTCGCCAAGTGCTTCAACTTCATTTTTTTTCTCTTCTTCTTCATGTTGTTCACCTCGCAGAGATGCCCCCAGGTATTCATAGATTTTTATTTGAATTTTTTCATCTTCATTTACTCCTGCATTGTTCCATTCTCTTTAAAATTCAGCTGTGACACTCGCTTCAGTTGATGGAGAATGATTGATTCAACTTTTATTCATGCAAATGTTGTTATATCAAGAAGAGGCAGTGCTCCCCTGAGTTTTTCGTGAATAATCATGATGATACCAATGATCTGATCTAATCCATTTAGATAAGGGAGAGTGGGGTAAAATGGGCTTGAGGGGTAAAATGGAGATATGATAGTTTTGGTATTTTATACTATGTAAATTACCCGAAATCGATGGAAATATTGGAGATAGGTTCTTTCTGATGATTCCATTGGAAAGCTGAGGAAATTTGCCATGGAAATCATATGTTGGAAAGTATTTTTTTGAATTTTTCAAAAATTCCATTTTTTGCTTAAGTTCTGAAGGTGAAACTCTTCTGTTTATGTAAAATTTCAGTTTTTTTGAGAATATCTCTGGTTCTATTGGTCGTAGTGACCTGGAGTTGATCTTAAATGAAAGATGAGCTCATTTCCCATGAATTTATGTGACTAAAAAAAAAACAATCAATTTTTTCAAGAACCTATTGGGCAAAAACTGATTTTCAGAAAATGGCCTATAAGTATTAGAAAAATTGATTTTAAAAAATTCGAACCTCGTAAATCTATGGGAAATGAGCTCGCATTTCATTTGAGATCAACCCCAGGTTGCTAAGACTAACAGAACCGGAGATATCGCCGAAAAAGTGAATTTTTTCGATTTCCAAAAGTGAAATCCCTTCGAAACTTGGCTAAAAAAATTAAAATTTTCCCAAAATTGAGAAAAAATGATTTCAACACATGTTTTCCATCTAAAATTTTCTCATCTTTCCAATGGAATCATGAGAACATCTCTTTCTCGAACCGTTCAATTGAAATATGTCCATTTTACCCCATTTTCCCTTAATTATTCGTAATTCGACATTGGATTCAAAGTTCAATCCCAAAAGTTCCACTAAAACCCTTCTTGTTTAATCCCTTTCTCCCTCAACATTTAATTAGAAATGCAGGACAAGCTCTATGGATGTTCTTCAATCATTAGCTTCTCTAGTCCCTTTTGCAGAAGTTCATCAGAGATGCCAATCACATCATCCAAAAACCTCCACCACTAATATTCACCATAAACTATTGCTTCTCTCTCCCAATAATAGCAAACTACGCGTCACAATTCATCCCTTATTCTCTCCGAATGTGTATCTTTAACTTCAAATTGACTAAGCCTCATGAATTAATCCATGAATTGATCCTGTGGACATTTGGCTTGTGCATCAATTAACGTTTACAAGTTGTCTTGAGTGATTAAATTATTCTCGCATCCTCTGCTTTACACTTTCCACAAATACAGACTTGACTATGCTCAACAAACTCTGGGAATAAATAACTCCAGTACAAGTGGATAGTATTTGGAAATTTGTAATTACACATTTTGTCACAATGCAAATATTGAAAATTCTATTTTCCATTAGTGTTTAAGGAGTAATAGAAAGTCGATAAAACAGTAAAAAATGAGGATTTGTAGATTAGTTTCCAATTAATCGCTGATAATTCGGGAAAAAGTGCGTTAATTTACCCGAAAAAGTGATTAAACTATTCGAAAGTCATATCTTCAGCTTGTGAATATAATTTTTTTCTCTCGAATTTTTTTTACATCAATCTCCTATCACATGCATGAGATAGAGAGAGAGGCAAATAGTTACGACTACCTTCTAATTAAAATTTCTCAATAACTATACGGTGAATTGAATATTTTTTTCTCCTATTATTTAGTTAAAATGCTGTTCTCTTCGCCAATAGTTTTTAAATAATGGGTCAATCCTGTGGTTTTTTAATAATTTCGTTATTTCTGTCCGATTTAGGGCGTTTCATCCCCAACACCGCTATTTTCAGTAACTTTGATAATTCATATCTCATAAACTGCACGGACAAAAATTATGAAAAAATTCAGAAAAATGTAAAAAAATATCATTTTTGATATGGCATCAAAAAAAATAAGGGGTCAATTCAAGTTCGCTGGAATACTACCTTAAATGTCCCAGTAAAATGCTCGTAATTTCGTCTTCCAAAATGTTTAATATTTCCTGTTGACTAAAATATCCAACAAAATTCATAATTATCCCATGTAACCTGCCAGTTTCTTCGTCGTCGTGTTGTCCTTTGGACGACAGGGTTTATAAAGGTGTCTTTTCAAACTGAAGCACGCTTATCTCTGGGATTATTCTAATTTTCTACGTCACTGAGATATACACAGTCGTTTTATCTTATGACTCGAGGAAAAAAAAGCTGATTATGAGGCAAACAATGCTGAATTGTTGAAGATCATGGGTAAAAGATTGTGCGAGCAATGTTAATCGCTGAATAACACTTGGTTTTTACTATTTTTGTACTTTCCTAAAAAATGAGAATTCTTATCATCACCAATTAATCTTCTTTATTCTCAATTATTACCGGGAAAATAAAGAATTCCCGCCCCCCCCCCCCCCTTTTCCGAGAACAAAAATACAATATTAAAAAAAAACAATGCACATCATAAACTTTTATAGCAAAAGTTCAATTTCATTTTTAATTTCACTGGAATTTCAAACTCCCGGAATGTCAAAGTTCATTGGTCATTGGAGTTCAAGCGAACAGTTTGAATTTGTCTGCAATTTGAAACGTATGATGAAATTTTCAAAAATCTCCAGTGCGTCTCCAAGTATTCGTAATCTCAGATGACAATAAAATCAGCACAAATGAGAAATTAAAAAAAATATTTTAAAATAGATAAATTCCTGATAAAAAAATATTTAAAAAATTTGGACTCATAGTTTTTCAAATTTTCCACATATCCATATTTTTCTAAATTCATTTTCGGATAATTTATCAGTTAAGAAAAACAAGTGGATAATAGTATTGCTTTCCAACTGATATATCTTTTTCTGCTAATACTTCAGCAATATGCTTCCGAATGGAAGTGATCCAACTTTTTTCAAACCATCATAAAAATATCAAATTTTGAAAAATTCATTAAAACGACAATAACTCGAGAACTAATCATGCAAATAAGCTCAAAATTAACAGGCATCTAACTGATAAAACTCTCGAGATAATATATGAGTATAAATAACATCAGTTGAATAGTTTCCAAAAATTCCATTAAAAGCTGATTTTCGAAAAATGGACATATCTTAAAAAGTACCGATTGGATTCTCTTCAAATAAAGCTTAAAAAATAGAGTTCGTCGAGAGGAAGTTTTCCACAAAATATGAAATTTTTCTATAAAACCGTTTTGCTGTAATTGAGACTTTTATGCACACACAGACATACACACACACAGACATGCGCTAAAAATATCATTTTCTCTCTATTTAGATCATTTTAAGTATCTTCTATTAAAAAAATTACAATCGAAAATTCTCATGATCACATAGCTTCCATTCGGAAGCAAAAAGGAGCAAAAATGATCAGATGTTTGCTTTTCTCACCATCATAATCTCGAAATGTTTGATCACTTCTTAGGGTTGAGCAGTCAAATGTCGTTGTGTGTGTGTGTGGTTAGTTAGATGGTGGTTTAATGGGTAACATTAAGGGGTATATACCATTAAGGATTGTGCGTTGTACCTCCAAAGCCTGGATAAACAAGGGCAATTGCTCACATTGCAACTCACATGGGGATTATACTGAGTAACTCGACGATACTTACCCCCAAAATACAGGAGAATAAGAGAAGTCATCAAGTGTGAGTGAGGATTAGAGATATCTTCAGAGTGTCTTCATTTGTGTTCCCAGGAGTACTGTGATGATGTTGATATCCATGCTATTAGACATTTTCCAGAGTGTACAGTTAACTCGTAGTCACGTTTCTCTCACAGTGGTAATACGAGTCTATCAAGATCTGAGGCTGAGTATTATTCAGTGTTGCTATAATTTAAGATGCCAATGAGTGTTGCAGGTGGAAAAGGGGGTGGTGGGGGGAAATGTGAATCCGACATTCAATAATGTCCAAAGTCTGGGGATATTTAGTGTCAGTGGCCTGTCGTAAATATCCTAGGCTGGGTTATCTCGGGAGCTTTCGAATTTAACGACTACTGATATTTCTTTGGAATTTATTACGATATATCGTTATTCTGAGCAATAGCAATATTATATTGGTCATTTTTTTTCTCGTTAAATATAGGGGGGGGGGGGGGTAAATGAAAAGGAGGGGGGGAGGGAAGTAGCCATTTTTCAGTTCTGAAATTCGTGAAAATTGATTGTTTATAGTTTTTTGGAAAATTCTTCGTTTTCAGTCGAAAAAAGTCAAATTTCTCAAAAACATGATTCAGGAATTTTTTTTTAATGAAGCACTAAATGGAAAAATCTGAAAAAATTTGAGAAGCTGCTCCAATATGTGGACTTTTTTGCTGAATTTTTTCAAATTTTTTTGTAAACCTCTTCACTCTCAAAAAAAATCCCCAATCATTCAAAACCATTTTATTGGAGTAATCAATGTTTCTTCAATTTCTTCCAATTTTTTTTTATTATTTATTCCTAAAAAATTACGTCATTTATGGAATCAATGGCTTTCAATGAGAGAAAATCGCATTAGTGCATTGAAGAGCATTGGTAAAAATGATAAAGTGGTGACGATCAATACAATTAATGTCACTCGTTCACGACGTTAATGAAATTTTTCTTCACCACGAGAGAAGCTATTAAAATTGGAGCGACATGAGTGGCAATACCAGTTGTCGAGTCACACATTCAGCCACAGTAAGAATTAGAATTTGTTAAAATTCATTTAAATCCCAAATCTTCAGTTCCAAAAAAAAAAAAAAAAAAAATCATGAATATTTTCTGTGAAAAAAAAATGTTTGTTGCAAGAAAATTTATTTACTTAAAGAAAATTTACTTCACTCCAGAAAATTTCGATATATATAGATATAAAAATTGTGAAGAAAAATTATTTTACAAGAAAATTTTCTTGCCACAAGAATTTTTTCTTCTTCAGAATATCGCGAATTTTTTTTATTTTTATAATATCATGAATTTCTCGAGTCCTTTGGTCCTTCACATATTTCTTCTTCAACTGTCTCGTTTTATTTCATGTTCATACATCCTTCTGCAGTCAATGCATTCTCAATACCGAATGGCTTTTCCCGCTCGTGACACAAGTCTGTCCATATTCTCTCAATTTTTCTTTTCCTTTTCTTTCCCTCAATTTATTTTTTTTTCCTCCTCTCTTGCATCAACACATCTCGTCCATTCTCCTTCATCCTTCCTCTTTTTCCCTCTGCAAATACTGTCTGGGATATCACACACCGCAGTATTTCCGATAACCACTTTTCCCAACAATGGAAAACATGATTTGCCACGAGGTCAAATAATTTTTTTTCCCCACATTATCTCATTTCTCACAATATTATCATTGGAATTCACCCCATTTGTATTTTTCCTTTGTAATATAACGATTAGTCTATTCGATTCAATTTCCGTTCTCCAATTAAATTCCTTGGCTTAAAATTCAGTAGAAATGAGAGATAAAAAAGAAAACAATTCAACAAAACTGATCAAAAGTCAGTGAAAATATAATTGGGTCAAGTTTTTTTTTCACTCTCAAAACTTTAATTACCATCCAACAATTTAACAATATTTAAAAATCAATTTTATAAAACTTGAGGAAAGAATATAACTGTTTGGAGAGAAAAAAAAAAGGGGAAAATTCTAGTGACTCGAAGCGTATTGAGGTCAACTTCAGCAAATTAGCAGAGTCTCTAACATTCCATCCACGTTTTTACATTCAGGAAGTCATTGTTCCAATTCAGTATCAAGGCCTCTCAAGAGTCTATGTCACATTTTTTCTTAAAGCTGCTCATGTTGACTGTAGAGACTGTTGTAAAGCAATCGTTCTATTGAGTAAAAGTAATGAGAGGGAAGATGAAAAGATCTGATTCGATGATTTGAACAGTTAGGAACAATCACCTGTTACATCGAGAAATATCGTTGAAAAGCTCTTGACTTTTTGTCAATGGAGTTTCTTTTATTTACGTGCATATTGTCCTTTTGTCGTAAATCTTCTAATTCTGTATTCATTTTTAACCTTTTGCTTTGGAAAAGGCACGAATAATTATTTTAATATTATTTTTTATTTATTATTAAATATTAATTATTGATAATTGGGAATATCCTAGTGAACTCAAGTACAATTAATCCTTTATTTCTTCCGATGCCATATCAAAGATGATATTTTTTTACATTTTTCTGAATTTTTTCATAATTTTTGTCCGTGCAGTTTATGAGATATGAATTATCAAAGTTACTGAAAATAGCGGTGTTGGGGATGAAACGCCCTAAATCGGACAGAAATAACGAAATTACTAAAAAACCACAGGGTTGACCCATTATTTAAAAACTATTGGCGAAGAGAACAGCATTTTAACTAAATAATAGAAGAAAAAAATATTCAATTCACCGTATAGTTATTGAGAAATTTTAATTAGAAGGTAGTCATAACTATTTGCCTCTCTCTCTATCTCATGCTTGTGATAGGAGATTGATGTAAAAAAAATTCGAGAAAAAAAAATTATATTCCCAAGCTGAAGATATGACTTTCGAATAGTTTAATCACTTTTTCTACCTCAATCCAAAAAGTCTAAGCGTCTACAGGTGCGACTCAATTCGAGACGAATCACAGGAATGAAATCCCAGACAAAAAAAGTTGAATGCAATTACAATACTGCTGACAAAAAGCATTTTCTTCTTCTTTTTATCCAAAAACATTGGTCAACTCATCGAAAAAACCGTTGCTCACTTAGCCCAATGGATTATCGAAAACCAGAGCCGCTCGATTACTGTCGATTGAATGACCAGATCGTCCTGCTAAGCTGTCCCTTTTTTTCATATATATATATATACAGCTCTCAACCAAAAGAATCTCACCAATTCTCCACCAAGCCTCAAACGAAAGAGGGGACGAAAAAAAAAGGCGAGAAACGATAATATCGATTGTATCGTTTTTTTTTCCTGTCTCAGATAATCGATTGTCCCACAGTGGTACTTATTCTTTCTCCATATCAAACATCTCCTCTCCACTTGAAAAGACGTTAAGTAGCACCATGATAAGCAGCAAGCCCGAGAAAATAGAGGGAAGATAAAAGTGACAATGCATTCCTCCCATAAAATAGAGGAAAGAAGAAAAATATTATTTTAATTGGCAATCTGATGCGTTGCCTGAAGTGACTCGTGAAAAATCGTTCTACGTAATTGTGCAGTGAATTTTCGATAGAAAATCCTGAAGTTAACAATGAGGGTACAGCTAAAATAAATGAAAACTGTGAGTTTGATTGGTTTTCGTGGAATAAGAATCGTGTCTTGCACTCCTTATTCCCTCCAATTCTTCTTTCACCTTCATTTCCACACTTTTCCCCTATTTTTAAAAGTCCACGTGATTTTTCTTCTATTTAATTTGATTTCGAAAAGTTCGTGAACAAATGGTGTTGATTCTTCATCAAAGTACACACTTGGTTCATTAATTACCAGATTTTAGGAAGATTCATAAGAGAATAAGGCAGAAATAAAAGAATTGAAAATTTACAAAATCAACTTGCCGTTTAATTGAATCCAAAGACAAACAATAGAGTTGAAGGTACGAATAACTGACTTTTGCAAATGGAACGTAGCAGATTCATGTTGAGAGATAGCATTTGGCCCTGAACGAAAAGTGTATGAATGAAAAAAACTAAGTTGGTTCCTGTTAGATGCATAGTGGACTGTGGAACACACAAACCGGAGACATAATGTCGATATCTATGGACATATCGTGACTGGAATTAAAGTTAATTCGATTGTTCGTGCATTGAAAGTAGTACGTTTCCTCGAAAACATCTGATCTATTCAATCAGAACAAAAGTGGGAAAAAAGAAAAAGAGAGTGAAGTGTTGAGAGGAAGAGAGAGGAGTTTTTTCTTTCTTCTTTTTAGTGACTGTCGAGGGAGGGATTCAACTACTCTGGCTTATTATTAGGTTCAAAGTTTTATTTTATAAAAAAAGAATAGTTCTCTTAGAGCGACATTTGAAACTCCTCAATCGGACCCTTTGGTGGTGCACTTTCTTCAAACTTCTGCCTTTATCATTTCTGTTCTATCGTTTCTCTTTTCTTTGACACGAAATGTAAAGACTAGAAGTGTGAATTCTCGAGGAAAATTCAATATTCAAATCTTTTATGTCTTCACATTTTGGGTGTATTCTATTGGCTTTAAGTCATTCCAGCAATTAACACTAAAAAAAAAGGCTTTCTATTTTTTCATTAATTTTTAATTATTAATTTTACCTTTCATGCAAAGAAGTTTGAAATTTCCAGTAGTACACTGGCTACAATTTTAAAGTCTAAAGAAAGATTTTCCGAAGAAAGTGGGTTGCGTGCACATAGTGAAATATTGAAATTGTGTGAAAGAAAAGAAAAATGAAGATTACACAGAGAAAAATGTTTTCTTAATTTAAGAATGTGCAGGTCACTTAAATTGAGAAAGAAAATGTCACTTGATTTAAGTGAAAAAAGTCACTTAATTTAAGTGACTTTTACTTTCTTAAATTAAGAAAGAAAAAGTCACTCGATTTAAGTGATCTGCACATTCTTAAATTAAGAAAACATTTTTCTCTGTGTAAGCTGTCATTATTCCTTAATCATGTTGTTAATTTCCTATGCTTATGCATTGATAACGATTTTTATTTTGAGCGGAAACTGATTTAAATGGTTTCAAATGAATAATTCTCTGTTTTGATTTAAATGAGTTGTTATTTATTAGTGGAAATTTTCTGACCTCGTTCTAACGAATCGAGTTTAATTTAACCTCTATATAACAAACCTCACTGTTACGAATAACTCGATATAACGAATAATTTTTATTTCCCTTTAGTTTCGTTATATCAAGGTTGCACTGTATATATAGACATATATAATTGCCTTGTGAGTCTCGTCTTTATAAGACGCATTAGTGGATAATTTTGACGTATTTGCATTATTTTTTTTTTTTTTATTTATTAAATTTGCATTATTTTTGATAATTATTACTGCCTCAAAGGCATCAAGGTCGCCCACTTTTTTGGATATTATTTTACTTAAGTTAACTTCTTCACTTAAATTTTGACAATAAAATGTGCGGTATTAGGTTGAATCGAATCTTCCTATTACAACAATTTATCCTGAATAATTAAAGAATTAATTCAATCCACTCGTTGCATGTAACTCACTCTGAATGCTTCGTTGATGAAGTAACTTTCAGAGTGGATGATTTTATCCATTTAGAAGCCTCAGAAAGCGGTAATGTTATCGACGCAAAAGTGGTAGCAACTCCATCGCAACAACTCTCAAGAGTTTTATCGTTGAGTTTTTTTTTTTTTTGCATGGATGAAAGAGGAGCAAAAAAAGAAGTACTCAACTTTAAAGACATGTAGAATTTTCAAGGAACTTGTAATCATCTTTGAGATCGCAGAGCGTTAGAGAATTTAATGGTCCTAACTTCTTTTCAAGATACAGAATATTTCGAGATAAAAAGACTGAAAAATTTCGAACCATGAGAAACTGATAGATAACTTTTTTTTTTTTTTTTTTTAATCACATTTATCATAAGACAATCAAAATGTTTCACGAACAATATACGTGCGTTTATTAGCTTCCGCGTTATTTCGAAGTTTCAGGATATCACGCCTACTGAATTATCAATGGTAATTCTGTTACTGATATGGAAATTTTGTCTATCCCCTTTGTGGCGAATATATCCTAACAAAGCCCCAGGAATAATGAAATTCCAATTTTTTTAATTAAAGGAAAAATCATTCGATAGAATCGTCTTTTTTCACCCACAAAATTACTCGATCAATATTCTACTCCAATATTTTCCTAGAACTAAATAAAATTATTCCTTTGATGTTGATTCTAAAAAATTTTATCGTGAACTGAGATTCATTGCCTCTAATCTTCTGCGTCATGGACCAATTAAGAAAACCGACTAATCAGTGATACGGATTGACACTAAGGCGCGTTTTCCCTACGGTTTAAGTTTGAATATGTCGATATATCAGTGTCACAGAGTTAAATTCCCTGAGGAGAATATCTTCCAGTATTCTAACGACTCGATCCAACACTTCCAACACTGGTTGTGTTTCTAATTAGGGGAAAGTGGGGCAAAATAGACCTGTTTGTTAAAATTATCTGGAATTTTATAGAGAAGAGGCAGTTTTATGAAAAAATTTGAAAAAATTATACTACAATGAAAACATATTGGAGCATCTTCTCAAATTTTTTCAGATTTTTTCATCGAAGCCTTAACTCCGAAAAAAAATCCTGAATTATGTCGTTGCAAAGGTCCATTTTGCCCCATTCTCCCTTATTATTTTTGGAGCTTTTCGTTTTGAAGTAGTTCACTCGCGACAGTCATATTCAAAAGTATAGTCCTGTGAAGTGGTCGACAAATCGTTGAATTACACGAGCTAGGAAAATTTTTTGCGAATTGTAAGTGCAAAAATTCCTTTTTCTTGAAAATATAATGAATGAAAATTGTCTGACGACTGCAATATTGTGTCAAGATGTAATCGCATAACTCCAACACGCGGAGGCCTTTTTAACACAATTTATACTTTTAAAATCGATATGTTCTGAGCAAAATCATCAGAAAATTGAAAGTTTTTTTCAAAAAATTTATAATTTCTTGATTCACCATGCAATTAGTTTTGGAAAAAAATCGTAAGAACGGTTCTCGAGATATACAGGAAACTATGTGTTTTTCAAATACTTGAATGGCCTACTGCATATTAATTATACAGATTTTCATTGTTGATATCCTGCTTCACAATCGACGAAAATATTTCATTTTTTTTAAATTAAATAGAAGACACTTTTCTTCATCTCATACTTCAATATTATAAAATTCCTAAGAAAACCACTTTTGCGAGTGAACTACTTCAATTTAAAAAAAAGTAATCATCAAATGGCTTTCGAAACTAATCAACAAGTGCTTCCCTTCAATTTCACGAGAGGTATTATTTCCATAATTCTCCATTCAAGACTGCACATGTTTTCCAGTATTACCAGTGATAGAACACATCCACTGAGCAATTTATTGGAGATTCAAACGATAATGCTTTATCCATCGAATATTATGTTTTTTTTTGTTTGTTCAATGCAACCGCTATTATCACCGAGAGTGCATCCAATACAGTATGCATATATACAGAGATTAACAGGTGGTCCAACATCCAAGTTTTCCTCTTCAGAGCAAAACTTTGGTATTTCGTTTTATCTCTAGTACAAAAGCCAGTGGTTATAGATAAATTTTCACTGGTTTCTAAACATTTTCATAGCTAATCTGATGCTACAAATGTCCTCTGATAATACTAACTGTGATTTTTAGTCTATTTATACCCGCATTCTGGTGAACTGAGGATCTAAACATGACTAAAATACACATTTTCGAGTGCAAAGTTACTACGTAAATGCAGTAACATACTGAATTAACCTGGGAATCCCTGAAACCATGATTTGAACACTTTGATGTTATTTTGAATGCAAAATTGAAATGCAACATTTTCATGCTGTTTATTCATGTATAAATTTGTATTGAGGGTCTTCTTTGAACATTCTATTGGCAAGGAATTTCCAGTTATGTGGAGCAATGTTACAATGTGAATCCAAATCCGAATAAATAGTCATAATCTGAAACAAATTCTGCAAATAAATTTAATATACAGTCTTTTATTTATAATTCAAGCAATATGGCCATTTAATGATTAATTCATTGATGAAAACAAGAAAATAAAAGAGACTTAACAGCTTTCTCTTAAATGAAGGATGAAATTAAAGCAGATGGTCTATTCCAAGTTTTTGAATTCATTCTCTCATTATAACAGTTAAACTCTAAATTCATTCCAGAACTACTGAATAATTGAATTAGAATCGACTTAGGATTAAATTGAAATAATTAATTCTTCAATCAAACTAGGGTTCACTTATTCGCAAAAGTCTTGTATTCATCTGATTCTCAATGAAGTTCTTAGAAATTAGAGATGAAAGCAGGTTTGAATAAACTTAACGTGTTATGCAAGCTTTCTATGACTACATTTGGATCAGTAAGCTCTCCGCAAAACCTGACCATCTCAACAAAAGCATAAACGTCACTCACTCAAATAAACTCAACAATAAACTCTCGTTTATAATTCACTAGATTATGACGCGCGCACCTTGCAAATTGTGACTATAATCTAACCAATATATATGTATGTTGTCATGCGTCATCATTTTTCAAAACTAAGAAGAAAATTTGTCTTCTCAAATCATAAATGGTTGTTTTTATTAATCGGGATAAATGTAGTGTATTACACTGCAGAAACAAATGTTTGAAATTAAGATACTTTTGCAGACACTTGTAAAACATTTTGGAGACATTGTTGCTAGTGAATGTGCAGTTCTAAGATATTTTTTGATTTCAAAGATACTTTTCTTTAACTAATAGCTTAAGTTAAGATACTTGTTATCACAGTATATGCACAATACTTTAGTACAAAACATTTGATTTTTGTTTATCTGCATTTAGGTAATTTAATTTAATTTGATATAATTTATTAATGCCAAATGGCTTTAAATATCAATATAGTTTGCATAATCATTATATAATAATATTGTATGAGAGACTAGTAAGTGAAAGGTAAACTCGTTATAATTCTACTTATTTATTTCTAAAGCATCAAACATTTCCAATATCCACAATGGTTTTAATTTCAGTTCATATATTAATTCAGTATCGAAGTGGTAAAGGGAGTTAAGTATACATGGTTATCCTATATGACTTAACCCCCTTTACCAATTCGCTACTGAATTAATCAATTGACTATCCCCCTGTCATCTCTCTTGATTTAACCAAATCTGTAATCATTCGTTGGCAAGCGGAATACGATCCACTGAAGAAGTTGACTCGTTGAGAAAATTAATCAAAACCTCAAATGTGCCAGGAAGGGATGATTGTCTAATTGTTCTAATCCTTCTTGTCAACAGATATTTTGTATTTTGAATATCCTGCACAACTCGTCAACCAATGAAATTTAGGCATTACGGGATTTCGGTATTTTTTTTTTTTTTTTTTAATATGTTTATTGAGAAATTAAGCCAGAATTACAGTTTTTGTTTATGTACATCACATTCAATACACACAATGTTGAATTTATTGCTTGTGAGCAAATTACTTGCAGAAGAGTCGTTGAACGACATGCTCTGCTAAAACTAATTTTGTGTTTTTTTTTTCTTCATTGGAAGCAATATTGTTTACTGTCTGTTGGGGGACATGTATTTTTTTTTTTCTTGGATGAGTTCGAAGTGGAAAGGCTTCTGAAAACCACCTCATCACTGAAAACCACCTCATCACTGAAAACCACCTCATCACTGGGATTTCGGTATATTCGATATATCAATTATCGCAGTTCGATAAAACCTCGCAATGTCCTTTTTTTTTACAAAGGAAGGAAAGGAAGGATCATTAATTGTCAAAATAATACATTATCACATCCTAATATCACTTATATTTTCAAATTTCAGACACGCAAAGACACTGAGGGTGGGAGCGTTGGTGAGGATGAGTCCTCGGTCAGTGGTTGTTCCTCAAGGCCGTCTATGAGTGACGTGTCTTGGCCGGATGTACGAAAGCCATCATTACCAAGCGACACAAACAAATTGACATCAGTTAGACAGGAGCATTTAAACGATAATGACATACGACAGAGTGATATTGATAGTGATCTTATAGCTGATGATAATAAGCAACAGTGTTCACGATTAAATAAAATTGATGAGTGTTTTGGTAATAAAATTACTGTTACGTGTGAAACAACAATGTCTAATGCAGCAACATTATCAGAAATTGCCTCTGGCTCATCATCTAGTGGACAAACAAGATTACCAACTAGTCTACTATTCGAATTACCGGATAACCGTAGGGGTTCGACTAGTTGTTCTGACGACAGAATGCCGGCAATTAGCAAAGCCCAAATGAAGGGTAAGTTTGATTCTAGATAATCATGAAGATTAGGAAATTCAATTATGCTATTAAGGTAGTATCCCAGTGAATTCGAGTAAAGTTAATAGTTCATTTTTTTTGATGCCATATCAATGATGATATTTTGTTTACATTTTTCTGAATTTTTTCATAATTTTTGTCCGTGCAGTTTATGAGATATGAATTATCAAAGTTACTGAAAATAGCGGTTGTGGGGATGAAACGCCCTAAATCGGACAGAAATAACGAAATTACTAAAAAACCACAGGATTGACCCATTATTTAAAAACTATTGGCGAAGAGAACAGCATTTTAACTAAATAATAGAAGAAAAAAATATTCAATTCACCGTATAGTTATTGAGAAATTTTAATTAGAAGGTAGTCGTAACTATTTGCCTCTCTCTCTCTATCTCATGCATGTGATAGGAGATTGATGTAAAAAAAAATCGAGAAAAAAAAATTATATTCACAAGCTGAAGATATGACTTTCGAATGGTTTAATCACTTTTTCGGGTAAATTAGAGCACATTTTCCCGAATTATTAGCAATTATTTGGAAACTAATTTACAAATCCTCATTTTTTCCTGCTTAATCGACCGGTACTCGGATACTATCTTAAGGCGAGATTTTCCGAATAATAATCTGCAATAATTGATTAATTTTTTTACTCTATTCCAGAATTCGAAGAGGCATTCAATCTTTTCGACAAGGACAGAGATGGAAGTATTACGAAAGAAGAACTTGGTAGAGTAATGCGTGGTCTAGGCCAATTTGCAAGAACCGAAGAACTCCGCACAATGTTAGAAGAGATAGACACAGACGGTAAGTAAAGAAGACTCTCTCTCTGTATAAAATCTCTTAAAAAATCTTCAAAAAGATCATACAGAATTTCGAGGCATTTGTGTTTTTTTCGTTTTATATTTCACTATTCCACAAAGTCGTCTGCACTTTAACTACTTTGTACGCCAGTGAAATCAATCCCCACTACTCGTAAAGTAATGTTTCTCTGAAACACACATTGTTTTACAACATCAAAGTAGGCCGTATAGTTTGAAATATGAAACCATGTGCTGTATATAATAATCTCGGATTCCTCCGTTTGCAAAACTTCAAATCCAAATTACAAGTTAATGATTATCATGAAACATAATCCAAATGGTCTGTGATGAAACACTGTTGTGGTAATTTTAGAGACTATTAAATTCAATTACAGTAGTTACTGTTTCATCTTGGAAAATTAAGTTTAATCACTGAATGTATTTGTTTCGTATTCCTTGAAGGATATTATTCGTTATGAATTCACTGGAAAATCAATTTATTTCAAATAAAATCATTCCATATTCTTTGTTACGTAACTTTCTTTTGAATACATTATATTGTCGCCTTAGGAACAAAAAGGCGTAAGTCCTATGCTTATACATAGCACTTACGCCCTTTTAACGATAATATAACGATATATATTTTTCTTCACTTTTATATCGTATTACTCAATGAAATTCATCTAATACTGAGTATTTGAAAAAACTCCAACGTTTTCTTACAATCTCAGTATCACAGGATTTAATGTATAGAAACGGGAAATTTTACGGGATATATCAAACAAGATTCACCGAGATGCCTTCGTGTGTATCGGTAAACATTGGTATACCTCTTCAGATCTTCTTTTTCTTCTTTTTTTTTTTTCCTTTTAAATCCACAATTCCGCAGAAAACCTTGATCGTTACATAATACCTTGTGCACATCTTGACTTTCATGAGGTGTTTTCCATTCTGAGTTCAATGAATTTTCATGAATTTTTCAATGCCAAAGTTTTGCATATGATTATTATTTTATTTATTCAGAATTAAAATGAGAAGATTAAAAAATCTATTTAAAAAAAAAACGAAAAAAAGTCGAATTTTTTAATAAATATCTTTTTAAAAAGTGGATTTTAAAGAAATTGTTGGGATTTTTTTTTTATGAAACTTTAATTTTGCCCCAAAAGGAATTTTTTACGGATTTTCCTAAAACACAAACACTTCCAGGATATTTTCAAAATAATTTTTCATCTCACAACAAAATTTATCCACCTCTAAAATATATATTTCAAGGATTTCTTCTCAGATACTTTACTCCATGAATAATTCAAAAAATCATACAAGTATGAATAGCATATTTTTTTATCAGATAAATTACAAATTTACCTGAAGGAAGAATAAAAATATGCATACGAAAAAAAAAACGAAATAAACGAAAATATGTCTGAAGGTGCCGAAAAATGAATAAACATTGATGAATAATGAATAATAATGTGTTTTTTCCAAGGGCTAGTCCTCCTAATTCGAAGTGCTTGTGAATCAATGTGGTAGATGATAGTCTATGGTAAACAATAAATTTCGGAAAAAAATCTCCTTGAGGATTGCTATTTTGAAAAATTATGGGTAATTACATTATCAGAGAATTGCCTTTAAAAATTGCTGTCGCAAGCGTCTGGTCGGGATATTTCGTATCGCCAACGGCTAAATTTTTATTATAGGTAGCCAATTTTCTGTAAATTATTGTTGTGCAGTTATAAAGATACTTTGATGGTAACTATTATGCTTCAGGAGTTATCGATAAGTGTGATAATATTAGATAGTTGCCTCGTTTTGTTATCAAATTTGTTAAATTACGACTTGGACGTTCCTTTGAATACCGAATTTGGTGTAATTTTCAGATAATATTCAACTGCAGAATATAAATGCGTAACTAAAGTGTTTTGAAATGGAGGCAATAATTGCAAATTGCTTCTTATCGATATTAAACATTCGCCTTAATTTCCTTCATGTTGATCGTTCCATGATTCTTCTGAATTGATTAAATTCTTCGTCATCATTAGAAAAAGTTGGGGTAAAACGTACACTTGTTAATTTTTGTATTTGATAATATGAAAATTACTCAAAATCGATGGAAATATTGGAGATAGGTTATTTCTGATGATTCCATTGGGAAGCTGAGGAAATTTACCATGAAAATCATAGGTCACAAGTTATTTTTTTGAATTTTTAAAAAAATACATTTTTTGCTCAAGATTTGAAGGTGAAATTCTTCTGTTTTTGGGAAATTTCAGTTTTTGAGGAATATCTCTGCTTCTATTGGTCGTAGCGACCTAGGGTTGATCTTGAATGAAAGGTGAGCTCATTTCCCATGAATTCAAGTGGTTTATGAAAAAAATTATCCATTTTTCAAGAGCTTATAGGGCAAAAACTGATTTTCAGAAATGGCCTATAAATATTTGGAAAATTGATTTAAAAAAATTTAGACCACATAAATCGATGAGAAATGAGCTCACCTTTCATTTGGGATCAACCCCAGATCGCTACGACCAACAAGACCCGCAATATCGTCGAAAAAATGAATTTTTTCGATTTTTGAAAGATGAACCCCTTCAAAATTCACCCAAAAAAGCAAAATTTTCAAAAAATTGAAAAAAAATCATTTTGACACATGTTATCCACCTAAAATTTTCTCAGCTTTCCGATGGAATCATAAGCATATCTCTATTTCCAACCGTTCAATGAGAATGTCCATTTTACCCCACCTTCCCCTAATCATTAATAACTCCAATGGACGATCCCCTCTCATAATTTGCATATTGTACTTCAATGCGAATTCGTTTAAACCCAAAATTTCCTATCCAATATTCTCGATTAAACGATCGCTATGCTTCACGTATGATCGATTGCTTCCCACAGGGTTTGTTCAGTAGCACAAAGATTATTGAACGTGGGATTCTCTACATAAACAAGACCCTGGTGAATCGTGATTTATCCAAATTGCCCTGAGGATAATTATCTCGATAATTGGTTGTTGATGATGTTCCAATGTTCTGATGATGGCTGGATCGTTTGAGCGATGGTTGGCTGATAATGATTTGATTTTTTCAAATTATTCGACATTGTAATTAGAATGATCAAAGACAAATGATCAACAACAATTAGAATAATTTTGCTTTTTACTTGAAAATAAAAGAAAGCTTCTTTCTAGTCAAAAATTATAAAATTATTCGACTTAACTTAAAGAGGAGCTCATCATTGCACTAGAATGCCACTTACGCCACTTTGATTCTAAGGCAACAACATTTATTTTGGTAATTTGATGCATTCCATCATTTTTTTTCCTCCATTTTCATGAATAAAATGAAAGAAATAAATCATTCCAGTCACATTTTCACGTAAATGAATGCTCATTGAAATTTTCTCAAGAGATTTGACCATTCATGAATAGAAATGTGAAATTAAACAAATTTTCTCACACACCTTTACATAATTTGCGAGAATAAAATGAAGAAAAATAGTAGTACTCAGTGCTACTTTCTCATAAAATTCATCATGATAATCTTAAAAAAGTTACAATTTCAATGTAATTTTAAAAACTTTTGAGTGAGATCTCATGAATTTTGTTGCTCACAAAATTTTCTTGATGCACCAGAATCTTCTACTATTTCAGCATACATTAAAATATGTTAAACTTTCTGACAAGTATAAATTTATAATTCTATTTGAAAATTTGAACATATGCATATCTTGTTTGGGTGCATGTTCTTTTTCAAACTCTATGCTAATTATGTGAATTCATTTTACATCACAGTGACGGGAAAATTTCATCCTTTGAGGTGAATTTTCAGGAGTTATATCGTGTAAAGGGATGAAAAAAAATATTCATGAGGTTAGCGATAGTTCCTTGCTTGGTGTACTGGATTAAATTTTTATTTTTTGATGGATGAAATTTTCTGGCGATGCAGAGAAAGAATTAACTGCATTGCAGAAGAAAATTTATTGAACCGAAGGATAATTAGTATTTTTACTGCAGGGGAAAGTAGGGTTAAATGGCCAATTTCATTAAACGGTTGAAGATGGGAATTTTTTAATAATTTCATTGGGAAGCTGAGAAAATTTTGGGAGGAAAACATGTGTCGAACTTTTTTTTCTTCAATTTTTTGAAAATTGTTCCTTTTTTGGGGCAAGTTTTGAAAGGCTTAATCTTTCGAAAATCGAAAAAATTCACTTTTTCGACGATATCTCCGGTTCTGTTGGTCGCAACGATCTGGGGTTGATCTCAAATGAAAGGTGAGCTCATTTCTCATCGATTCATGTGGTTTAAATTTTTTAAAATCAATTTTTCAAATATTTATCGGTCATTTTCTGAAAAATCACTTTTTGCCCTATAAATACTTGAAAAAATTGATATTTTTTTTTTCTAAATCACATAAATCGATGGAAAATGAGCTCACCTTTCATTCAAGATTAACCCCAGGTCGCTACGATCAATAGAACCAGAGATATTCCTGAAAAACTGAAATTTTTTAAAAACAGAACACTTTTGCCTTCAAATCTTGCTCAAAAAATGAAATTTTTTAAAAATTCAAAAAAATAATTCCCGACATATGATTTTCATGGGAAATTTCCTCAGCTTTCCAATGAAATCATCAGAAAAAACCTATCCCCAATATTTCCATCGATTTCGAGTAATTTTCATTACATAAAACTCCAAAACTAACATATGTCCATTTTACCCCTCCTTCCCATATTGAATAATGGACTTCGATTTTAATGCACTACGACCGCAAATAATTTTCATCATTTCAGTCTATCATATTCAAACTATTTGATCAATGAATAGGTTCAATATTCAGCTTCAGTCATGCGTAATTTACCCTTATCATTTCTCACCTTCCCAACAATTTTACATAATTCATATACTCATAACTCTCTCCCCCCCCCCTCCTTCTCTCTCTTTCTCTCGAAATACATAGCATTGTTGTTACTTGGACAAGCGCAAATAACCTGGAATTTCCTGGAAGAATTTCTATACACGAGAATGAACCTGAGTAGCTTTGACTAAACGTGCGTTCTCGAGATTTACCGCATAAACATCCTTTCCACTGAAATTCCGTTTATTCCAATCTACGAAGATGATAATTTTCCCCAGATTATCACAACAGAGTCAACCCTCACATAAAAATTCATCCATTCAAAAACGCATCTTCCCCCCCCCCCCCCCCCCTTTTTTTCTGCTGCTTGTCATTCAAAGGTCCAAAGATTGTTATCAACATCAAAAGATGTGGAATTTTCTAAGAATCTAGGATCTCGTATTTCTTTTCAGTTAATCCCGGATCTCTGCGCTTTAAATGATTATTTTTTTGTACGGTTAACCTTTAACTGAATAGAAGGTAATTATGTCGCTTGATGAAACCACAAGAGATTTTCCATGAATTCCCTCATTATTTATTTTTTATTCCACTTTTTGCATCGTCAAAAGTGGCAATCGAGGAAAAATTCACTAAATTTTTCTTCCAAACGAAAATAGAAATGGAAAAATAAGTTGTTTAAGATTTTTTTTTACCGATTTCTTTCAATTATCAGCTTTGAAAAAAAAAGTTTCTCAATAAACTTGTCAAGACGCTGATTCTTCCCTCAGAAACGCCTTTAAACACCGATGACAAGGGATGAGGGTAAACGTGGAATTGTCTGCCCAATGTCTTTTGTATCCCGAAATAGCACTTGGTACTTGCACAACCACACTCGAAAGCACCAGTCTCCTACAGAGAACATTTAGTCTCTCTCTCTCTTTCTATCTCTCTTGCTCTGTATTAGCTGATTCTCTTCTTGTCGTTACGGTGAAAAAGTTTGCTGGCACTCTCTGATCCGTGGACCACTGAAGTACCAAGACGAGGTAAGGAGGTGAAGATAGCACCAATGCAACACCTCTCGGTTTATTCAGTTAAAGCCATTAAAGGAGAACGACTCAACGAGAATTCCCCTGAGTTAAACATTGATGCTGTCATTTTCACGTGCATTTGACAGTATTTCTTGCACAATTTGCATGGTGCTTTATTGAAGTTTTTTTATATATTCACGGACATTTAGAGAAAAAAAAAATCATTTAAATGGGGGACTAACAAAAAAAAAGAGAAAAAATGAGGGAACAGTACACAGTGAACCCCTTATTTTTTGATGCCGTATCAAAGATGATATTTTTTTACATTTTTCTGAATTTTTTCGTAATTTTTGTCCGTGCAGTTTATGAGATATGAATTATCAAAGTTACTGAGAATAGCGGTGGTGGGGATGAAACGCCCCAAATCGGACAGAAATAACAAAATTACTAAAAAACCACAGGGTTGACCCATTATTTAAAAACTATTGGCGAAGAGAACAGCATTTTAACTAAATAATAGAAGAAAAAAATATTCAATTCACCGTATAGTTATTGAGAAATTTTAATTAGAAGGTAGTCGTAACTATTTGCCTCTCTCTCTATCTCATGCATGTGATAGGAGATTAATGTAAAAAAAAATTCGAGAAAAAAAAAATTATATTCACAAGCTGAAGATATGACTTTCGAATAGTTTAATCACTTTTTCGGGTAAATTAAAGCACTTTTTCCCGAATTATCAGCAATTAATTGGAAACAAACCTACAAATCCTCATCTTTTTCTGTTTACGTGCATTTGACAGCATTTGTTGCACAATTTGCATAAATGCTCTATTGAAGTTGAACTCAATATTCCCCGATATTCAGTGAAAGAAGAATTATTCAAATGCAGCATTTAAAAAAAATGAAAGAAAAAAGAAGTAAAAATTTTTAAATATTGGATTTAAGAAAATTTTTCACTTCGCACTTCTCATTCCAGATTCTCCGCTTCTTTCATATTTTATGAACTTCTCCTGCTTATTCTTACATAAAAAAAATCAAGAATTCATGACGAAAAGGAGAAAAAAAAGGAAAAAATAAGAAATGCGAAGCTGTAAAATAATTCGTCGTCTCAATTCTTTTCATATTCTCACCCTCTTCTGTCAGGCCATCCAGAAAAACTCAGGCATAAAATAGTCTCATTTCTCTCGCCCGCGCGTTTTTTTTTTCCTTCATCACTTCAGTGTTAGAATACAGACGGTACTTTGTAGCCCTGTGACCTAAGCGGATTCAAGCTTCGCGATAAATGTGAATGTAAACGGGATTTAGACCGCGATAAAATCACCGTGTCTGTTCGATAATCTCTTGCTTTTTGACTCACCCCCCCCCCCTTCCAGTTTTTCCACCTTGTTTCATTATTCACAACTTTTTTCATCACTCGCGTATACTCTGCGCTTTATTCACGAATGTGAAATAAAAAAAAACATGAGTCAATAGTCAATTTATTTTACTGTTCATGACATGTTTTTGAATATTTCAGTCTCGATGGGTTGAAGTTGATACTATTGAGGTATTCGAGTGTTCTCTGGCTTTTGGGATTTAGAGGAGATGAAGAAGAACTGTACAGAGTGACGTCAACATCCACCTTACAAATTTGTGGGATAAGAAAAATGAAAAATGACAATTCCAATGACGCGAAAATCTCTTTTTTAAAAAAATAAATTGTGAGATTTCGTCGAATTTCATTGGTTAATCAGAATGCCACGTGTTGCGCGGGATATCCAAAATTACCTAATATAGTATATAGTTAACTATATATAGTTAAAAAAAAATTAATCTTATTCTAATATTCAAGATTTTTCAGAATTTTCGAAATTTTTATGAAATTTTTATAAAATTTTCATTCGAAATTTTTTCTTATAATTTCTTAAATTCAGCTTCGGCAACCTTATATATATTGTTATATATATGAAATTAGAATTCCCTTTTCCTCTCCTAGTATGATGTATGAGTGAGAGAAATGAAAATCGTATGGTTGCTAAGGACTGACGTAAAACAAAAATAACATTCATTTCTGTTTTGGATTAATAAGAAGTCACAGCTCGTGTATTAAATAAAATCCGCCCAATCCCGTTTTAATTGTATTGTGCATTTATTCGGGATATAAACACTTCAATATATATATATGTAGGTGAGAATGGGGTGAAATGGACGTCTGCAACAACATAATTCAGGATTTTTTTTCGAAGTTAAGGACTGGATGAAAAAATCTGAAAAAATTTGAGAAGATGCTCCAATATGTCTTCATTTTTGTATAATTTTTTCAAATTTCTTCATGAAGCTGCCTATTCTCTAGAAAATCCCAAATAATTTCGACAAACCGGTCCATTTTGCCCCACTTTCCCCTATCTACATATATAAAATTTATATATATATAATGAAGGAAAACTATTTTTTTTCATATTTCATTTCAATGCTGCATAATAAAATACATATCGTCACCTTAGAAACAAAGGGGCGTAAGTGCTGTATGTATGTAATGATGGGACTTACGCCCCTTTATTTCTAACGTGACGATATGAACATAAGCCATAAAATTTTTATGGCTTATCTTCATCACCAAAGACTTTTCTATTCGATTCGATTGATTTTCTCGTTATTACAATTGTAATTGTCGATTCTCTGAGCTCCTGAAAGTTTATAAGATGCACGCTGACGTCACCCTGCATATCATGAATCCCTTTACCGGGCACATTCAAGCTGGAGCTTATAAATTTTGAACAATGAAAACGCAATTATCGGGTGATAAATTGTGAGATTTGCTCTTGTACAAAGGATCCTACGACTGACGCCCACTCGCAAATATTCTATATAAGGGCACCTGAGTTAGGATAACAGAGAGAGAGAGAAAGAGAGGGAGAGAATGTTGGGGGAAATAGTGTACAGCTGTAAATTCTTTTATATGAAGTTGTGTCTCGACACCTTATGGTCTATAAATTACACCGAGAACAAGAGATTCAATAAAAATTTAAATAATAATTCTATGAATTTCTTCGATTTTTTGTTATTAAATGATGATGAATTCATGTAAGATTGCGTATACAAGTGAATAAAAAGTTCAAATTCAATTATAAAATTACTATACTGATTATTCTGTCCATCGGTCATTCACTGGTGTGTGGTCACGGACTGGACCGTTTACCTTAGTGATATAACTTTTAAGGCAGGATTTTACTCTGAAACTTTTTGAAAAAAGACTATTTTTGGGAATTTTTTATGAGAGTATCGATAAAGGTATTGGTGTAGGGTTTGTGAGGATCAATGAATACATTCTTAAAATATATTTTAAAAAAAATTTCCATGTATTTTATGTACTTTTTATAGCCAAAAATATCATTTGAATACAATGCCGTTGATTTATGCGCTGGTGTTGAAATTTTGATAATGAGCCATCCGAAAAAGGAAAAAAAATAGGTTTAGGTTCGATATATCTCCAGCAACCGCCTGAACTAGGATAATCTTAGAATCTCGATTTTTACTAATTTCTTGTTGCAAAAAATAGCGAGAAAAAAGACAATTTTTTTTTCCTTTTATTTTGGTTTTGCCGCCATTTCTTCAATTGTGCATGCACATTCAAAATCCTAGTTCAGGCGTTTGCTGGAATGACATTGAACCCGAAACTTTTCATTTTTTCCCTTTCAGATGGCCCATTTTCAAAATTTTAATACCAGCACGGGCCCATCTATAAATTGTAGCATCGTATTGAAATTATATTTTTGGGCATAAGAAAAACATAAAATACATGGAAAATTTTTTAAAAATGAATTTCAAGATAGAATGTATTTATTGGGCCTCACAAACCCTACATCACTACCTTTATCAATATTTTCATCAAAAAATCCCTAAAAATAGCCTTTTTTTCAAAATTTCAAAGTAGAATCCTGCCTTAACTTCATTTAAATTAACAATTATTTAAATTTTTTACAATTTTTGGTTGAAACTATGATGCAGGGGGAGGGGAGGGGGGGGGGGGGGGGGAATTGTGGTAAACCACTAGCGAAAACGACGAAATTTTATTTTTATTTTTCACAAAATTCCATAAAGATTTCCAATAAAAATGTAGTGGAAAAATTTTGTTATTAATTTTTTTTTTCCTTTTTTTGATTAAAAATCGAAGGTTACACTTGTTATTTTTCATCAATATTGTGAATATCTCTGTTTTTAATTATTGTGGCATTTTGCGGTTGGTTGTGAATGAGATCCTCGACCATATGCTATCGATTTCATTTTCATTTTAATGATTTTTGATTGAAATTGAAAACAATATACAGTCAATTATCAAGAAAATGATATTTTCAATGATGACTTCATTAATTTCCAGTGAAAATTGATCAAATATTAATCAAATTGTTTTTTTATTTTTTTTTATCAATCAAATTGATTGGAAAATTTCTTCCATGGCTTTCAAAACATCATTTCAATAATAAACAGAATTTATTAATGTCCTATTTATCTTTTTAACACAATTTTCAATTAAATAATGATATTTTAAATTATTTCATGTTATCTGTACTCATGATAACGAATTTATGGTAAATTTGAATATGAAAAAAAGCCAATGAAAATTACAACCCCCAATTATCATCTATAGTCTCCCTCCCCCCCCCCCCCCCAAAAAAAGTGCACAAGTTAATTTATGTTAATTCGTTCGTGTTTATGCGTTGGATTGAAAATTCCGTATGTGAATCAGCTCGTGGCTTCACTTAATTCGTTGATGGATTATATACATTCATGAATCTGTGTAGAATGTGAAATTCCACAAGAGCAATGAAAGTTTTCGGCGATATGCACTTCTGTGGTTATTAATTTACAACTTTTTGAATTAGTTTAATCATGTCATGAATAGGTTTTAGCACTTTCAAATATAATTTTGCACTTATTGCAATTAATTTAATTCCACTAGAGTTATCGAATCATTTTTATGTCAATAATTCATTTTCGTTTTGTAACTTTACATTAATAATAGCTCAAATTCCATGAATTATCTCTTAAATTCGCGGTACTGGTTAAATTTTTCACATTTTTCAAACTTCACTGCATCTCCCAAAACTTCCAGACAGATGCGGGAAAAAAAGCTTTTGCAATTCCGCATTTTTATTAATTTTTTCTCTTTCTTTTTACATCGAGAATACGAACTCGTGCCAACTATTTGCAATAGGGAAAAAAATACTTGGGAAAAAAATTATGATTGAGAGAAGATGAAGTTTTGAATAATCTGGTTAAATTTATTTTTTTTGTTTAAGGCGATGGAAACGTCAGTTTAGTGGAATTCGTGAAGATTGTCAGCAATATTGGAAATGCTAGTGCAGCACAGCAAACAGATATGAGCCAAGAGGAGCAGGAGGAGCAGGAACTTCGAGATGCATTTCGAGTGAGTGAATATCATATTAGTAACTATTCCTTCAATTCTACTCTAAGAATTTATTGATTCATTCAAGTGATTGAATAATTCTTCGAAGATCTCAGAAATTCAAGAATTCATCATTTTAAGGTAGTATCCCAGTGAATTTGAGTACAGTTAATCCCTCATTTTTTTTGATGCTGTATCGAAAATGATATTTTTTTACATTTTTCTGAATTTTTTCATAATTTTTGTCCGTGCAGTTTATGAGATATGAATTATCAAAGTTACTGAAAATAGCGGTGGTGGGGATGAAACGCCCTAAATCGTACAGAAATAACGAAATTACTAAAAAACCACAGGATTGACCCATTATTTAAAAACAATTGGCCAAGAAAACAGCATTTTAACTAAATAATAGAAGAAAAAAATATTCAATTCACCGTATAGTTATTGAGAAATTTTAATTAGAAGGTAGTCGTAACTATTTGCCTCTCTCTCTATCTCATGCATGTGATAGGAGATTAATGTAAAAAAAATTCGAGAAAAAAAAATTATATTCACAAGCTGAAGATATGACTTTCGAATAGTTTAATCACTTTTTCGGGTAAATTAAAGCACTTTTTCCCAAATTATTAGCAATTAATTGCAAACAAATCAACAAATCCTCATTTTTTCCACCAAAAAAATTTTCAGCGTATTTTATTGTAATTCCGGTAATAATTGAAACAGAAAAATTATTTAATCCCGAAAGATAAAAGAAGACAATAAATTACAACGAAAAAACGTACACTTGTTCATGAAAAATGATTTATGCAGAACATCATATGACATTCTGCTACTGCTGCTCCTTTGGATCTCATATTTGACACAAAAAAAAAAAAAAAACGAATTTTCCACACAATTGAAATCGCGTAGAAGAGTAGAAAGAGGAGAATTCTTTTCGCAATTATGAATTAATTTCGCTAGTGACGTGAATGAAAAAATGAATAGAGCAAAAGCCAATTTCCAAAAGAATTCATTACGAAAGAAGATTTTTTCACATTTTCTTTACTCTCAGCCGTTCAAACATGAGAAATAAATAGCCACTCTTCCAAAATAATGAGCAGACAGATCTAATCCTCTTTAGAGAACATAATAAATTGAAAGAAACCAGTGAGAGTTGGAGATTCCGAAAAATCGCCATGTGAATTTATCCGATAAAGCTTCAGTCTTAATAACAAATTAATTATTACTAAAAATAAAACGATTTATCCTTGAAAATCTGATGGAACGTAACTTTTGTAGCGGTAATTATATTGTCAATCATAAATTTAATGGGAGTATAAGTGAGTCTGTTAGTGAAGGACAATTAAATTTGTGAAAAGTCAGTGATAAAACAGAGGATTCCCCGAGTACCGGTCACAAGAAAACGCATTAAATTATGAAGTTTTTTTTTTTTTTATTATTAAATTATGAAGTCACTAGGGAAATGGGAATTTCCGAATGTTTCTTCATGAAGTCTCATCTATTTTTTCAAACTTTAATTAGATTTCCTTTTTGAAAAACTTCATACACATCGAATGTAATGCTAAAAATATCACGTTTATTCCTCATTCCTCATTGGTTAACCGAAATTACGCGCTCGATTCAAAAAACAAAATAGAAATGAAAGATAAAACAATTTTTTTAAGTCATTTTTGTCAATCAATGGTAATAGTTTTCTATTTAAATCGAAGAATAATCATCAAAAAAATTGAAAAAATGAATTTCAACGAAATATTCGTTTATAGTATATTTATATGATATTTTTTGTTTTTTTTCTGAATGAATTCCTAATTTTTTGTTGAATGGACATCATTAACTATTCAATTTGTCAATCCGTGCTTTTGTGCTCTTCTTCATTGTCCCCTCTAATGCTTTATCGCTAATGGGAAAAAACCATGAATTGGAACCACAAAATTGCGGAAAATCCATGAATGGTTGTTCTATTCTATTTCGATTATTGCCAGAATATAAATGACAAAAAATTAAACAATAGAAATGTGAGGTGAAATGATTTTTTTTTGTAAAACAATTGGAAATCTATTTTTTTTTTTTTTTTTTTTTTTTGATAATTCGACTCTTTGCTTTCTTCTGTGCTGGATATGAAAGGATTTTTACTCGTAATACCAACAGTACTGGGTCAGAGTGATTTTCCGAGTAAATCCGGATAAAAAACTTTCATCCGTTTAATTATGAAAATATTCACTCCTTTATTGCATTCATAATACACTACATCATAAAACTGTAGAGTAATTTAGAATTAAAAATAGAAAAATTAAAGAAAATTTAGAATTAAAAATAATTGAATCACAGAAATTATCAAATTAAATTGATATTATAATTTCCTCGGTTTATATAGGGAAAGGTGGGGTAAAATGGATATTCCAATTGAACGGTTTGAGATAGAAGGTTTCTGATGATTCCATTGGGAAGCTGAGAAAATTTTAGGTAGAAAACATGTCTCAGAGTTATTTTTTTTCTATTTTTTGAAAATTTGGCTTTTTTTGGTCAAGTTTTAAAAGGGTTTCCCTTTCAAAAATCAGAAAAATTCACTTTTTGGACGATATCTTCGGTTCTGTTGGTCGTAGTGATCTGGGGTTGATCTTCAATGAAAGGTGAGCTCATTTCTCATTGATTTATGTGGTTCCAATTTTTTTTTCATCAATTTTTCAAATAATTATAGTCCATTTTCTGAACATCGGTTTTTGCCCTATAAGTTCTTGAAGAATTGATAATTTTTTTTTAACACATAAATCCATGAGAATTGAGCTCATTTCTCATTTAAGATCAACCCCAGATCGCTACGACCAATAGAACCAGAGATATTCTCAAAAAACTGAAATTTTTCAAAAACAGAAGAGTTTCACCTTCAGAACTTAAGCAAAAAAAAATGGAATTTTTGAAAAATTCAAAAAAATAACTTCTGACATATGATTTCCATGGTAAATTTCCCCAGCTTTCCAATGGAATCTCCAGAATGAACCCATCTCCAATATTTCCATCGATTTCAAGTAATCTTCATGCTATAAAATACCAAAACTAACACATTCCAATTTTACCCCTTATGCCCATTTTACCCCACCTTCCCCTAATTCTATTAAAACCCCAGTACTAAATTCAAAAAAAACGCTGAGAATAGTCACAGTTGTCCTCCACAAAAAAGAATACCACAATAGTAATGCTCATTTTTCTACACAATTAACAATCACTACAAACACTGTCTCACGTCAAAATCCTAAATGCCTCGAAATCTCATAGAACAGGTAAACACGTATTTTACAAACGGCATAAATGAATTTTCCATTTTCTATTGCAGCGTTAAAACTGTCCAATCTTCGAAAAAAATAAAAAAAAAGGGGGGAGAGAAGGGGTCAGTATAAATGCAAGCGTTCTGTCGCTCTGAGCAGAAAAATCGTGGAAAATTAATTACCCTCCACATGTGTTTCTCTACGACAGTCGAAAAAACAAAACTCTGTATATATACTATTCGGTCATTTATTTTACTCTTTTTTTTTTCTTTTCGTCGATTCACTTTTCCCTCGCAAACACCAACTCAGCAACAAAAAATCACTCTCAGCCTCTTCGTCTGAAGCTTTTCTCTCACTTTGGGCTTTTCCCCTTTTTTTTTTTCTTCTTTTTGCTCTTCCGCTCAGGCTCCTCTAACTTGTCAGCAAGTAAACCTCTTCCTCTTCGCCTATTTCTTTGAATGGTTTTGGACTCTTGCCTCTCTTGTTTTGTTGATTCGACCAATTTCGTTTATTCAAGTAACTGTCGTGAAATACTGGGAAGAGAAATAGATTTCTTATCGGGGCAGAAAAAAAAAAAGGCAAAAAATATGTCGGCAAAGAATGATTGCTTGTTCGGTTGAAAGCATAATGAATTTATGCTTACATGTAGAATTCTTATTTTGTTTCTTGGGAGGTTTTCCTCTGTTTTACTGTTTTAACGTAGTTTACTCGCGACAGTTATATTCTAAAGTATAGTCCTGTGTAGTGGTCGACAAATTGTTGAATTACACGAGCTAGGAAAGAATTTTGCGGATTATAAGTGCAAAAAGTCCTTTTTCCTGAAGATATAATGAATGAAAATCGTCGGACGACTGCAACATTGTCAAGCAGAGATCGGCAAAAAAAAAATTCGCATTTTTAATTTTTTAATTTTTTTTATTTCTGTAATTTCCATCGAAAAAATTTTAATTACTTTCTTAATGAAAAATTTGGATTTTTAAATTTTTCATTAGTTTGAAAATTAATTTTTTTTTTTTAACAATTTTGATTACTATTGTAATTCAAAATTTGACTGATGGAATTTCATAATTATTTTCTTTATTAAACTTATTAACATTTTTATTAGTTAAATTGAATTATAAATATCATATAAGCGTCATTTAGATTGGATTAAATTATAAGTTCTTATTTGTGTTACATTTAGTTAACACTCTCAACTCAAAATTTTTGTCTGAAAGACGGTTATATTTGGGAAGATTAAACATAGTAGCGTTGATTTTATTATAAAATTAATTATTCCAATCAATTAATAAGTAAGAAAGAATCAAAATTTCGAATAAGAAAAAGAATTATAAAATTTCATCAGTCAAATTTTTAATTACAATAGTAATCAAAATTGTTAAAAAAAAAATTAATTTTCAAGCTAATGAAAAATTAAAAAATCCAAATTTTTCATTGAGAAAGTAATTAAACATTTTCTGATGGAAATTACAGAAATAAAAAAAATTAAAAAATTAAAAATGCGAATTTTTCTTTTGCCGATCTTTGTTGTCAAGATGTTATCACATAACTCTAACACACGTAGGCTTTTTTAACACGATTTATACTTTTAAAATCGATATTTTCTGAGCAAAATCATCAAAAAATTGAAAGTTTTTTTCAAAAAATTTCTAATTTCTTGATTCACCATGCAATTAGTTTTGGAAAAAAATCGTGAGAACGGTTCTCGAGATATACAGGAAACTATGTGTTTTTTAAATACTTGATTGGCCCAATGCATGTTAATTATACAGATTTTCATTGTTGATATCTTGCTTAACAATCGACGAAAAAATTTCCTTTTTTTTTAAATTAAATGTAAGACACTTTTCTTCATCTCACACTTCAATTCCATCAAATTCCTGAGAAAAGTCACTTTTGCGAGTTAACTACCTTAATTATATATTTTTCCTCATGAATATAAACTTCAAAGGAAAATCGTGAAATTTCCTTTGCAGTTACGTGAATTTGTACGAAGTTTTCGGGAGAATTCACACACCAATTGTACGACAAATCCTTGGGGCAATACAGATATAGACATAATGAAAATGTGAGTGAACTCATGGAGAGAATTGCGGAAGTATGGTTTAAGTGAAACTCATGAAGTTTCCATTTCTTGTTTCATTACTGGTAGAAGATGTGTATTACGAGCAATTTCCTACAAAACTTTTTTGGGAAAATCGTATTTCTGGATTATTTCACGTACCATTGAAGCTATCGTTCATGACGATAGTATGATAAATGATTAAACTTTCGATAGTACTAGAATTGCTTTGATGTTATTTAATTTGTTTCAATCTATGAAAATGTTTTATTTCCATTTCATTTATCCCTTGTAATTCATTTTCAATCGTATAACTGAATTCAACTGAATTGCGCTTTTTCATCGTCGATAAAAACAAGTTTTACTTCTAATAAAACTGCAGTCAAAGTCAAAGCGAATATTTCATTTCCCTTAAATGTAAAATTTTTCTATTTTCCCATTTATTTCTAAAAAAAAAGAAATTTCATTTCTACTTGCCATCAAATATTTTCTAAATTCAGTAGAAAAAAGGTGAAACAGCATAAATCAATTTTTTTTTGTGATTTTAAGTTTCGAATATCTCGAAAATTCATTTTTTTGGAGTATTTCAAGAGCTACAAAAATTGATTGAGACAGAAAAAGTCGTATCTCCATTAAATATCCGAGACACTTAAGGATGATTAGGAGATACAATCGGAAAAAACGTTAAATTTTTGTATAAAATCGTTAATAACAATTTATACAAGATGAAATTTTCAAATTTGATTCAGTGAATCTGTAGAGAATGTAATGAGTAATAAAATAAGCCCTAAAAACAAAGAATTAATTGAAAATCGAGAAAAATTTCATTATTTTTTACATTTCTTTAAATCTTGAAAAATTTCAAGAAATGTAAAAAATAATGAAAACTTTTTAATTTTCAATTAATTTTTCATTTATAGGGCTCATTTTATTTCTCATTAAATTCTTAACTGATTCACTGGATCAAATTTGAGAATTTCATTTTTTATAAATTGTTATTAAAGTTTTTATACAAAAATTCAACTTTCTTTATGAATTTACCTCCCAATCATCCTTAAAAAAAAATAGATGAAAGAAAAAATCGAGTTATCTTGTTTTACTTCTTCGCTACTGAATTTGAAGTAGAAAAACCGAGCAAAAAAATCGTCAAGAGACACAGCCGATTACAAGAGATATCCCACGACACACTGCTCGTTGATATATATATATTTTTTTCCACGTGTTTTCCATATTTTTTTTCACCTCTATTTTTCTTTTCTATTTTCACGTTGATTCACGAGAGGCTGATTTGTATTCACGCCCCCAGGGTTTTGTATTAGTTGGGGGGGGGGGGGGGGGGGTTGACAACATGGCCCATCTTCTTTGCCTGTATATTTTCATTTATTCGTGTATTTTCTGCCGAAAGTAATGCATAAACAGTCGAACATATGAAGAAAAATCAACAGAGCAAAAAAAGAAAACAAAAGAACTTTTCACCTTTTTTTTTTTTTTACTCAAGACAAGATATTTATTTTTATCATGTAGTATTAGATTAAAATCGTGAATAGGCGAGCAAGAAAAAAAATGAAATTTTATTCCTCAGGAAATTGTTACAGTAAATCATAGTAACTACGACATGCTATTATCAGAGAAAAAATCACGATTTATTACTTCAAAAAAGTTTATCGTTCATTTTTTATCAGTAAAATTCACAAAACGTGTCTTCATGATAACATCCAGGATATAATGTTGGGGAATAAAATTAAAAATGTTTATATTCACAACAGACAGAAATTGCGGTTATAAATTTATCAATCAATTCAATCATATTTCATATGACCTATGTACATGATATGTACATTGAATAATATTTTGCATGATGATAAATGATAATTATTGGCAAATATTTGGAATAACTGTTGCAATTTGCTTTTTTAAAAAGTCAAAATCCATTGAGGATAAAAATAGTGACAATCAATAAATGTGCCTGGACGTAAAACCATGGGAATCATCAGGTGTAGAATAATAGAGGGAAGGGGGGGGGGGGGGATTACGCTGCTCGAAGTATTGAGTATTATCAACTATTAATAAAATTTAAATAGAAAATGTTGTGCAGAGAAATGCATTGACGTTCGTTGATCTAGTTGAATGAAATTCATTCGATTTAAAATTATAATTTTTTTTTTTATTATAAAATTATAAAATAACATTTGAAGCCTTAATGAGCCTTTTTATTCAATTCATCTGATAATCATGAACATTTTTATAAATTTTCTCATTAAAAAATAATTATTTTAAGAATATTTCAGGAAATTTTTGTAAAAATATTGATTTTGAGGAATAGCTAATGGAATTCTTTACAAAAAAAGCTCTTCTGACATCTTTTTCTGAATCCTTTTGAGGCAAAGATTAATATAATGCAGATTTTACAGTAATTTTTCCACAGAAAACAAAATATTTGTATGAGATTTTCCTCTTCAGCCTGTTAAAAATCAAAGCAGCTTCATTTCATTAATAAACAGACGTAAATTGAGAAAAATGTTCAGTGAGATACATTTCCATTCTATTCTCGTTTTTCCATCACAAGCTAGCTGCATTACGGAAATCAAGTGAAGCTAAAACATTGCTGCAGTACATTGCATCGGTACATTTTTATTATTGTAGAGCACTTGACAGATATATCCCCAATAAATTTATTATTCAGAATCACTTCGATTTTTATGAATAGAAGAGACTAGAGTAAAATGGAATCATGGGCTAAAATGAAACAGGGATTTTTTTCTGAGTGAAGGGGTTTGCGAGAAAATCTGAAAAAAATTGAGAAAATGGTCCAAAATGTCCAGATTGTTGTTGAATTTTTTCAAATTTTTTCATAAAGCCCTTCACTTGCTAAAAAAAAAATCGCAATTAATTTTGTCTCGAGGGTCCATTTTGCCCCGGTTTTCCTTCATTATTTTCTGATTGAGGATCTGGACTAGTCCGATTCAACAGTTGATTAAATTGGGATCAGTAGAATAGAAAAAATTTAACAATTATTCAATTTTAATTAATTAATAATTCATTGAATTTATTAAATAAGTAAAATAAGCTTTTGCAAATAACTGTATGAAATGTTACTAAAAGGGAACGAGAGCCAAATAAATCCGTAAAAGGATGGAAATAAATTACAATACAATACTGAAAAATTCTGAATAACTGGACATTATATTATCAATTAATAAAATTAAAAAAAAAATTAATAAAATTCACAAAACTAATGATAATATCCATTATCACAAAAATTACCGAATCAATTTGCTCGTTGGATTCAATTGCTCACTCATCGTTACATTTCTCTTCTCTTTTTTTATTTTCACTAACTGGCATATCCTCTACTCATGAAGAAATCGACATGCAAGTCGTCCAGCTTCCATTGCCTTTTTTTTCCAACCTCTCCCCTTTTCTCTTTTCTCTCAATTCCTGAGTTTTTTTTGGTAGAATCCGCCGATTACACTCAAAGCGAGTGCTTGAAATCGGAAAATTGAAAATTGGGTCGACAAACGTGTCGATCCGGAAACTCTTGGTAATATACCATTGAGGCGATAAACGAGAAGCCATCATACTCTCTATTGCCAAATCCATCTGGTATTCCATCGTCTTCATCTCTCTCTGGACCAATGACAACTAATCAATCTGATCTCTATTTGTTTTCATTTTTTTGATTTATTCATTTTAAATAAAATAAAAATTTCAAATTTATTAAAATAAATTAAAAATAAATTATTAATACATTATTTTTTTTAATTAAATTTATTTTATTCAAATGCAATCGCTAAAATATTTTCCATAAAATATTTTGGAAATTAAGCGAGATAGAAAAATTTTCATATAAAATGTCACTACCTTCATCTTTCAATTAAAACAAGTGGATAATAGTATTGCTTTCCAACTGATAGAGCTTTTTCTGCTAATACTTTAGCAATATGCTTCCGAATGGAAGTTATCCATTCAATTTGTCCATTATCGTGTGATTCTTAATGAATTTCATATCCCGTAATTGTCTTTTTTGTATTTATCGATTTTTTACTAATCGATAATCAGATGTTATTCGAGCTGGTTGAAGTTATTCGTTCCTTTCTGATCTCTAGTTTCAGAGATCATTAGCTTATGACGATTTGTTCATTACAACGGTAACCTTTTCATACAAAAGTGCTCCACGGAGACTAATTTGAAATGACCGAAAGTATGTTATTTTATATTTATCAACCCGAAATAGAAAACTTAATTTGTTAAATAAACTTCAATATCTAATTTAGCAGTACAGTACACCTTCGATAGAGTGCCCTTTCTTTCGAAGCGAGCTCCGATCATGTCCCACCACGCTTGCTATCTCATTCCTTTGGCGGCACTATTGCAAACGTGCAACACGTTCGCAATAGTGCCGCTGAGCAATGAGATTCAAAAATCGAAGATTATGCTCTATAATTACCGGATTCATTTCAATTTTATGAGTTCATATACTGATTGTTCATAGGCATGTTGGAAAAAACATTAACCACATCAAAATATCATCAAATCGCAACGTTTCGCTGGACAATGCCAGCTCCTTCAGGCTCTGAAACCAAACCTGAAAGCTATTTATTGTTCAGCTAAGCGTTCCAACGAAACGTCGCGATTTGACAATATTTTGATGTTGTTAATGTTTTTTCCAATATCCCTGTGAACAATCAGTAGATTATGCTGTATTATTGACTCTATTGTGCAGTTACATTCTTACGATAAAGACAAAGCCATTGGCACTATATCGAACGTGCATCACGCTCGCAATAGTGCTGGCCTACTGATATATAGTTGGGGAAGCCTATTTCTCGGGCATTCTTCCCGTACGGTCCCGTGAGTGGCACTATATCGAAAGTGTACTATATATGATTGATTAATTATATCCATTGAGGATAGTATATTGAGGTAAATATTAGGTGAGTATGAGATGCAAATTATTCACCTTGTTTCCTCTATTGCCTAACCTGACCCAAGTACTCATGAATTCTGTCCTGAATTCAGAATACTGACCTGAATATTTGAAAACTATCATTTATGAAGCGATAGATAACCTTTGCTTACGGATTCGTCATCTATTCAAAGCTCAGAACTCAATAATGGCTGAAAACAGGAGTTTCTCAGATGGATGTATTCCATGCATTCTTTTTTAATCCAGTGATCTGGCAGAACTATTGATGATTTTAATCAATGCAGCATTCTATTTTCTATCCACTCAGAGCCGCAACACCTTCAAAAGCATTGATATAACTTTTTCGAAACCATCATCGAAATATCAAATTTTGATAAATTCACTAAAACAGCAATAACTCGAGAACTAATCATGCAAATAAGCTCAAAATTGACAGGCATCTAACTGATACAACTCTTGAGATAATATATGAGTATAAATAAAATTAGTTGAATAGTTTCCAGAAATTCCATTAAAAACTGATTTTCGAAAAATGGATATATCTCACAAAGTACTGATTCGATTCTCTTCAAATAAAGCTTAAAAAATAGAGTTCGTCGAGAGGAAGTTTTCCACAAAATATGAAATTTTTCTATGAAACCGTTTCACTGTGGTTGAGACTTTTATGCACATACGGACACACAAACACACACATACACACACACACACACAGACATGCGCTAAAAATGTCATTTTCTTTCTTTTTAGACAATTTTAAATATCTTCTATTAAAAAAATTGGAATCGAAAATTGTCATGATGACATAGCTTCCATTCGGAAGCAAAAAGCCAAAAAAAACATCTTTTCCTTTTTTTTTCTTTTTTTATTACTGAATTAATTAAATTTACAACATTTGTAGTAACATAAAACAAATTCCTGATGTAAAACTTGTCTAATTACTGTTAAACTTCATTTCCACGCATTCGTACGTATCACATGATACTTCAAAACATAGAAGTTTCAATAATCTACTTACAACACATCCCCAACTTTCTACATTTCTGTAAACACTGTAACTTTGAATAAATGTTTGTGAAGTTGACACAAACTTCTTCAGTTGTACATCTCTTCAACTGAGATCACAACAATTCTTACAGTTTCTTCAAAAATTGAATTTAAGAAATTCTGTAGAAAAAAGAAGAATTTCCTTTTTTTCTGAGAAATATTTAATTATCAGGTTCTCTAATTAATTGCAGTATCCATTTAATTTTTTCTTTAATCAAATTGAGGAAAAAGTAAGTATTTAAAATGAGAGTCTACTCCTCATTTAAATAAAAGAAAGGAAATTAAAATGTGTTTTTATAATCCGGAAGTAATAAACACGAACTGAAGATTATCCTCCACTTTTCGCAATTATTTTTTTTTTATTCTTTCGCAATTATTCCACTCGTTTTCCAACATTCCGGATTATTTTCCCAGCAAAAAAAAAGAGCAATGGAAAAAATCAGTGTATTGTATTGCTTTGAATGATTGAAAAGCCCTTGTGCAGCTCAACAACGAAAAAAAAAAAACTGCATCGATTTAATAAAATCCGTTCTCCTTCCACTTCATAATTCAGTTTAAATATTCGAGCAAAACCTCTCCATATCATAAATCATGGGAACTCAATTACCAATTCATCATTCCCTGAAAATCTACATTTTCCTCTAAAATTCCACCAAAAAACCGGCATTAATTCCACATTCTGCATTGAATAAAAAAAAATACGGTCACATTCGACAGGTCAATTGTTTTTCAGAACAGACGTTGAACAGATGACGAGAAATCTTATTCAAAGTTAAAAATAAAATCGATATTTTAATCAACGACTAGTGTGATATGCATTTCTGGATACACAGTCCTCAATGTTGACTGGCTTAGAAATCGAGAAAAATAAAAGGAAACAGAAAAATTAATCGAACAATACCGAAATAGGTGACTTTATAAAAAAAATATATATTAACAATATAAAAAAAAATATAGCAAAATATATAATACGTTCAATTATATAAGAAATTTTTATATAAAATCTAATATATTCTAATCTAATATAAAATCAAATATATAGTTGCCTTAAAAAAAAAAGGGCGTAAGTGCTGTGTATAAGGATAGCACTTACGCCCCTTTGGTTCTAAGGTGACGATATATTATATAACAAACAATAAATATAATATCTAATATATATAACATAATTTCGCTCTTATTTTAGATTAGATTTTTTTTTTGGTTTTGTTTTTTTTTGTATTTTTTTTTTCTATAGTTATATGAACTATATATAATATATTTTATATATATTATATATTTTGTTACATATTATATAGCAAATATATAATAAATATTAATTTATTTTACCCATTTTTTAGTAACTTCACTATATATTTCTTTTATAATGTTAATAATGTTGACATATATATTTTTTCCATGAAGCTTACCGTGAATAATTAATTTCTCCATTGAAAATAAAAAAAATCATCGAAAATCCCAGAATGTTCAATGATTAATGGAACTTTCAATTAATCCCTCGACATCTGCCATTAAGATGTTTTTAACCAAGCTCTCTGCAGGATTTTGATCTTGAGAAATTGAAGTGCATGAACCTTTCACCCATGTTTGGAAGTCTTTTTGCATTGTCTAAGCAAATTTCAACGGGTGTCACTGACGCTTACATAAACTGGTTGATTAGTTGTCGGATGAAAATTCAAGTTTTGGCATTCAGTGTTTGGTGAATAATTCAAGTACTTCAGTATGGGGTTATTCTGTGTGTAAATGAATCGAAGGCAATGGAGAAATTTACGGAGGTAAATTGTAGAAGTGGCCCATTCAAATTCTCGTACCATTTCAAATCCTGTTCTAACGGAATTGGCCTTCTCAATGACTAATGGGTAATGCATTGGGAAATTTCAAGTATGAATAATCGAGGATTACTGAGACTGGTGCCCTTTTCCTTACGAATGGAAGCTATGTAATCATCAGAATTTTCGATTGTAATTTTTTTAATAGAAGATACTTAAAATGATCTAAATAGAGAGAAAATGATATTTTTAGCGCATGTCTGTGTGTGTGTGTATGTCTGTGTATGCCTAAAAGTCTCAATTACAGCAAAACGGTTGTATAGAAAAATTTCATATTTTGTGGAAAATTTCCTCTCGACGAACTCTATTATTTAAGCTTTATTTGAAGAAAATCCGATCGGTACTTTTTGAGATATGTCCATTTTTCGAAAATCAGTTTTTAATGGAATTTCTGGAAACTATTCAACTGATGTTATTTATACTCATATATTATCTCGAGAATTGTATCAGTTAGATGCCTGTTAATTTTGAGCTTATTTGCATGATTAGTTCTCGAGTTATTGTCGTTTTAATGAATTTTTCAAAATTTGATATTTTTATGATGGTTTGAAAAAAGTTGTATCACTTCAATTCGAAAGCATATTTGTAATGTCCAAAATTTCGAAAAATGGCCATTTTCCTTTTCTTTCAAAATAATTTCATTTTTATCTTTATTCTTCGACCGGACATGACCATATAAGGTAAAATATCTTGAACTGAATTATTGCACTGTGTGCAAACAACCATTGGATTACAAATAAATAGTTAAATAGAAAAGAATCCTGAGCTGTGAGTTAAAGATTCTAATTAATTTAAAGGCCAGAAAACTTATCCAAGGCTATCCTACTATAGAGAGAAAAATGAGAATCAAATTAACAAAGATTGCAATTTCGGAATCTTTTCTTCAAGGTCAAAATAAATAATTTCGGCGAAAATATAAAAACTTAGCGTCGTCCTCATAAATTTTGAATGATAATTTTATTCTGTAACGCAAGAATTTCAATACAAAAATTGCCCTTTGACGCAGGGACAAATCTGGACATAACATATTGCTAAAGTATCAGCAGAAAAAGCTATATCAGTTGGAAAGCAATATTATCATCCACTTATTTTTTTTTTTTTTAAATGACAATTCTGATGGAATTTTATGGAGCTTCATGATGATACGAGATTAGAAATAGTGAATGGCTGTGGAATAAGTTGTCTAATACTTCAGTGGTCTTGTTGGAGTAGTAACTGTGCAAGTATTCGCTACTTGCGCGAGATAATGAGCTTCAGAGGAGGGGGAGGGGGGGGGGGGGGGAGAGAAACCGTAGTAATCACCGACTCCCTGAATTGAGAATTGCGGGATAATCATCGGCTAATGGCTCAGCTTTGTCTTTTCTTCTGTTTCGTTTTAAAGGGCTTTATGAAATCCTAGAATATTCTGACGCTATGGAAATCCATTGCAAAGAAACTGATAACGTTGATTCTTCAGATAGAGAAGAGAATTTATAATGAATTTATAATGAAAGAAGAAATAATTATTTTTTAAATGAATAGAATAAACACTTTGCTTGACCTAAAATTCTAGTAAAATTTCGGATAATTAGTGGGGGAACAAAGGCAATTACTACATACATTCGTGTATATTACGCTCGTATTGCATGTGAAACAGCGAAATTTGAAGGGACGCTGGTGAAGAGCATTGTTGGGAGTGAGCATGATAATTTGCTGAGGGTTAATGAAAGATGAGGGAGAAGAGTGAAGAAAGAGACTCAAAAAAAGGGACTGAACTGAGCAATTTTTGGGGAAAATAAAGTGATGATAATAATTAGGGGAAGGTGGGGTAAAATGGGGATGTGTTAGTTTTGGTATTTTATATTGTGAAAATTAGTTGATAACAATAGAGATATTGGAGATAGGTTTTTTCTGATGATTCCATTGAAAAGCTGAGGAAATTTTACATGAAAATCATATGTCAGAAGTTCTTTTTTGGAATTTTTCAAAAATTTCGTTTTTTGATCAAGATTTAAAGGTAAAACTCTTCTGTTTTTGAAAAAATTCAGTTTTTCGGGAATATCTCTGGTTCTATGGGTCATAGCGATCTGGGGCTGATCTTAAATGAAAGGTGAGCTCATGTCCCATGAATTTATGTGGTGGAAAACAAAAATTATCAATTTTTCAAGAACTTGTAGGGCAAAAACTGATTTTCAGAAAATGGCCTAGAAATATTTGAAAAATTGATGAAAAAAAAATTTGAACCACTTAAATCAATGAGAAATGAGCTCACCTTTCATTTGAGATCAACCCCAAGTCGCTACGACTAACAGAACCGGAGATATTGCCGAAAAAGTGCATTTTTTTCATTTTCGAAAGAACTATCCCTTCAAAACATGGCCAAAAAAACAAAATTTTCAAAAAAAATAAAAAAAATCAATTTCGACACATGTTTTCTGCCTGAAATTTTCTCAGCTTTCCACTGGAATCACTAAAAAATTTCGATTTCAAGCCATTAAATTGGAATATTCATTTAACTATCAATGAAGAATACAATTTTTAGAATTTGAATCAAAAAATTCATAAAAATCAGTTCCGCCACATATTTTTCACCGGAAATTCCCTCCGCTTTTGAATGTATGCATCAAAAAAAAAAATCTATCTCCAGCCATTTCATTAAAATATTCACTTCACCTCATTTTTTCCCCCTAAATTCCATTAAAACCTGTGAACAATAAAATTTTATTAATCACTTCGATATTCAAATAGCGCGAAATCATTATCTCCAAAATGCCCCGAGCTATTTTCATTGATTAATGAAGTTTTTCCAACTCATTACCGAATACCTCCTGACAAACTGGAAAATTATGAATTGTAACATTATTAAACTATTCAATTGAAATGCTCGAATGAAACGATAATCATGAATTTAATAATGTAAATTAAACTCAAAATTTCATTTTGAATTCTTTGAAATTAATGATTAAACTAATTAGCAGATTATAGCCATATGTTATTTCGTAATTTAATGAATATTAATTGTACTATTAAATACTGCGAAATTTCCTACACTTCTCATATTAATATGAGAATATATAAACCCATTCATTGATGAACATTACTTGCATGCAATTCACCATGAAGCATCAATACATCGTTGTACGTGCATCGAAATGAGAAAACAGAGCGGAATAATTGTTGAGTGAAAAAGTGCCTCATGAATTCTCATTCTCGGGTAAAATACAGTGAAGAGACAGAGAAAGAGCGAGAAGAGAAGAAATAAATAAAAAAATTCAATAGACGCTGTATTGGAGAATGATGAATAAGGAGAATTCAATTCATAGATTGGAAGTAATAACTATGCAATTTTCGAGTTATTTCCGAGTAATTCAGTCATGCAGAGAACTAATAAACAATTTTAATATTTTTTTTTTAATCATTAAAATGTATTTCACGAACTCGAATACAGTTGATCCTTTTTTTTTTTGATGCAGTATAAAAAATTATGTTTTTTTACATTTTTCTGAATTTTTTCATAATTTTTGTCCGTACAGTTTATGAGATATGAATTATCAAAGTTACTGAAAATAGCGGTGGTGGGAATGAAACGCCCTAAATCGGACGGAAATAACAAAATTACTAAAAAACCACAGGGTTGAGCCATTATTTAAAAACTATTGGCGAAAAGAACAGCATTTTAACTAAATAATAGAAGAAAAAAATATTCAATTCACCGTATAGTTATTGAGAAATTTTGATTAGAAGGTAATCGTAACTATTTGCCTCTCTTTCTCTCTATCTCATGCATGTGATCAAGAAAAATCTGGAAAAAATTGAGATAATGCCCCCAATATGTCTGCATTATTGTTGAATTTTTTCAGATTTTTTTCTGAAAGAACTTGTCTCTGGAAAAAATTCTGGAAAAAAATTAATTTAATAAAGAGAAATTTTTGAAAAATATGTAAGGATTTTTTTCGGAGTGAAGGACTTTATGAAAAAATCTGAAAAAATTTGAAGAGATGCTCTAGCATGTCTGCATTGTTGGTGAATTTTTTCAGATTTTTTTGTAGAGGTGCCTTTCCAGGAGAAATTCTGGAAGATAATAAATCCAGCAAAATGATTTTCTCCAATTCTCGACGAGATTAGTAATGTAAAAAAAATTCGAGAAAAAAAAAATTTTATTCACAAGCTGAAGATATGACTTTCGAATAGTTTAATCACTTTTTTCGGGTAAATTGAAGCACTTTTTCCCGAATTATCAGCAATTAATTGGAAACTCACCTACAAATCCTCATTTTTTTCTGTTTTATCGACCTTACTCTTGAATGCTACCTTAATTACAAAGAATAATTAGGATTTTTTTCACTCGCCAGAAGCAAAAAACCCCTATTAGGCAGTTTACCCTCAAGAACAGATTTTTTTTCATCAAAAGTAAAAGAAAAAGAAGAAATATCAAAGGAACAGTGTCTAACAAAGTAACATGTTCTCATTAGAAATGTCTGCAATATTTCACTCTTTTAATTTCTGCCTCTCTCTCAATCATAATTAACATCAATAAATACATTCAACAGATGCAGATACACTTGTCACAAAATCATTTACATTTAACATACGTAATTGATATTTATTGAAATTAAAAAAAAAAAAAAAAATATAAAATTTAATCACGAATCTGCGGGCAGATAAATAATCACAAAACCATGCCCACGTTATAAACTAATTTTACTACGTATCTATCCTATCATCCTGAACGAAGTGTAATTAACTAAATAATCGATTGCACAGTCATCCAGCAAATCGTTCAATAATTGCATTCACTATACGCTTCGTTGAAATTTACTATTTGTAAACCTTCAATATAACAACCATTATAGATATGCCAGTTTAACTTTTTAACATGTCACGCATGAATTTATCTTGTAAAGCTCTTCTGCTTTCATTGAAAATCCATCGATTCCCTCATTTTATCAAATTTATTACATAATTTTTTTTTTTTCATATTTTCATTACGAAAATATGAAAATTATTTATTTATCATTTTTTTTTCATTATTATTATTATTATTATTGACATAAATATAGTAAAAAAATTTAATGATGCTGAAAATTAAAGAGATGATATTTTTTGAATTTTTCCTTAAATTTATTTACCCCCTCCCCCTTTTCTCTCAATAAATGCAATTTTTTTTAATATTTTTATCGTAAAAATTAAAAAAAAATTTCTTTTTTCAAATTGTCAGATTTGTTTTAAATGTTTCTATCATCAAATTTATCAATTTTTATAGTCATGTTTATTATTTTCAATATTTTGTTTAATAACAAACATAATATCGCATTAATATTCAAAATTCGATGCTACATTCTGCTGATGAAAACGTGTCACACAGCACAAAGAGAGAAAAGAGAGAGATAGAGAAATACACAGGCCTTTGATAACTGTGATAACTCACATTTTCGTTCTCATATATTCCATGATGTTTCTTATATACGTGACGTTAATATCAAATACTCAAGTTTTGCCCATGAGGCAAACTCAATATTATGATTATGACAAAATGATTATGTAACTCTATAAATTTCGTTCAGTCACAAATTTTATACTCTTAGGATATCAGGAGACATTGAAATTCAGGAAGAGTTATGAAATTGTACTGCAATAAATTATTTCTATCCTTTTTTTTTTTTTCTCGTCTTTTTGCAGGTATTTGATAAACACAATCGTGGATATATTACGGCATCTGATCTACGTGCTGTGTTACAGTGTCTTGGTGAAGATCTGTCTGAGGAAGAGAGTGAGTAATTTATATTTATTGATTTTATGATGAAATTGAATATTCACAGGTATATAATATACTCGGGAATACGAAAAATTAAAAATTAGTTGGGGAAAAATGGACCTCTGCAACTACATAATTCAGGATTTTTTTTCGGTGTCAAGGACTCGATGAAAAAATCTGAAAAAATTTGATAAGATACTTCAAAGTGTTTTCATTGTTGTATAATTTTTTCAAATTTTTTCATAAAGCTGCCTATTCTTTGGAAAATCCCAAATTATTCAGAAAAACAGGTTCATTTTGCCCCAATTTCCCCTATTATTTCAGACAATTTGGAATTAACCAGAAATCTGAAAATTTGTAGATTTTATGAAATTTCATGAGATTTTTGGTAAATTCAATATTTTTGCCAAATTTTCCTTAAATTTCTCTGAAATCGAACTCCGGAAACCTTTCTTTGCCACTTGAAACATTAAAAATCAGTTTTTATCTCAAAGAATGATGGATTAGCATAGAAATATCTTGAGAAGGATGTAATTTTGAAAATAGCAAACATCTGACATTTTTTAAAGTTTTCTATTCAAAAAATAAATTATTAAAAAAAAATAAAAAATATGTACTTGTTAAAGAGTTAAAAAAACTAAAAGTTCTGATTTTTTAAATATTTTTTTCCGTAATAATTTAATAATTTAAAAAATTCCAAAAAATTGTCATTTATGCTAATTTCATCATTATCATCGTTTTCTATTCGCATTATATTCGCAATCGAATCTGCAAGAAATTTTTCGATTCTTTTATCATTTCGTTGATAAATCTTTTTTTCTCTAAAATTCTTCGATTCACTTTTTTTTTTGTGGGAGATTCTGCTTCAACAGATTATGTAACACAACCACAACTATTGTCACGGATGTTGCCTCCAAGGTGTCCAGTGAATTGTCCAATAGTATCCGTAATTATGTGGCTTAGATAAACACAGATAACCGCAAATCCACGTATAGCATTTCTATAGAACATCAGAATTTCAGGAAATTAGTTCCGCTCGTTTGGATAATAATGAACGATAATCCCTAGTGCATTTATCCAAGTAGAGAATCCTTTAACAACCAAGGAATTCTCTGAATAAACCTTGCAAGACACAATAACGACTCAAAATAATTGGAAAATGCAATTTCTTGGATTTTATGCAAAGTACAAATTTCAATTACTTAATTCGCTTTCTTCAGGCGTAAAAAAATTGAATCCTTTGAGATTCACTTTAACGAGTGATTTAATACTGAGAATATAAATTCTTCTTTGATCTTCTCATTTTAAATAATATTTTTATACTCCAGTATAAAAAAAAGATTGAATAAAAATGCAATTTCCATTAAATTTTAAAATAAATCCGAAAAAATTATATTTTTCCATTAATTTTACTTTTAAGCTCTGAATTTATTTATTTTTTTTCATTTTTTTATTTTTATGAATTTATTCAATCTTCATTTTTCAATGAAGTGAAAATGAAATTAAAAAAAAAAGGCATATTCATCAATAAAAGTCAATAGAATCTAACTGCAGTGATATTGAATGGCTCTCATTATAATTTGTCATATTGCCATTTTGTGGTGGTGAATGCTCATAGACCACAAACATTGCTAAACTCTCTGCCCTCTCAATCCAAATAATTTTCCCCAAACTGTGGTAGTCATAGGCATGCAGCATGTGCTACTGTTGACCATTGAGTAAATTGGAAAACGAGATGGACGTTATTGCACCTGAGTCTACAAATAAAATCGTTATGACATGTATTTCGTTTTAATTATTATCTTCCTTTTGAATTTGATAAAAAAATAAATTATTAAACAATTTTTTTTCATTGGAAGAAATTACAATTTATTGAAGAGATACGTGACTTTAGGAGAAAATCGTTGGTTTTATCGAATATTTGAATTTTTCAGAGTGATAGATTCTATTTAAGGTAGTTCACTCGCAAAAACGACTTTTTCTTAGGAATTTGATGGAATTGAAGTGTGAGATGAAGAAAAGTGTCTTACATTTAATTTAAAAAAAATGAAATTTTTTCCTCGATTGTGAAGCAAGATATCAACAATGAAAATCTGTATAATTAACATGCATTAGGCCAATCAAGTATTTAAAAAACGCATAGTTTCCTGTATATCTCGAGAACCGTTCTTACGATTTTTTTCCAAAACTAATTGCATGGTGAATCAAGAAATGAGAAATTTTTTGAAAAAAACTTTCAATTTTTTGATGATTTTGTTCAGAAGATATCGATTTTAAAAGTATAAATTGTGTTAAAAAAGCCTACGCGTGTTGGAGTTATGTGATTACATCTTGACACAATGTTGCAGTCGTCAGACGCTTTTCATTCATTATATTTTCAAGAAAAAGGACTTTTTGCACTTACAATCCGCAAAAATTTTTCCTAGCTCGTGTAATTCAACAATTCGTCGATCACTACACAGGACTATACTTTTGAATAATATAATATTATTTTGTAATTAAATAATATTTTGTTAAATCGATAAGTACAAGAGTAAATTAGAAAAAACCTAAAGAGTAAAGTGATCCAGGATTGAAATTCTATTAGTTTATTATTTCCAAAGAATTAACAGTAGAAAAGAAAATACTTGAAAAAGAACTACCATCGATCTCATCCTGAATTGCCAGTAATTAATTACAATTTGTCTCGAAGTACTTCACAAATCTTGCTTTATCACGATTCAAGAAGAAGAAAAAAAGGCCGTTAATCTTCTCATCACTATTATCCTCCTTGAATCTACAAATAATTGCAAATCCATGAATTTACCTCGATTTATCACATACAAATGGCAAATAAATTTTGTATTCATTGTAATATAATTACCAAATTGGAACTAAATGCTCATAAAATCGATAATTCATCTGCTAATCTACTGCAAATTCATGAGCTAATTAGCATCATCATTTGAATTTGAGATTGTGGGTGTTTGTAACTCGTTGAATCAACGCAAAAATTCATAAAGCAGAAAACTTTTTTTTTTCTTTCATCTCGGAAGAGCGAAAAAGAAGAGGGGAAAATGAGTTTAGTGCATGAACTTTGTGCTCTTTTGACGAAAAAATAAATTACTAATTAAACAATGCCACAAGCCAATTACATGGTAAAACAAAGCCTCACTTGCACTGGAAGAAAAAAAAGCAGAGAATTAAACTTTTAACTTCATTTTATTTTTTACTTTATTTTAGTGCAAATTGAAAGGTTGCAGAAGTATTGATAGTGTAGTTTAAGAGGCAAAAACTTACATTTCACACTCTGATTGTCGTTGAAAGTAGTATACACACATGGGGATATGAGAATTCACTGTTTATCTATGGAGTAACTGGAGAAGTAAAGCTTCAATGTTGAATTTATCTGAACTTCTCGAAACTAGATATCTCTTGGGTAATTGCTAAAACTCTTGTCTTTTTACTCATCCTCGCGTTTTCGTTTGTTTATTCTCTCGATGTCTCGATTAAGGTAGTATTCCAGAGAAGACGAGTACAGTTGAGCCCTTATTTTTTTGATGCCTCATCAAAGATGATATTCTTCAAAAATCGGCAAAAAAAGGAAATTCGCATTTTTAATTATTAAATTTTTTTTATTTCTGTAATTTTTATCGAAAAAATTTTAATTACTTTCTTAATGAAAAATTTGGATTTTTAAATTTTTCATTAGTTTAAAAATTAATTTTGTTTTTTAACCATTTTGATTACTATTGTAATTAAAAATTTGACTGATGAAATTTTATAATTCTTTTTCTTATTCGAAATTTTGATTCTTTCTTACTTATTAATTGATTGGAATAATTAATTTTATAATAAAATCAACGCTACTATGTTTAATCTTCCCAAATATAACCGTCTTTCAGACAAAAATTTTGAGTTGAGAGTGTTAACTAAATGTAACACAAATAAGAACTTATAATTTAATCCAATCTAAATGACGCTTATACGACATTTATAATTCAATTTAACTAATAAAAATGTTAATAAGTTTAATGAAGAAAATAATTATGAAATTCCATCAGTCAAATTTTAAATTACAATAGTAATCAAAATTGTTAAAAAAAAAAAATTAATTTTCAAACTAATGAAAAATTTAAAAATCCAAATTTTTCATTAAGAAAGTAGTTAAAATTTTTTCGACTGAAATTACAGAAATAAAAAAAATTAAAAAATTAAAAATGCGAATTTTTTTTTTTTGCCGATCTCTGATATTTTCTTACATTTTTCTGAATTCTTTCATAATTTTTGTCCGTGCAGTTTATAAGATATGAATTATCAAAGTTACTGAAAATAACGGTGGTGGGGATGAAACGCCCTAAATCGGACAGAAATAACGAAATTACTAAAAAACCACAGGATCGACCCATTATTTAAAAACAATTGGCGAAGAGAACAGCATTTTAACTAAATAATAGAAGAAAAAAATATTGATTTCACCGTATAGTTATTGAGAAATTTTAATTAGAAGGTAATCGTAACTATTTGCCTCTCTCTCTATCTCATGCATGTGATAGAAGATTAATGTTAAAAAAAATCGAGAAAAAAAAATTATATTCACAAGCTAAAAATATGACTTTCGAATAGTTTAATCACTTTTTTGGGTAAATTAAAGCACATTTTCCCGAATTATCAGCAATTAATTGGAAAAAAAACCTACAAATCCTCATTTTTTTTGCCTTAAATATGAAAGAGATTAAATTACATTCACTAGAATGCCTTTCCCTCTCTCAAAAAATATCCAGAATGAGCGAAAAGAGCTTAACTTAAGAATTAACAGCTCAACATGATACATTTCTCCAAACAAGTGAAAATAATATTCGACAACATTTTCATCGTACTTATTTTTTTAAAAACCTCCAGTTTTAAACTGAGTAGAAAAAAAAAATTTCTGACTACAGAAACGTTGAAATCCTTACCGAATACGTAAATTTATATATTCTACCTGGAAATAATGAGGGCGAGATAATTTTTGAGTTATTGCAACCCAGTTAGCACTGGTACATACCAAACCCAACCGCCCCCTCAATGTTCCTAATGGCTTGAACACTGAGAACGTTTTCGCTTACTTCATTATTACAGGCCAAGTTTTTCGTTTGAAAATTTTAAGGCTTCCACAATGTGACCAACTGATTAAAGAGAAATTCTTGTCTACACTGTGATTACACAAATGTTTTTTTTTTTTTTAATTCGTGGATAACAGTGACGGTTAATTCTAGTGATTCTCTCTAAATTTTTACCTCTTTTATTATAATTGATAATTAATTTATATAAAAGAAGATAAGGTAAAATGGGTATTCCGATTAAAAGGTTCGAGATAGAGATTTTTTTATGATTCCTTCGGAAAACTGAGAAAATTTTAGGTAGAAAACATGTTTCGAAATAATTTTTGTAGATTTTTTGAAAATTTTACTTTTTTGGTCAAGTTTTGAAGGGGGTTTACCTTTTGAAAATCGAAGAAATTCACATTTTTGAGGATATCTCTGGTTCTATTGATCGTAGTGACCTGGGGTTGATCTCAAATGAAAGGTGAGCTCATTTCCCATAGATTTATGGGGTTCAAATTTTTTTAAATCAATTTTTCAAAAACATAGGCCATTTTCTGAAAATCAGTTTTTGCCCCATAAGTTCTTGAAAAATTGATAATTTTATTTTGAAACCACATAAATTCATGGGAAATGCGCTCATCTTTCATTTAAGATCAGCCCCAGGTCGATACAACCAATAGAACCAGAGATATTCCCAAAAACCTGAAATTTTTCAAAAACAGAAGAGTTTCACCTTTTTAAATCTTGCCCAAAAAATTGAATTTTTTAAAAATTCCAAAAAAAAACTTCTGACATATGATTTTCATGGCAAATTTCCTCAGCTTTCCAATGGAATCATCAGAAAAAATCTATCTCCAATATTTCCATCGATTTCGACCCCTTTTCCAGAACATAAAACACCAAAACACATGTCCATTTTACCCTAATTTTTTTTATTTTTTTAAAATTAATTTTACCCTAATTATCATTTTTTTTTTCAGTTGAAGACATGATCAAAGAAGTCGATGAGGATGGAGACGGTAGAATCGATTTCTATGGTGAGTATATGAACTTCAAATTACGCGCGCTTAATCCAAACTGGAATTTCCCATTTCAAAAACAACAAGCACTCTATACAAACCACATATCTATCATTTCAAACATGAAAAAGTCGTTATCATCACATCTATCTCATTCTTCATCTCAACTTCATCGTCCATTCAATTCCGCTTATTCAGCGGCAGTTAATTCAATCGAATTCACATCGATCGTAAAGCATTTCCTGATAAGATTTTCCAAGTTGATTGTTGAGTTTATGTGGTAGTCAATTGACTCAGATTCTTAGTAAACCATTGAAAACTTCTCAAGAGGCAAAGATTGAAAAAAAAAAACTTTTTTTATTCTCAATTTATTCTCAACGCTTCAGATTTCATTAGAGCTCAATTTTATTACTGTTATTATCTGTTACAATCCATTATTTTCATCATTTTTAATTCATTTTTAATAGAGAGGGTCAATTACTTAGTTAATTACTTAATTAATATAAAAATTCTAAAATATCAAATTTCAATGTTATATTTTAATTTATGATTTAAGTTGTCACTTAGTTAACTTAATTAATCCATTAAGAAATGGGTTTGAAGAAGCTTTCTATTTCAAAGCCAATATTAAAAAAAAAAATAGGAAATTAAGCGAGATAGAACGATTTTGCATTAATCCTCCTTCTATAAAATCGCTTTATCTCGCTTAATTTCCGAGATACTAAAAAAAAACTGATGTCAAAAGCATGAACCCCATAAATTCCATAATTCCGCCACTTTCTCAGCGAAAAACGTTGAGCACCGACTTTTTTTTCGCAAAATACCAATCACAAATGAATTTCAAATTTTTTGACTGTAAAAAAGGCACAAAATACGTATGAAATTTCAAAGTTAAAATGCACTTCTAATTGACTTCTCGAAATAATTAAAACGACTTGAGTATAAAATTATCTATCGGTAAATAAAGAAAAAAGCTCTTTTAGTAACAAAAAGCAAGAAAAATACACCAATCGAACTTCATTCTTTATAATCAGTCACGAACCGTTGAACAACGGTCCAATGCCTAGTAAGATCAAAGTTTCTTAAGTACTATTACCTTTCTAACTCTTTTACACGTAACGTCCATTCAACTGCAATCTCTTCTCTACCACTTCTCTTCTCTTTACTTTAAAATAAAAAAAAAGTTTTTAATTTAAAGTTACATTGAATTGCAACTTGATGACCTTTTTGGAGAGAATATATATTGACATCTTCGTAGATGCTCAATCTGCTTGAGTTTCATCAATTTCCGTACTTGTTACTTTGTGTTACTTTACGTATTTGATAAACTTGGAGATGAAAACTATTCACCCAGTTTTACTCAACAGTTATTTCCAACAGGTAACATTGAACTTAGGCTGAATTCACTCGAAAATTTTCCACAAACAATTACTACTTGACCCTTTTGTGTTTCCCTTTCTATTGAATTTCTATTCAGAGTTTCAACCTCGAGTTAACATTAAAATAACTCATTTTCTCGCTAAATAATTCATTTAAATTAATATTTGTCTTCAAATAATTTGCAAGTTCACTGGTTTATCATAGCTTTTCATGATTTTTTGCAAATAAAAAATTAAAAGGTCTAAAAATTTAAATATATGGAGAAAATGCACAAAAAAAAATATTGTTGGACTTTAGTCTTTATTATTTATTTATTAGAGCCATGTATGGCTTTTTAGCCTTTTTTCTTTTTTTTAATATAAAATAAACTTGAATAATTTTTAATGCAAAGAAGAGATAACGAAAAAAACGTAATTAATATTTTCCAGTTTTTAAAAATACTTTAGAAATTTGTTTTTTAGAGTGAAGGCCTTTACAAAAAGATTCTAAAAAAATCACTAACAATGTGGATCTATTGTAGCATCTTCTCAATTTTTTTCAAATTTTTTCATGCAGTCCTTCACTCCAAAAAAAAATCCTGAGTGATGCTGCTCCAGTGGTCCATTTTGCCCCACTCTATCCAACCATCATTTGACCATTTTATTTCCCTTTTTATTAAATCCCTGTAAGAATTTTCCTTAAGTCTCATTAAAATAATCTCTTTTTTTTAAATAATCTATTTCCCTTCTTATTAAATTTCTGTAAAAATTTGCCTTAAGTCTCATTAAAATAATCTCTTTTTTCTGCATAATTAATTGAAATTAATGTTTATTTTTACAGAATTTGCACGTTCACTGGTTGAGCCAGGCGAAGATGATGATGATGATGAAGAAGAAGAGGAAACACCACAATCGCCACCATTCTAGAATTCATCTACCTATTAATGCACACACAAGTCCATTTGTTTAACTCCAAATAATTCTTATTCACTTATTATTCGTTAATTAAAAGTAATTGCGGGGAAAAAAAAGAAAATTATTCACGTGGAAAAAAAGTTTTAATGTAATAAAAGAGAGAAATGGAGAAAGATATTAATATCAGAAAAAAAAACTTTTATTAGATAATAATTTATTAAATACTCTCATTGCTCGAAAATAATGAAATTTTATCACTCAATTGCACGCAATTACGTGCGTCATGTGTAACTATTTGTGTATACATATGTATGTATCATGTACATTGTAATTTAATCGCTTTCTTCGAATTTTCGAAGAATTCGTCATTTTCAATTGACGTAATTTATAGTCTTTTAAATATTATTATTGCAAAATTTTTTTTTAATTGATTGAGATGAAATTGGAATTTTCAGTGGAATTAATTAAGAAAGATTTCGCGTTTTACAATCAAATGAGTCTCCAGTTACTAAAAGAATTTACTTTTTTTAATTAGAAGACAGAAACTTTGTTTTATAAAATTATTTACATAAAATTGTAAAAAATCAATTTTTTAAAAATTATAAGCCATAATAATAATTTTTATTATGATAATGAAATTAGCACACATTTGAAAAATTTCCGAGTTTTTTTTTTAATTCAGGAATTATTATGAAATTTTTTTTTTTTAACTCGCATTTATAGTTTTTTTTTTTTTAATTTTTACATTTGCATATTTTTCATTTTTTTTAAAATAATTTATTTGCTAAAAAAAATACCGAAAAATTAAAATTTCCAGATTTCTTTTCTCTTCTGTATAATTTTTTACTAAGAATTGATGCTTTTGTAACTGGAAAATGTTTTTTTAATAACTCAAAAAATAAATGTACTCATATATCTGCGAATTCTGCTTGTACTTTTGAAATAAAATGAAAATTACGAGTAATTCAGTGGGTAATTAGATCATAAAATACTCTGTGAATGAAAATAATTAAATAAAAAAATGATTTGTAATCACAAATGCTGAGCATACGTGAGAAAATTCAATTTGCATTATAAAAATATGAAGAAATGTGTCTTTTTCATCGATAATTAAAGAAAATTAATTAATTGTCATTCTCATAAAATTGTAAACTTCTGATTATTTTTAAAAATTACGAATTTATCACTCGATAATGAATTTTCAAATTTGAAGCAGAAAAGAGAAAAAAGGTCTCACGAATTTTTCGAAAAACTTCTCCTTTTGATTGAAGAAATCAATGTACGCCTGCGCTTTTATCAATTGAACACGAATTTTTCTCTTATCGACTCAATTTAATGTAGATTTCTATATCAATCAAAATTACATCGACTCTGAAAAATCAAAAAAAAAATAAAAAATTGAATAAATATTTCATCTCACTGTTTTCGGAACAGATTAAAGACAAAATTTGTGAGAATATGAAGACTGTGAGAATCAATTTAATAAGAATTAAATAAAGACATCATGAAGCTGTTAATGTCTCTAGTCTGTATCGATCACTATATGCTCAATGATTCTTTATATTATTATTATTAAAAATATATATATATATGCTGAATGAATTTATCTCCCGAGAATATCGAAAATGTTTAAAAATTAAACTTGAATAATTATTGAATTAATTAAGAAGCATTTATTCTGGTTGATCTTCAGCGCAATTTCCAAAAAGTCATGAATGTAAGAAAGTAATTAATTAATTGTGATTAAAATGAGAAGAGGCTTTTGAATCTAAATTTGTTCACATAAAGTTTTTCTCGCTATTTTGGGAAATATATTGTGTGCGTAAATAAAATCGAACACAATTCATTGTCTTGAACGATTTTTCCAATATTATATTTAATAAAAAAAAAAACACTTCGTCTATTGAAAATTTATCCTTAAAAATGATCAAAATGAAATGAAAAAAAATTAATAAAATATACAAAAGTCTATTGTTAATGCTAACGATGAAGCTATTATGCGGTGTTTCAAAATATTTTAAAAATTCAAATAAATCAATGATAAAAAGTGAAACACAAATTTCTTTTAATTATTTCAATTCCTTCAATTTAATAATTTTTTTTTTTAGTAAAATTTCCATTTTTTAACTAATGGACCACAGCATCCTTGCCTTTAATCTGGAAAAATCTGGCGAAAAAATCAATAAGGAAGGAAATTGCAAAGGAAAAATATAATTAAAGTCATTGTATTAAATTTTTCTACTTTTGACAAATTCAGAAATAAATGAATTTATTTTAAACGCTCGGTTTTGATTAGCCATAAATAAAATTACACATCTTTACAATATTTAACAATACGCATTCTCATATTAACTCTCAGAAAATATATATACCATAAATATTCTATTATATTATTTAAATTACATTATTCAGGCTTTGCCTTTTTTTTCGGACGTTCTCTCATACATTTAAATTCGTGTATCCATAATCTTTTTCCTCAATTATTCGCATAATTCCCAAAAAAAAACAAAAAACATCAATATCACGATGTTTAACGATTAGTCAGTGTGTCAATGTATCTCTGCATTATTTTGCAAAATAGCAGAAATTCAAGAAGCAATTGCCACAATTTTTTTTTCGATTTTTCGAAATTTTTCTTCTTTAAATTACCGATTTCGATGAACGAATGTTTCCTCAAGAAAATCATTCTTAATCTACAAAATGCAATAGATCATTCAAATTCATCTTTTTTTCTTCAAATATCATCTCAATTTTATGGCATACACACATTCGTTCATCTTGATACTACTTTATTAATAAATTCACATTGAAAAGTAAATTTTTCTCATATTCTACTAAAATAATTACTTATTTTATCTCATTTCATCTTAAAATTCATAACAATTTTTCATCATTTGTATTACTAAACTAGAAAAAAAAAATTCTCCTCAGGAAGAATGAAAAGTCTCAACCAAAAGTGTTAAAGATCATTTCTTCAAAAACACTCTCGTTGTATAATTTTTTAATTATAATTAATTTTTCCGCATTTTATATTTACAAAATTTTGAATGCGTCAATGTTAATAATACAAATATTCGGCATTAAATACATCAGCCATTGGAAAAAAAACATTTTAGTCTTCGAGGCAGTCTTTTGATATTATTGTCCTCGAGAAAAACGCCAATCAGATTTGCCAATTTAAATTCATTAGAAAAAAGATAAAAAGAAACAAGCCAATTTTTTGTGGATCAATTTTTTGAAAATATCTTTGAATTTCTCATTAATTTCAGGATATTCGCAAAAATATATATTTAAATTGACTCATTTCGTTTCACCTTTTCGCTACAAAATGAATCTTTTTTTTCCATTTTTTAATAATAAAATCGATTATTAATTACATTAGTCGATTTTTCCACTTTTGGTCAACTGTTCACTCGTTTTTAAATTTTTTTTTTTTTACTGTATTTGTGAAATTGAACGGGGACAGAACTGTAAGTACGAATTATGAACAAACGTCACTTGTTATGTACAAATTTTAAAAAATTAGACGTTTTGTCATTTACTCAACATTTTCATATGTTTAAAAATTTTTAATTATTCAATTGCACTGTCCCCGTTCATTTTCCATTGATAATAATAATAATAATAATAATAATAATAATAATAATAATAAAATCTATTAAACTTTAAGCATTTTCAAAGTCTATTTTTGCACGAAATAATATATGCATTACTATTAAATTTTACTTCGTTTCGACATTAAACTAAAAGTTATTTTAAAGAAAATAGCAAAAAAAAAAATTGATTGATATATATGTACAAAGTAGCTTCATAGCTTTATGTTAATTTTTTTTTCTCCTTAAAATTTCCAACATTATTCATTATTCATTGAAATTTCTCCACAATAATCATAATATATGAGTTCATAATATATCAAAGAACTAATTAATTCATCTTATTAATCATTATTTCAATAGCAAATGATTTTAATGTTTATAATAAGTACAGATTAACTGCAGTGAATCACGATTTTTTCCCAAAAATTCGACATGATCGATCTCAAAAGTATAAAAAAGAATTTCATAAAAAAGGAAAAATCAATGTGAAATACATCGATAACATTGAATCACTTTGATTTGTCATAAATGTTAATTTCCAAATTAATAAAGTACAGAATCATTGATTTACTGCAGTAAAAAACGATTAATTCTCATCGAAATCGAAAAAATTTTCCCTCGATTCATAAAATCACTGGCATTTTTTTCCCCCCAATAAAAACAGAAAAAGAAAAAAACACCAAACAATTTTTTTCAAAAAGAAAAATTGTCGATATATATATCACTTTACAAAAAAAAGATCTAAAAATCATGTGCAAATATTTCCTTTTTCTTTCAAACATAAAAAAAAAAAAAAAAAAAAACGTCTCATTTCAGGCAAAACGCTCGTAATTGCCAATTTTTTGTGCGCTATCACGCGAATTTGTAATTTTCCAATGACGACGTCCAGTCGTCAATAAATTATCTCATATAATATGTTCATCATCATCATCACTCTCGCTGTCAGCTAATTCCTGTGAAGTAGCAAGAATTGGCAATGATTGTAAATTTTTGTTTTTAATCTTCAGCCTCTGTCTCATTGCCAAATTGCTGTGACTTTGTGTTGAATTTCTTGCGATTAATGGTTTGAGTGCAGTTCTCAATGACCAATACAAACGTGGATAAGATCGTTCCTGATGAGTTAATAATTCTCTATTTCTCTGCAATTTATTAGCTGCATTATCTTCACAAGCCTCACACCTAACACTTAAAATCGGCAATTTTTTTTCCTCCGTAAATTGACGAAGTGCCCTTTCTCTGACGTAGACAAAAGGCCTAATCACCCTGAGATCCTGCTCCTTAACGTAATAATGTGCCTTCATTGTCTTCAATTTCCCCGTACAAAATAGCGATGACAAAAAATCATCAGCCAAGTCATCAAGATGCTGTCCAAAAGCAAGAACATTGTATCCATAACGTTTGGCAACTGCATACAAACGTTTTCTCGTGATATCATCAATTCGTCCACAAGAAGTGCAGGCCTCACTTGAATAATCACCAGCTGTTAATTTGTCAGAATTAATTAATTCAACCTGCTCATCAGCCTCTTCATAGTAATAAGGTATATCTAATTTTTTCAAATAACTCATAGTCTCAATTGGATCATAAGTACTGCCTGAATTAATTGTAACTGTTCCCACCTCGAAATTAATATTTTTCGATTTTGTGTAGAATTGATACTGATGAAGTGTATGGAGCAGTGCCAATGAGTATTTACCAACTGCATCACCCATACCGACAGTAGAAACTGGAAGACAAACTAGAACACGATCTTTGTCTCTTATCATGTCGTATTCGTGAATTGCCTCGACTGTTGGCTTCCACATGCTTTTTGAGGGGCTGTGCCATGGTAATGTACCACTTTCTGACCCAATAGTCTCTTTTCCCACAGCATCCTCATCTGATAACGTTATATCTTCTCTGATATTTTCATCTTCAGACAAATCATTCGGTAATTTATCAAAATCACGATCTCTTTTTCTAGAATTACTTGTTATGTTTCTGGATTTTTTAATAAAATTAATACCACATGATTCAGCACTGCTTCCACTACTTGACGAGCTACTTCTACCAAGATCCATTGTTCTGACGTCATTATCATGAAATGATAAATTAATACCACTGTCTTGTGAACTGACTGAATTAATTGCTGAATATATTTCTGGCAATGTCTTGACACCTTTTGTTGACAATTGATTTATCGATTTTTTAGATTTTTTTATTTTATCGTCATCATCGTCGTCATCGTCTGATGTTTTGGCGGTTCTATCGCGATTAACATTGACAGCAGCTGCACGTGGACCAATTACATATATCACAGTTTCATCTGATGAACACTCACTAGACATTTTACTCTCTTGTTGCTGTGATTGTAGTAATTCATTTAATTTGGCAGCTTTTGCAATTTTTTGAAGAGTTTGAGGTGACTCGGTTGAACGTCTCTCTGGGGTTTTGTAACCCGGTGAATTTGTTGATGGCGTTGAATTTGGATCCGGTGAGTATCTACCGAGACCGTCTACCGCATTCACCATACACCTGTCCATAGAAATTAAATATTTCAATTTAATATGCGATAGTTTGTAGATAAAAAATAACTGCCTAATTTTTTTTTCACATAAACAGGATTGACGATAGAAGAATTCAAGCAATTTACACATTTTTTTTTGATCCTTACCTAATTTCAGATTTAACTTCACTCGCCATTTCCTTTGAAAATTCCATCAAATACTCTGCAATTTCACTGGCTGAAAATGAATCATCACGATGTGGTTTGTCACTGCTTGAAGATACTCGCTGTGAGTGATGCTGGGGTGTTCCAACATCCGAAGAATTGCTCTCAGACAGTACATCATCAACTTTAGAAATAACTTCTCTTATTTCTGATTTAATTTCAGTGGCAAGTTCCTTAGTAACTTCCTTTAAATATGCACGAAGATCGTCTTCCGAGCTTTGGCTAAAACTCGATAAAATCGGCGAGGATCTGCCCAATTTTTGAATTGCAGCATCACCATTTGGTCCATGCTGCAGATGATGATGATGATTGGGCGGATGATGGGGGAGAGAGGAGTAACCATAGGGATGAGGAGACGGTGAAGTTGAAGAAGTAGGCGAAGAGTGTGTTGAAGAAAGTGGAGATCTGCTTGGACTCTCTGCAGTTGCATCAAATTCCAGAGAAGACGACAATTCAACACGACTACTGCATCTGCAATTTCTGTGATTTCTACTGCCACCAGATGAACAACCAAGTCCCAAACTTGCTAAAGTCTGTGGACTCAGGGGAATTGGCACTGGCAATGTCGTTCCAGTTGCTGAACTACCAAGTGAATTGCATCTGGCTCTACCAATTCTCGGTGGATTATCCTCAATTGACATTGAGTGCTGTTGTGTCAATATTCTCGAAGTACCTGGAGATGTTCCAAGTAATACAGATGACGTTACAACTTCACCAACAGCAAATTTAACAGCTGGTGCTGGTGATTCTGCACGTGATGAACAGCTTGACATACCGTCTGATTTACTTTTTTCGTAAATTCTTTTTATTCTCGGTGATGAGGTGTCATTCATATCATTGCTTTCTATTGTAATCAATGAATCATCGGAATTATCGTCGTTACGTTGACTACTCTGTCTTGTTATTGACAAAGCTGGTAAACTGTGATGACGAGGGGAAGACGTAATTGATCCTGGCTGATTACAAGATCGTGGAATATCACTGTTTAATCGTCTCATCGTGCTATTTGTACTTGAACTTGTTGTCTCTTTTCCATGACACTTCCTCGTGTTTGGGTCAAAGGGCAGATCTTGCTTGACATTCTGTGAATTACCGAGCAACAAATCTTGTGCTTCACCAGGCAGCATAAACCATCGCAGTCTTTCTGCCATATCGGAAAATTTGAAACTTCTGTCGATTTGGAGGGGATATCTTTGTGCCATTTTACGGGATCTGTTGAAGATATTTCGGGCTGTTTGGAGACAGTCACCACAGCTCTGGGGAAAAATACCACCTGCTCCGGATACACGTCTCTCGGATGATACCATTTTACCATCTGTGTATCTAATCGATCCCAGCCATTTTCGTTCCTTGAATACGGAATTTGTGTGGTGACGCCATTCACCAGTGTCTGGATTCAGTACATACTGGGGCAAAAGCTTCCATCCCTCTGTTGCCACCATTTTAAGGGCTTCAAGGACAAATGCCAATTCTGCCTCTGACATGAAGTAGGGCAGGGATATTCTGGCGAATCCTGGACGTAGGGCTTCGGCATTGCATTCGTCTCTTCCACAATTTTCTTCGTTACTGAAATAAAATGATTTATAATTAATGGTAAATTTAAAAGGAACATTTATTAACATTTTTCTCAAATTAATAAACCTTATGGTATAAAATGAATTAAATAAAATAAAAAAATTGGATTATTTTAAAAGATATCTTTGATGCAATTGATTTTAAGAGAATTTATCAAGAGACCTTTTTTGAAGAGCATAGAATTCTCTACAAAAAAGGTCTCTTGACATTTTTCCTTAAATGTAGTCGCTCCAAAGATATCTTCAAAAGAATCAAAAAAGTTATCTCACGATTTTTTTAGAAGAAAAAAGGTACGAAAAAGAGTTATTCAATATCTCTCAACAAGAACTTTAGGTATCTTTGATGCGGTGGATTTTAAGAGAATTTATCAAGAGACTTTTTTTGAAGAGCATGAAATTCTCTACAAAAAAGGTCTTTTGACATCTTCCTCCAAATCTAGTCGCTCCAAAGATATCTTCAAAAGAATCAAAAAATTTATCTCACGATTTTTTTTAGAGAAAAAAGGTACGAAAAAAAAGTTATTCAATACCTCTCCACCAGAACTTTCTCGTATTTTCGTGCAAGGTCAGTGTCAATACCCATGAGATGGTGGGCATATCGACCAGCGCAAGCGCATCCACCTCTAGCTTGTATCCCAAAAACATCATTCAATATAGCACAAACAAAATTATGATGTAAAAATGTACCACGTGGATGTCTGACCATAAATGAAAATATTGGTAGTCTCTTGATATTTTGTGATGTACTACCAAGTAGTATTAATTCTGGTATTGTACGTACATGTGCAAGTACTTGTCTGTAAAAAAAAGAAAACAGGAAAAGTATATTAACAATTTTTTTTTTAAATTTAAATAATGAATTACATTATTTTCTCATTGAATATCACGTTTCAATTATGCGATATTAATTAAGAAATTGTTATTTATCATGCTAAAGATAACAAATAATGGAAAAAAGTTAAAATTCTAGAAAAATATCTATTTCTCAAGTTCATGAGTTAAGGTCGAGGGCACGTTTGCCTTTTTTTCTCTTGAAATTTCTCTTTATTTTTCCTTTTTTTTCGATAAGAATGAATAAAGAAATCGCGAATGACGCATCCAAGTCATTTGTCATACCAGGTCAAATGAACACAATTATCATCTTCAATCGCATTAATGTTAATAGAATTTGCTCAAGAACAATAAACTCAGTATCTTCTGTTTTACATTTAAATGAAGCTAAAAAATAAATTAAAAGAAGAAAAAAAACAGTAAAAATAAGCAGAGACTCTTGGTTGATTAACCAGTTTGATGGTCAAGGTCTCAGTCGTGTTACCTGATCCGAAAATCATGTACAGACAGAGAGAGAGAGAGAGAAAGAGAATGAGCAGTTTGTGAGCATCACGAGTTTGCTTCATGCTTTACTTGTAAAAGAAAAAAAAAACGCAAACACACAGAAACAAAAGATTTTTCTTGTATCTAAGATATCTAACGATAAGATACAGGACAATGAATTCAGAGATAAGGAAAAGAGCTATAATAAGTACTGATCGTTCAATGAATTATGTTTTCTCTCGACAAAAGAGTTAAACGTGTACAATAAAGTTTAAATAGAAGATAAAAAAAATTTAAAAATACTTACTTGCTGATTTTATCTTGTCTAGCAACAATAGCTTGTGGCGTGACATTCTCTTTGAGTTGTACAGCTAATCCACATCTTATTGTTTCAACAACACCAGCTGTACCACTCTCTCCTCTTAATTCCGGATCTTTGTGATAACGATGTAAATCTCTCATGTCCTCAGCAACAATGTCATCTGTTAGTAATGATTTTTTGATAACAAGGACACTTGGTGATTGTGCACCACCTACGAACTTGTGGCCACTGAATATTATAACGTCCTTGTGGGCTGCTGTCTCGCCTACACCAGTTACATGTGGATTCATGTCCATTTGTACGAATGGAGCTGAAGGGAATTAAATAAAAGAGATGAATAAGTGATTTTGCAGAATTATTATTTTAGGGGAAAGTGGGGTAGAATGGGGGTTTTAATTGAAGGGTTTGAGATAGAGATTTTCTGATGATTCCATTGAAAAGCTGAGGAAATTTTAGGTAGAAAACATGGGTCACAATTAATTTTTGGAATTTTTTTGAAAATTTTGCTTTTTTGGGCTAATTTTGAAGGGGTTTTTCTTTTGAAAATCGAAAAAATTCACTTTTTCGACGATATCTCTGGTTCTGTTGATCGCAGCGACTTGGGGTTCATCTCAAATGAAAGGTGAGCTCATTTCTCGTCGATTTATGTGGTTCAATTTTTTTTTAAATCAATTTTTCAAAAACTTATAGGCCATTTTCTGAAAATCAGTTTTTGCCCCATAAGTTCTTGAAAAATTGATAATTTTTATTTTGAAACCACATAAATTCATGGGAAATGAGCTCATCTTTCAGTTAAGATCAACCCCAGGTCGCTACGACCAATAGAACCAGAGATATTCCCAAAAAACTGAAATTTTTCTAAAACCAAAGGCATTTCACCTTTAAATTTTGCTCAAAAAATGGAATTTTTGAAAAATTCAAAAAAATGACTTCTGACATATGATTTCCATGGCAAATTTCCTCAGCTTTCCATTGGAATCATCGGAAAAAACTATCTTCAATATTTCCATCGATTTCAAGCAATTTTCATGCTATAAAATACCAAAATCTAATTTTTTAAAATACCAAAATCAACACGTGCCCGTTTTACCCCTCCTATTTTTTTTTTTATAACAAAGTTTATTTTTGGACAAGGGTACATTATTTTACCCCTCATATCAATTTTACCCCACCTTCCCCTATTTCATTACATTATAAATCATTAGATAATTCCAAAAATTTCACCTAATAAGACTCCTTTAACAGCTTTTACACGTGTTTTTTTTTCCAATCGATTATTGAAGTGTACTCACCAGCTGATGTGTAATCCCAGACACTCAATGCTCCATATTGGTGCAGTAATAGTGTTGTAGCAACATCATCAGCCAATACACCGGTTATGCAGCTTGCAGCACTGAAGCAACCAATCATTACACCATCCGATGTACTTGACTCTGATAATTTTTTCTCGAGATCATTTAAATCCAAAAATCCCTCCTTCGTCTCGCCAATTCTCACCACCTTGTAAAGTAAAGAGAAAAAAAAAATAAAGAATAAAAATATCCATTGGAATAATTAGTATTTGCGAAATAAAGAGCGGGCAAAAACCCCGGGGGAGTGAAAGGATACATATAAACACGTTAATGTCAAGGATAATAAATCAAGTCTACGATCGTCAGTATTTATTTTAGTTGCGCAAGTTTAATCGGTTAGTTCTAGTATCAATTCGATTGTTGAAATTAATGATTCGAATCAATAAGAATTTTGCAGACGTCAGAGAGTTGTCGTTTTCGATGTCTTTCATTCATGAAAATGAATTAAAAAATTAATTTTTGAATTAAAAAAATTAATTTTTGAATTAAAAAATTAATCTTTTAATTAAAAAATCAATTTTTAAATTTACTAATGCATTTTTGACTTACAAAAGTCATTTTTTAATTTACAAATCGACTTTTCAATTTTTAAATCCATTTTTGAATTAAAAATGTCATTTTTGACTTAAAAAAGTCATTTTTTAATTTACAAATCAATTTTTTAATTTCTAAATTCATTTTTGAATTAAAAATGTCACTTTTTATTTTAAAAAGTCATTTTTCGATTTACAAATCGATTTTCCAATTTTTAAATTTATTTTTGAATTAAAAATGTCATTTTTGATTTTAAAAAGTCATTTTTTAATTTACAAATCAACTTTTCAATTCTTAAATTCATTCTTGAATTAAAAAAGTCATTTTTTAATTTACCAATCAATTTTTCAATTTTTAAATTCATTTTTGAATTAAAAATGTTATTTTTGACTTAAAGAAGTCATTTTTTAATTTATAAATCAATTTTTCAATTTTTGGATTCATTTTTGAATCAAAAATGTCATTTTTAACTTGAAAAAGTGATTTTTCAATTTACAAATCGATTTTTCAATTTTTGGATTCATTTCTGAATTAAAAATGTAATTTTTAAACCCATAAGTTCATTTTTGAGCTGACAAATTAATTTTTGAATTTATCAATTAATATTTGAATTGAAAAATTCATTTTTACCTCAAAAGAGTCATTTTTGACTTTACAAATAAATTTTTGAATTTTTAAATTGATTTTTGAATTTTTTAATTCAGTCTTGAAATTAAAAATTCATTTTTCAATTAATAAAGTCATTTTTGAATTCGTAAATTAATTTTTGAATCTATAAATCAATTTTTTAATGTTTAAATTTATTTTTTAATTTTTTAAATTCACTTTTGAATTACGAAATTTATTTTTGAATTCATAAATTCATTTTTGAATTTGTAAATTTATTTCAAAATACGTAAAATTCAAACAAAATCTATTTTTATTCTAAATATTCAAATTTTTCAAATAAATTCATTAAATTTTCGAAATTTAATAGTTCCGGATTCTAATAGTGACAGGTGTGGAGTGTTGAAATGTGTTTAAAAAAAAAAATAAAAAACACATTTTCTAGCATCTCCTCAGTTTTTTCTAGTAACCATCCTCTTGGTAATAAGAATTTAAAACAGAGCTTTGAAACATTGCCAAAAATTGGTGGCAAATCGTCGACAACTTTTGGCTCAGTATCAAGCACGAAGTTTAAAACCAAAGAAAAAAAAAAAAGTTTTTTTTTTTTTTTGGCCAATTTCCATAGGACTTTGACTTTTACTATCTTGTTACAGACACACACGAGCATCAATGACCCACTATTATCTTGCGCAAATATTCAATTCTTGAGTTTTAATAAATTAATGTTATTGAAAAAAAAAATTTCATTGTTTCTCAATGCAATTGTGTTTACGTGTGATTTTGGGAATTTAGTGATAACGAGTGATAATAATTAGTTCAAACAGTGATGAAACGCGCTAATTTAATTGGGAAGGAAAAGAATTGTCTTTTTGCTAGATTTTAATGCCAATTTAAATAATATCATAAAATTTTACAATTTAATGAGAAAATAATCATGTCTATCAATAATAAAATGCACTAATTTAATCAAAAAGTAAAGAAATGGTCCATTTGATAGATTTTAATGCCAATTTGCATGATATTTTGATATTTTTACAATTTAATGGGAAATTAATCATGTGTATCAATAATAAAATACGCTAATTCAATCGAAAAGGAAAAAAATTGTCATCTTGCTAGATTTTTGTGCCAATTTAAATAATATTCAAATATTTACAATTTAATTACAATTTAATGGGAAAATGAGCGTGTTTTCGCCTTAGAAACAAAGGGGCGTAAGTACTATGCTTATACATGGCACTTACGCCTCTTTGTTTCTAAGGTAAAGATGTGTTTAAATAGTAAAATGCGCTAATTCAGTCAGAAAGGAAAACAATTGTCCTCTTGTTAGATTTCCATGCTAATTCAAATTATATCAGAATATTTATAATTTAATGAGAAAATAATCATGTTGATCAATGATAAATTGCGCTAATTCAATCAAGAAGAAAAAAAATTGTCCTATTGCTAGATTTTCATGCCAATTCAAATAATTCAAATCATTCAAAAAGGAAAAAAATTGTCTTATTGCTATATTTTCATGCTAATTCAAATAATATCAAAATATTTATAATTTAATGAGAAAATCATCATTTCATGTGTATCAATGATGAAATGTGGTAATTTGATCAAAATGAAAAAAAATTGTCATCTTACTAGATTTTCATGCCAATTCAAATAATTCAAATAATTCAAAAAGGAAAAAAATTATTCTATTGCTAGATTTTTATGCCAATTCAAATAATTCAAATAATTCAAAAAGGAGAAAAATTGTCCTATTGCTACATTTTTCGTGCCAATTCAAATAATATCAAAATATTTATAATTTAATGTGAAAATAATCATGTCTATCAACGATAAAATGCGCTAATTCAATAGGGAAGGAAAAAAATTGTCCTCTTGCAAGATTTTCATGAAAATTCAAATAATTCAAAAAGGGACAAAAATTATCCTCTTGCTAAATTTTTCATGCCAATTCAAATATTTTAAAAAGGAAAAAAATTGTCCTATTCCTAAATTTTTCCGTGCCAATTCAAATAATATCAAAATATTTACAATTTCAATGTGAAAATAATCATGTTTATGTGTACCTTGGATCCGTGTTCTCGCCAGGGTCGTAAGTTGGCATGATGCTCAAATGGACCAACAAATACGATCATTGGCCTCCCAGGGAGGTCAAGATGACGAAGAAGAGTGCGCAGGGCATCATCGGTACCATGACCCGTAAAGAGTACAGCGTCCTGCTCCCCTGCCCCTACAGCATGTCTTACGATGTCTCTGGCCTCGTGCCTGTAACAAATACACACACACACATATATAGTAAAGATCTTCGTTTTTTTTTTTATTCATCTCTTATTTTTTTTTGCAAGGAGTAGTAGACTGAAAAACGGGATACGAGCCTTAAAAGGATCGCAGAATATCCTGGAACCGATTTTTTTCGCTCATTTCTTGTGAATTAAATTTGAAAATAACATAAAATTGTAGAAGAATTCAAAAGATCTCTTTTGAAGAATTTGCGGGCTGATGTCCATTAAATTACAAAAGTGCAAAATGTCTAGACACTTTGAAATTGCCGGTTTCACATGGTTAGATTGTGTATTGGGGATTAGCGGTACTTTCCTGGCAAATACGAAAAACCCACTGACTTGGATATTTTTTTAGTTTCTTTACTGTATAAGAAAACCAGTCGCAATTGCGAATGTTGGATAGTTGGAATAAATGTGAAACGTTCATCGGGTAAGTTAAAAACACGTAGGATGAGTTTTAGCTCTGTGTGTTATGGACCCGTTATTGCTCTAGTAAACCAATGGATTCTCAATAACTGGAGCACAATTGTGTCCCTTAAGGGGTAACGGAAGATCCAGTAAATATTTCAAATTTTTCAAATGCACTTTTTAGAAATAATTGTTTTTTTCATGAACTAAAGGAATTATTGAGTTTCTGGTCATTTTCTGCCAGTCTTTGACACTTTTTTATGATAAAAATATTAATAAATATGTTTCAACTTTTTTTTTTAAATTTAATGTATAAAAAGGCTTTTGTTACTCTTTAAGGTAGTGTCCCAACGAACTCGAGTACAGTAAACCCCTTATTTTTTAATGCCATATCAAAAAATTAATTTTCAAACTAATGAAAAATTAAAAAATCCAAAATTTTCATTGAGAAAGTAATTAAAATTTTTTCGATGGAAATTACAGAAATAAAAAAAATTAAAAAATTAAAAATGCGAATTTTTCTTTTGCTGATCTCTGACGTTTTTACATTTTTCTGAATTTTTTCATAATTTTTGTCCATGCAGTTTATGAGATATGAATTCAGTAGTGAAGAGGTAAAACAAGATAAGTCTCTTTTTATCTCATCAAGTTTCTCGAAAATACCTTAAAAAATAATCGAGAAAGAGCAATTTTGCCCTAAAACTTTTTTGTAACTCTTGAAATTCTCTACAAAAACAGATGAGTTAATATCACCTTATCTCGCTTAGTTTCCGAGATATTTACTTCGAAATGACCTCAAAGATAAGTCGATTTATCCTGTTTTACCTCTTCACTATCGAATTATCAAAGTTACTAAAGCGGTGATGGAGATGAAACGCCCTAAATCGTACAGAAATAACGAAATTACTAAAAAACGACAGGATTGACCCATTATTTAAAAACAATTGGCGAAGAGAACAGCATTTTAACTAAATAATAGAAGAAAAAAATATTCAATTCACCGTATAGTTATTGAGAAATTTTAATTAGAAGGTAGTCGTAACTATTTGCCTCTCTCTCTGTCTCATGCATGTGATAGGAGATTGATGTTAAAAAAAATTCGAGAAAAAAAAATTATATTCACAAGCCGAAGATATGGCTTTCGAATAGTTTAATCACTTTTTTCGGGTGAATTAAAGCGCTTTTTCCCGAATTACCAGCAATTAATTCAGTGGTGAAGAGGTAAAACAGGATAAGTCGACTTATCTTTGCGATCATTTGGAAGGAAATATCCCGGAAACTAAGCGAGATAAGGTGATATTATTTATCTTTTTTTGTAGAGAATTTCAAGAGTTACAAAAGATTTTTCGGGCAAAATTGCTCTATTTCGCTTATTTTCTAAGGTATTTTCAAACAACTAAATGAGAAAGAAATAGACTTATCTTGTTTTGTCTCTTCACTACTGAATTGGAAACCTAGAAATCCTCATGTTTTCTGTTTTATCGTTTGTAACTGTGGATTCTCCACTTTATTTGACCTAATTCGGAATAGACAGACTGTTTACTCGATCAACAGAGACTAGGGGATTAGACCATTTGGTATAGAAATACCAAATCTCGCCTCATCCAGCAAACCAATGAACGAAATAGTCGATTTTTGTACGAAAAAGAAGAGACACGAGGGGTCTATCAACAAAAGATTGGGGCAGATACTGGAATGAAGAATAAATACATAAATTTAAGATGAAAAAAAAACGTGCTAGACTGATGAGAGTTGGCTCAAGGTAGATAAATTGGAGCCTTGATACTGTAGGGTGAAATCAAGTAAATTGGAAATAGAATGTCACGAGAGACAATCCTCTTCTCTCAACCTTGGTTGTGTGTCAGTCCTTGAAATTTTTTTTGAAGAATTGAAAGAAGAGGAGAGAAAAACGTTAGTTTGCGGCTTTTAATCAACGCCTTCGTGTTTTAACGTTTTATTTTTTCTTTCAAGCTTTTTTCTTTAATGACGCCGGAGAATAAACGCGAAAGGAAGATGTAGAAAAAATGAACGAATAAACATTTATACTTCTTGCGGACACTTTGAGATAGCAAAGATACAATGGAAATATATTGCATTGCCGTATGATTTGTAGACTTGGGTGTGACAGGACAGATAAATTCGTAATCGTTTGAAGGCGTTTCCTGTGGTATTTCAACTTCAAGTGCAATGTCGATGAATGCATTCAACTTCTCTATTGCATCATGGGGGCTTTTTAGTTGTGCAATTATCTGGGTAATTAAATTGCGGATATCAGATTGGGGGGAAAGTAGAATAAAAAGCATATTCCGAGGTAAAGGGGCTTGTTGATGCAATTTTTTTTTATGATTTCCTTGAAAAGCTGAAGAAATTTCCGGTGAAAAACGTGCGTCAATATGAATTTTTTCCATTTTTTTTTTAAATTTTGCCTTTTTTTGCCCAGATTTCAAATATTTTTTCTTTTAATTTTTAAAAAAATTCACTCTTCAGGAAATATCTTTGGTTCTCTCGGTTTTTATGGACTGGAGTTGGTCTTAAATGAAAGATGAGATCATTTTCCATCGATTTATGTGATTTTTAAAAATAAATTATCGATTTTACAGGTGTTTAAGGGCTTTTTAGTGCAAAAATCCGTTTTTGCACTGTAAATACCTGAAAAATCCATAATTTTATTTTCAAAACCCCATGAATCGATGGCAAATGATCTCATCTTTCATTTGAGATCAACCCCAAATCTCTACGATCAATAGAACCGAAGATATCTTCAAAAAAGTGAGAATTTCCAATTTCCCTGATTTTCGGCTAAAAAAGTGTATTTTGTAAAAATATCTAAAAAATAAATTTTGTAATATGGTTTTTACCACAAATTTCCTCAGCTTTTAACTGGAATCATCAAAAGAAATCAAGCTTGTATGCATCTCCCTAATTTCTCGCAATTTTCGTAATTCAAAGCATCAAAACTAAAATACGACGATTTCTTCTTGAATAAATACGATACCAAGTGTCCGAGCACTTTTCAATGTTTAAATTGAGACTAAAAACAAGGGCGAAACAAATAGCTGAAGCTGAACCTTGAAAGAATATTATATTGAACAAGACACTCTGACATTTATCACAAATCCCTAGAAAATACTTTTGCCTCTTTCACACACATTGAAACTTCGTTTAAAGTTACAGCGATACATCTTAGATTTTCAAAGGAATTTAAGCGTATTTCTTGAGTTCAAAGAAAAATCTATTTTTTGCTAATGGACGTGTATCATTTACAACTAAAGAAGCGGTTGAATTGTGTTCTGTATTTGATAAATGAGACACTCTTAGCTTGAGATCAGACCTTTTGTTGTCTAGGTCACACGGTAGACTTGAAAAAAAATCATAAGAATGCCATTGCATCTTCCAATATGTTTTTACTGTGTCATTTATTATTTTTAGCATAGCTTTGGTGAACGAAGGACGTCTTGTACACATCGGGTCTTCGAACGCATTATAACTTTATCGAATTGTGAGGACAAAGTGATTATAATAAATTTATTAAATTGAAATAATAAAGATTTTTTTCTTCATTTTTTCATTCAAACACTTTCTTTCGACCTTTAATATCTTCCGGTCTCTCTCTCAGTGTCTCTTTTTTTTCAACATTCTATGTCTGGTAAATTTTATTTTTAACCAACTGATGCGTTTTAAGGCGTGAGACAGAATTTTATTATCACGCACATGTCGAAAAAAATTAGGACACAGACAGAAAAAAAATCAATTATTGTTTTGTCTTGAAACTGGTTTACTGCAGAATTTATTCCACTATGGACCCAGTTTCCGACACTTTAGAGCTACTTTCTGACAGCATAAATCGAAGGCAACAACTATTTGTTTATTGGATGTAATTTAATTATAGAGGAGAACGGGGCAAAATGGATTTTTAGATCAAAATTATTGGAAATTTTTTTTGAGAGCGAAAGGCTCTTCAAAAACATTTCAAAAAATTCACGAACAATGTTCACATATTGAAGCATCTTCTCAAATTTTTTCAGATTTTTCCACCGAGTCCTTCACTCTAAAAAAAATCATGAATAATGATTTACTCTATAGGTCCATTTTGCCCCAGTCTCTCCTATTAATACATGTCGTTGGTTTAGAGTTAAAGGGGCGTAAGTGCTATAGATCGCTTATTCATAGCACTTACGCCACTTTGTTGCCTCTATTTTGCAGGTAGAATTGATGAATTTTAATATCCTGATGAGGGCTCATGTTAAATGAGCCGAAACGTTGACAATAAAAATTAAACCTTTTATTAATTGAGTTTATTTAATTAATGACCGCAAGGCCAATCATCCACAAAAAAATAAAAATGAGAAATTTGCGAAAATTGTATTTATTCTCTAATTCTAAAAATATTTTTTTCGTATTTTTAATTTCACACGCCTTTTATTTCCATCGTTTTCAATGAATGCAGCAACTTTTGGCATTAAATTACATTTAATAAAGTATCTCGCACATCCTCTTTTGGAATCCGTTGTCACTGCAAAAATATTCGCCGCAAAATTAAACTGAAACTCGTTAAATTCAACTTGTTTGCCTCAAAAATACTCTATTTCCACTTTATATTTTTAAATGAAGTAAAAAAGAAGTTTTTCACGCAACCTTCGTTCTACATTTTATGCTTCTTTTGTAAGCCTCGAGAGAGTTAATTACTTCCGGATTTTAATGATCTGTTATTACGGATATTTAAAGACACTTTCTGGTCCATTCGAAGAAATTAAGTTTCGTTGATGCTGCGTATATATATATATATATATGTATGTGCGTTAGGTACGAAGGAAAATCATATCCGGCCATGGAAGGTTATTCTTGGAGCAATGAGAAATTGATATTAACTGCGTGAAGTGCCTTGCTCTGGTAATTCTCATCTCACTACTTGATAAATAATTTATGATATTATTTTGCTAAGAAAAAAAAGAAAAAAAAAAGGAGTTCAAGTGATATTTTACATATTCAATGCACTATCTTCATTCTCTACAGTTTCTCTCTATTTATGATCTGATTTGAATTTTATTTTCACTTTTATTTAAGCCAAAGCTTACAACATAATGCTGCTTAGAGGGATTTTTAAATATATATATATATATATATATATACATATATATATTGACGCTATTATCGTGCAGCACGGTCGACATTTGCACGATGAGCCGTGGCAATGCAAGAGAGACTTTCCTTCCTAACTTTCTATTCTCAAACGGGGCACTTGAATTGCATTTTATAGTCTATTAGATTCATTGGTATGCTAAATTTCCTGTTCCTGATAGGCTCAAATGCTTCCCTTGAAGAAATAAAAAAAAATTAAAGGAAATTAAAATAAACGGAAATTCCGTCAGAGTCAAAATACATGCCTCTGGGCATTAATTAATTAATTAATTAATTAATGGAGAAAACACGATGTATATGACACTGTAATGTTAGAAAACAACAATTTATATACATGGTTAGAAGATAGAAAATTGTAAATAATAAGAAAAATCAAGAATAACAAATAAATATACCTTAGAAACAAAGGGGCGTAAGTACTATGCTTATACACAGGACTTACGCCCCTTTGTTTCTAAGGTGACGATATTTAATTCGTAAAATGATATGTATATGCGCCATCATATCGTATTATATTGTACTATATATATTTTTTCGTAAACTTACATCGAGAAAAAAAAAGTGGTAAAAATTGTAAAATATTTGTTTAATTGCATCCTTAACAAATTTTTTTTTTTAATAATTAAAAAAATTATTAAATTTACTGAATTTTGTTCATTTGAGCAAATTAAGAATTTTATTCTACTCAATTTTGCTCATTTAAACAAAAAAAAACTGTTTGAATGAACGAAATTCAGCAAATTCAACAACATTTTTTAATTATTAAAAAAAAAAAGGTTTAAGGACCAATGGAACAAATATTTGATAGTTTTTACCCCTTTTTATTCTCAATGTATTTATGAGCAGGTCCAGCCTTTGCAATAAGAGCAATTTGGGCCTCTTCAATAGCAAAATACTATAATAATAATAGTAAATATAAAAATTGATGAGTTAATTAAATTACCAAATTTTTGCAAAATATTATAATAATAATAGTAAATATAAAAATCGATTAATTCCTTAAATTATCAAATTTTCGCAAAATATTATAATAATAATAATAAATATAAAAATTGATTAATTAATTGAATTATCAAATTTCCGCAAAACGTTATAATAATAATAGTAAATAAAAAAATTGATCAATTAATTAAATTATCAAATTTTCTCATGCTTCTATTATCATCAAAGATTCTGTAATTTCATTGAAATCCGCATTTTCATGGGCTTGATTGAGCAGTGGGTGAAAGCGAACGACATGCGTGGGCATTAAGTTTTATTTAACATGATGCACATAAAATTTAATAGAGTGGATGCAACCCGTTTGTTGAATAAACACAACCCTGACCCAAATAATCCTTTGCTGCAGTGGGTTATTGCAGTTCCGGGAAGTTATGCCTATTTTTTTTTTGCATTCTCCTGGGTTAAGTAAACGCAACACCTGCATAATGAGAGCGTCCTCGAGAGTCTTTTTATGCCGGGTTGAAAGTGATAAAAAAAAAAAGGAGGCATATTAATTTTTAAGCGGCTCTATACATAAGTAGGTACTTATCGAAACATTGATTTTTGCTGAATTTTTTCATGAATTTATTTGCATTTCTCGGGCGATTGAGGCAGTTTGTCACGCAAATTTGAGGAATTCTTGTTTCGCATTGTGGAATATAAAGGGTGGGTGGCTTTGGCCTTGTGGTATGACCAGGCGCCATATGAAAATTAATTATGCACGCTTTCCCGGAAACCACGTGTTTATACTTGAGTTTATACTTCTGTTGGAGAAGGGTGCAGCATCGAATTATATGCTTTTTTTTATTACATACTAATGAAAGTGACATACATTTGTGGTATGAAGAAGGCTGGAATCATTGAGCTTTACGAGGATATGTAATTCTGGATGAAACAACAAATATTGAAAATTGCGTCAAAAAGTGAATTTTAATGCTGAAAATCTTAAGAATTTTTTGGATTTAAGAAATTAGTGGAAAATTATTGAAAAATTTAATTTATGCTCACTTTTCTAAAAATGAAAAATTTAAAAAAATTGTTACATTTCTCTGTTTGACATTTTTCAGAATTTTCGAAATATTTTTTTTTTTTTTTTGAAATATTTTTAATTTTTTTTCGAAATATTTTTAATTTTCTTTTGAATTTGTTTATCAAAATTTTCTTAAATTGAACTCCAGCAAACTTTCTTCACTCACATATTTTTAACATTCATTATATTTCATTATTTAAAATTTTTCAGAATTTTCTAAATTTTTTTGACATTATTTTAGAAATATTAAAAATATTTCCTTTAATCGTATTTATCAACTAAACAAATTTTTAAATATCATTAACTGCTTTTCAGACCGTAACCATCAAATCTAATCGAGTGTCGCATGTCTCGAATTAAATTTAACTCCCGATACAAATTTAATCCCAAAAAAAACCCAATAGACACGCACAAATACCCACGAGAATCAGCGAAATTATCTGAACGTGGAACTTTCAATCGTGAATCTGTTCTAACAATCCGGCGAGACACGGTGAAAGCGAGAGTCCTGGACCAACAAACAATAATCACATCGTGTTCACGTACAGATCAATAAAAAAATAAAAAAACATAGAAAAAAAAGGATAACAGCAACGGAAATGATCATGCGAGGTTCATTAAAAGATTCTAAAAAAAAATAATTCCTCCTCTAATCTATAAAATTTCACGACAATTTGTGTCATGATTATTAGAAAATAAGAAAAAAAAAACCTAGAAAAAAATTGTAGTCATTTGGTCCGATTTTATGAAATAACCGTCATTTTCCAAATTGGTAATTCGATAATTGGCCAATTTACCGTAAAAAGTTGTATTTTTCCAGAGTCAACTCAAATAAAAAAACAACTTAAAAAAAAAATCAATATTAATCAAAAGCAGTTGCTTTTTCCTTCAACCGAGAGTCTAATTCGTGCTTCAAATTTGAAGCGGAGTGTGTGACGCAGTAGATGCAGAGTTGGGATATTGATCTGGAGAATGCCCAGAAGAAGCTATATAGCTTTGTCTCTGGTGCCCTACATCCGAGATAGAGTAAGAGAGAGACAAACATATAAAAGAGGAGGTTAATTTCGTGCGAGCACGCGCATTTCCATCCTTCTTATTCGCCTCAATGGCAATTTACTTGATTCGAAAACCGCTGGATGAAGATCATGACCCTAAGCTTATCTCAGGATTTTACCAAATGAGAAATTCACGAGTGTAGTGGAATAACAGGTTAAGTCAATTTTTGTCAAAAATGAGATTTCATCAGAATTTGCTTCAGGATGTATGGACACGTGTCCCACAGAAAGGATTTGGCTTAATATATGACCATTTAAGGCCTCATTTTTGAACATGCATAACAGGTTAAGTTCGCTTTTCGCAATTTTCAGGAGAAGATTTGAGGTATGTCGACTTAACTTGAAAAATAATCATACGTGTCAAAGTTAAGTTGACATAACTCAGTCTATCTTCATTGAGTTTATATTGTGTTATGATTTGCTTAGACGATCTTACTCAATATAAATATATTCTTCGTATAATTCAAATAAATACTCATCGATTATAATAATTATAATCGATAAGTATTCATTTAATATTAGTATTTATTTTATTTGGGGAGTTAAGTCGATATAACTTGAATTTCTTTCCAGACATTTCAAGTTAAGTCGTTGAAATTATAGAAAAAAAAGACTGCCGACAATAATAGCTTTTGAATATCTAAATTGACTGCGAATCAATGACGTTCATCATGAATGTAGCGCATAATCAAGATTGCATAATCATTTTACGGTTTTTTGGCTCTCCTGGAAAATTTACTTTTTTCGACTTAACTTGTTATTTTACTACACTCGTAAATTATAACTGAGGTTTACCTGAAGAGTGATGACTGCAGACTGCAGATAGATGTTGATGCACGTGTGTCTCCCAGGCATGGTAACACCTCCTTCGCAACATACTCCTCCAGGAACTGTAATGATCGCCCCGAAGCTGTATAATCGCAGTAGACAACTGGAAAGATAAATAATATGAATATTAATAGGGTTTGTGGTATTTTTTAAAGCTTAGTGATGAATTTAGAGCAGAGAAATGTTCGAAATTCGCTTATGCGCATAGTTTGTTGTGTGAAATTTACAGTCCATATATCACGAAAGTCATAGATCATGATTTCTCCTGTAAGCTTCTTGATAATATCAAAGAAGAAATAAGAAAACTCCTCTCACCACGACTTCCCTGAATGCAACTGTTTTGATATCATCATCCAACTATCTCACGAATTATATTCAACACTAACTTTAACAAAATGTCTTTTCACGAAGTACTTGTAGCAATAAATAAAACGAAGAAAGTTTCCTATAATGAACATGTAAAACTTTAATCTTTGTTTTTGGAGACACTAAGATGGAGTGAATGTGTGGTGAATGGTGATTCTTATTTGGTTAGACTCTAAAGTATCTTGGATCAGATGCAATAAGACATACATTGGAGCAGAGATTGGCAAAAAAAAAAATTCGCATTTTTAATTTTTTAATTTTTTTTATTTCTGTAATTTTCATCGAAAAAAATTTAATTACTTTCTTAATGAAAAATTTGGATTTTTGAATTTTTCAGTAGTTTCAAAATAAATTTTTTTTTTTTTTTAATTTTGATTACTATTGTAATTCAAAATTTGACTGATGGAATTTCATAAATATTTTCTTTATTAAACTTATTAAGATTTTTATTAGTTAAATTGAATTATAAATGTCATATAAGCGTCATTTAGATTGGATTAAATTATAACTTCTTATTTGTGTTACATTTAGTTAACACTCTCAACTCAAAATTTTTGTCTGAAAGACGGTTATATTTGGGAAGATTAAACATAGTAGCGTTGATTTTATTATAAAATTAATTATTCCAATCAATTAATAAGTAAGAAAGAATCAAAAATTCGAATAAGAAAAAGAATTAAAAAATTTCATCAGTCAAATTTTTAATTACAATAGTAATCAAAATTGTTTTAAAAAAAATTAATTTTCAAACTAATGAAAAATTTAAAAATCCAAATTTTTCATTGAGAAAGTAATTAAAATTTTTTAGATGGAAATTACAGAATTTAAAAAAAATAAAAAATAAAAAATGCGAATTTTTTTTGCCGATTTCTGCATTGGAGCAGCAATAAGGCTATATGGTAACTGGATGGTCATTATCATTAGCAGTAATGATATTAGGGATGTATTTGCTATTATTTTCAAACTTTCGCTTATATATATATAGACATGTGTTCAATGAATTTAATTTGCCCTCCATTTATAATTCTACTTGAATCATGTACGTTTATTTCAACAACACACAAACATTAAACTTCCTTCCGCTCTCACTTTAACTTATTTTTCTCTGTAATCTTTAAAACTCCCTCTTGTTTTCTATCCTGCCGCTCCCAAAGACAAACATACAAATCGATTTCTCTCATGACCATTGAAAACATTTTTGCTTTTCACTTGAATAAATTACAATTTATATTTCATACTGTTGGCATCCCATTCATCATTGATTTGGAAGCAATCGTAAGTTTTTTTCGTAAACACTCTTTATGTGAATATAATGAGGGAGAATTTTACTGTTGATGATGATAATTTTTTTTTTTTGGTACTATGAATAGTTTTAAATAATTACGATTAATTGACGATTTGACAGGAATCTCAGTGGAGACACTGGTACAACACATTATCGTCATCACGTGCGACAAGATTGATGGACAGTTTTGGGTCATGGACTTGTGTGTGTTATAATGCCCAGCAAATATTTTCGCAAGTTTACGAGAGGGGGGGGGGGGGGTGGGAGGGAAAGAGAGGAGTGATTTTTTCATGTGTGGGCTCGTCAGTGAATAAAGTCACTGATTGTTGCTGAAATACTTGAAGTGACTGATGAACTGTAATTATGAGTAACGCTTTCAATTTAAAAAAAAAAAAAAAATCAGTTTTATTTTAATATTTGAGTTTTTTTTCGATTTTTTTCAAATTTTGGAAATTTTGAAATTTTTTCGAAATTTTTTCAAATTAAACTCCAGCAACCTTTCTTTGCTCATATATATAACAAAAATCAGTTTTATTTTAGTATTTGAGATTTTTTTCGATTTTTATAATAGGAATTTTTATCAGTAAATATTTATTTATTCATGATAATAATTATCTTATTGCAATTGTGTTCATTGAAAAGTGAAAATTCTGCTTATTTTTTGTTTTTAAGAGCATTTCTTCTTTTAATTTCTTGGAAATTGAAGTGAAAATATCTTCAGACTTTAAACTGATAATGACTGATACCAAAATATTTTTCAGTTCTATCAGTAAAGCTTCGCTTTTTTGTAATCACACGTGAATATGTGTGTTTATTATCTGACATCACTTGGCAGATTTCGATCGAAATTGAATGGTTATGTATTTGAATTGTGATAAAATTCTGTTTGATTATAAAATATAAAATTCTTTCGAGCTAAACTCATATTGTTTTGACATATTTTCAGACTAATTCTTTTATTTCCAGACAGATTATTATTATATTTTGCGATAAAATCTACATATATCTAAAGAAAAACATATTAGGGGAATGAATGTTGGGAGGAGGAATGAATTTAGAGTGTTGAGAGACGAACCGATGCTTGATGAGATGAAAATAGAATAACGGAATTGGAACGAGGCAGTACTAATTCGCAGAAAGACTCAACGAGCCATTTCGTTCATTATTTCGTTTATTTTTCTAAATTCACATTTTCTTTGACATTGATGCATTATCACCTTTTGTTAGAACCTTTTCCCATTAATATTAATATCAAAGAGTCTAAATGAATCGAATTGATACTTTTTGATATTTTTAATGGGAAACAGAGATCGGCCAAAAAAAAATTCGCATTTTTAATTTTTTTTATTTCTGTAATTTCCATCGAAAAAATTTTAATTACTTTCTTAATGAAAAATTTGGATTTTTAAATTTTTCATTAGTTTGAAAATTAATTTTTTTCTTTTAACAATTTTGATTACTATTGTAATTAAAAATTTGACTGATGAAATTTTATAATTCTTTTTCTTATTCGAAATTTTGATTCTTTCTTACTTATTAATTGATTGGAATAATTAATTTTATAATAAAATCAACGCTACTATGCTTAATCTTCCCAAATATAACCGTCTTAAAGACAAAAATTTTGAGTTGAGAGTGTTAACTAAATGTAACACAAATAAGAACTTATAATTTAATGCAATCTAAATGACGCTTATATGACATTTATAATTCAATTCAACTAATAAACATGTTAATAAGTTTAATAAAGAAAATAATTATGAAATTCCATCAGTCAAATTTTAAATTACAATAGTAATCAAAATTGTTAAAAAAAATTAATTTTCAAACTAATGAAAAATTGAAAAATCCAAATTTTTCATTAAGGAATCAATTAAATTTTTTTCGATGGAAATTACAGAAATAAAGAAAATTAAAAAATTAAAAATGCGAATTTTTTTTTTTGCCGATCTCTGATGAAAAAGAGCTTCATTGCAGCAAGATGATCTTCATTTCGTCATCGACTTTCGTAAATTTTCGCAAATGTTTTATTCATTCAGCCCAAAAAAAATTGATTTTAATAATATAAATGCGATATGAATTCCAGTTATGATAATTCAATGACTTTTCGAAAGAAAAAAAAAATCAGATTACATTAACGCAATTTACGAGTCCTTTTCCATAAGAAAAAATCTCCCGAGACTCGTTCTTAAATCTCATATTATATAAAACTTGTTCTCCAGTTTATGTTATCATTCAATGATATCAGATTAGCGAAGACACATCCGCAGTTATTGTTGAAAAAAGAGAGATAAAATAAAAATTGCCTATAATCCTAGTTATTCTGTTCTTTTTTTCCAACTGCACCACTTCATCATTATATAAAACTACTGCACACGATGAATTGCGTCACGTTCTTTCATTCTCCATTGACATTACGATGGTACAGTTGTAAAAATTGAATTGTACGATACTTTAATAGCTTTTGATTTTTTCTTCTCCTTTATCTGAGTGGAAAAATTGCAAAATTCTGAGGATAATTTGAGAATATGCTCTCTTTAAAAAGCTTTTGAGGACCAAAAAAAATTCTTTTTTTGTTGAACCATTCATTTCGTAATTCAGCAGTTGACCATGAATGTACTCCTGATAATAATCATTTGTACGTCAGAGACCGTCAAAGTGAAATTTATCACAATTCCTTTTAATTCATTGTTGAGTGTCATCAAACTTTCCCAAATTAAAAAAATGCGTCAGCAGTTAAAATTGGATTTTACACATAGCTACAATAGCTACAATCATTTGATAAAAAAACAAGTTGGAATTGGCGATTTATTAGATTAATTGAATGGCCGTTAAAATAAATCTAAAAATAGCTCATCATTACTGTGACGATGAGTAGTTGAATGGTTCGTGAATAATATTCAATATTTCACTGTTACAAACTCGTTCATAATATTTAAAATGTCCTTCACGCAAAAGAATTTTTGATTTAATGACACACATAGTCAGTGTCTCCACTACTTTACAATTCTTTTCCTCTTATACTTCTTTTTTTTCTTCTCTTTTTCCTCCTGAGTTTAATTTTTTTCAAGTGAGCTTCATTGAAACGGGTTAATTTGCTAGTGTCAGATACGAATAAAGCCAAGAGACTTGAGACCTGAACTGAAGTGACAGAGTCAGTTATTCATTTATTTGTATCATTCATCAATAAATTTCATTGCAAGGATTTCCAGTATTTCCTGGTGACTTTATAAATGATTAATTTATTTATTGCGTGAATTTACTCGAATCGTTTCATCTTGTTGCTATTTTTCTTCTTCTAATTAAGGATATCCAAGCAGTCTCGATTATCTATTTTTCCTAAAATAGTAACTATATATATTCTTGTTCGTCGGAATGTCTATTAATTTTTCAAATTATAAAAAACGCCTGTTACCGGACAAAATTACAAATATTGGATATTTATCATATTATTTAATGACAATTTACTATGAACATCGTTTTAATATCGGTAAAATGTCACAAAATCGAAATAATTAGAATATTCATGATAATTTAGAAAAAAAAGAGAAAAAGTAGATCATTTGAACCTGCCACTTGGATTTCCTTAACCGGAAAATGCAATTGTTTCTTCTGCCTCTTTTTTTTAAAACCACTCTGAATCAGCATTTCAATTGTCCTCTCTCAGTGGAAGTATTGAAACGAGACATCAATGAAAAGCTTTAATGTAAACTCCATTCAGTTAGATCTATACTCGACCCAATTACACTGACGCAGTTGCATCCGTATTAATTAATCCCCCAAGAAATGCAGAACAAGCATTTTTCACTGGGAGGAAGAGATCCAAAGCTTCTTCACAACTGGTACAATTTCAATTATAAAATAATTGCCAGTGTTGCTGGGTTTTTTTTCACTTTTTTTCCTGCTCTTTTTAGTTACACAAGATAATCCTTTGTAATTGGACGTGAACGGATATAAATAATATGATACACAAAGTTTCACTCATCTCTGGCTCAATTAATATTTCATAAAAGCAAGCATGATCTTTCTAATAATGTTTATACCGCTCGTTTTCAATGAGGCTAGTGAGGCATATTAAGTAGATATAGAAGTAATTGGATAGTTCCGCTGCATGTTTGTTGAGTGTTGAATAAACTGGGGTTTATGATAATCGAAGTTTGATACTGAGGATCACACTATCAAACCTTGATAAGGGATTTTCGCAAAATCGATTCGGACCAGAGATCAGCAAAAAAAAAATTCGCATTTTTAATTTTTTTTATTTCTGTAATTTCCATTGAAGAAATTTTAATTACTTTCTCAATAAAAAATTTGGATTTTTAAATTTTTCATTAGTTTGAAAATTTTTTTTTTTTTTCAACAATTTTGATTACTATTGTAATTTAAAATTTGACTGATGAAATTTTATAATGCTTTTTCTTATTCGAAATTTTGATTCTTTCTTACTTATTAATTGATTGGAATAATTAATTTTACAATAAAATCAACGCTACTATGTTTAATCGTCCCGAATAGAACCGTCTTTCAGACAAAAATTTTGAGTTGAGAGTGTTAACTAAATGTAACACAAATAAGAACTTATAATTTAATCCAATCTGAATGACGCTTATATGACATTTATAATTCAATTTAACAAATAAAAATGTTGATAAGTTTAATAAAGAAAATAATTATGAGATTCCATCAGTCAAATTTTAAATTACAATAGTAATCAAAATTGTTGAAAAAAAAAATTGATTTTCAAACTAATGAAAAATTTAAAAATCCAAATTTTTAATTAAGAAAGTAATTATAATTTTTTCGATGGAAATCACAGAAATAAAAAAAATTAAAAAATTAAAAATGCGATTTTTTTTTTCGCCGATCTCTGATTCGGACACATGTGTTTTTATCGGAAATTTCTTCAGCTTTTCAATGAAATCTCTTTAAAAAAATCCATTTCAAGCTATTTTCTTGGAATGTTTACTTTATTTATTGCAATTTCACTTGTAAATTCAATGATAATTTGTCCAAAAATCATGTTTCACACAAATGATATCAACAAATCTTGGATAATTTATTAATATTACGGATGCAAATGAAATTGGGTCAATACAAGTGTGCTTTGAGTTTGTTAAAAGCTTTGAAAAAAAAAAAGATTAGACTTTATTTATCAGCTTGTATATGTTATTGGCTCGGTAAACTGGATCAGGTAGTTTGCTTGCCAACATTATTCGAGGAATAAAGTGAGACACATAACGAGGTGAATTAGTCCCGAGGATAGTGTTGCATAAAGTGCATTGACGTATTTTCAAAACAGTCATTTATCCCCCCAAAAAAAAGAAAAACAGTAATTTGCAAATATTTTCCATCATGAAAAATTTTAACTGAAAATTGATGAAACAAGTTTAACTGTTCACTAAGTGTATTATGGCTTTTTAGAAAATTGTTTGAAGTTGCATGTATATTGCGTGGTGTGTCGGTTAATGCACCCAAAGTGAGGGAAGCATTTATGCAATTAAGCTTGAAATGATATTTTTAGATACACACACACACACAGTATAGAAAATATAGACCCAGTAGATTTTTGCGGACGTTGCATAAATTCACAAGTACCTATCAATGAACGTAAAACTAGTTTGTTGTAATTTTAAGTATCACGAAGAGAACTTTCACCATTGAAATTCACCTATCCGCGAATTATTCAATGGTGAAAATAATTTTACACCCAATAAAATGAGTCAATAATTGCAAAATAATAGCTACTCGTTTCAATATCATTAATAAATGATAAAGCATAATTGTCGATATTTCTTCGGGCTTCGGCGTGTCAAAGTCTTGATCTATATCTAAATTAAGATATAAAAAATCTAAATTAATACTATGAATGAATATAAATAGCTGCCTTATGCGACCCCAGGTTTTTCCGCATAATTGAAACACTACTTGTTTTCCTTTGTGTGCCTATAAATGCTATGATATCGACCCATTTTACATGGGCTAGTATTCCATCCACAGGGTAATTCAATTCAATCATGCAAGGGTTCAACAAACTCGCCCAACATTTTCAAACTAATCAAATTTTTCTCCCTCCAGGAATTTTCATAATTCAAAAGTGTCTCTCCAACACAGAGAAAAATGTTTTCTTAATTTAAGAATGTGCAGTCACTTAATTTAAGAATTTGCAGGTCACTCAAATTAAGAAAGAAAAATTCACTTGATTTAAGTGAGAAAAGTCACTTAATTTAAGTGACTTTCACTTTTTTAAATTAAGAAAGAAAAAGTTACTCGATTTAAGTGAGAAAAGCCAGTTGATTTAAGTGAGAAAACGCACTTGATTCAAGTGAGTTTCACTTTCTTAAATTAAGAAAGAAAAAGTCACTCGATTTAAGTGAGAAAAGTCACTGAATTTAAGTGACTTTTACTTTCTTAAATTAAGAAAGAAAAAGTTACTTGATTTAAGTGAGAAAACGCACTTGATTTAAGTGAGTTTTACTTTCTTAGATTAAGAAAGAAAAAGTCACTTGATTTAAGTGAGAAAAGTCACTTAATTTGAGTGACTTTTCCTTTCTTAAATTAAGAAAGAAAAAGTTACTTGATTTAAGTGAGAAAACGCACTTAATTTAAGTGACTCTTACTTTCTTAAATTAAGAAAGAAAAAGTTACTTGATTTAAGTGAGAAAAGTCACTTGATTTAAGTGAGAAAACGCACTTGATTTAAGTGAGTTTTACTTTCTTAAATTAAGAAAGAAAAATTCACTTGATTTAAGTGAGAAAAGTCACTTAATTTAAGTGACTTTTACTTTCTCAAATTAAGAAAGAAAAAGTTACTTGATTTAAGTGAGAAAAGCCATTTAATTTAAGTGACTTTTACTTTCTTGAATTAAGAAAGAAAAAGTCACTTGATTTAAGTGAGTTTTACTTTCTTAAATTAAGAAAGAAAAAGTCACTCGATTCAAGTGAGAATAGACACTTAATTTAAGTGACCTGCACATTCTTAAATTTAGTGACTTCACATCCTTAAATTAAGAAAACATTTTTCTCTGTGAAAACCTGTGTTATCAGCAGCACAAAGACAAGTCATATTGTGTGTCTTGATTCATTCCATGAATGCTATATATTGGGGTCGTTGAGGGCCGATGATCCACATTTGAATTCGCTTTGGACGACAAGACTCGTCTCACTTGTCTCTAACTCGATAGAATATTGCAAAACACACAACTTCCGTAGTATCGATTGTACTTTATCAAAGTGTCTGGTAAGCTGAAAACAACAGGTAAGCATTATAGAAGTACCTTCCATTTCAACACATGCAAGCTCTTATTCATTGATGCTTGAAAATCACATTTACTGGGTTTTGAAGCAATAGAAAAATTTATAGCTCCCATAAGTGTACGAATTTGCTTCAAAAACTGAACTAAAAAGTTCAATGCCCTATTTCGTAATAGCTTGTCAAATATCTTCGAAATCCAAGAATTCTCTCTCTGTTTTATAGATAAATTGTTTCGATAAGAACTTTGCTGAAACAATTTTTTTAACTCAAGTCACGTGACATATCATGATAGAAGAATACACAATTTGTATTTGAACATTTTTCTTTTTCATTTTATTGTGCATGTGTATCACTGTAAAACACAGCGTTCGAGGTCAGTGATCTCAAACGTGTGTGTAAGCTCTTATGATATTTTTAAATTCACTTGAATCATATAGCTTATTCGTTACCGCAGCACTCTCTCTCATGCACTCAATCGAGATATAATAAGATCAGATAAAATGAATTTTCTGTGTATATTTATGTTCAACTTGTTATTTTTCATTTTTTTTTTAAAGAAACACACAAGTACCCCACGTAGTGTCATCGGCTGTTTTGTTCTGAAAATGGGGTCATTCGTGCAAGAGTTCAGTGCACCGTATATGTATATATATATATATATGTGTGTTGGCTCTTTGGTTAAAGCTCGAAACAGACACACAAGTGGGGGCTTTCCTTGAATAAATTAAGCAGGTTGATTGGTATTTTACATTTGTAATAGAGTTCCAGGCTTGTCTCATCGGTATTTAAAGCATTTGACCATCCAAACATTCAAAATCCGAAAATCAGCATTAGACGACTTTTTGCGAATTAATCCTTCATATCAATGGAAAAGTGTTATTTTAAAATATTTAACCATCCAAACATTCAAAATTCAAAAATTAGCATTAGACGACTTTTTGCGAATTAATTTTCCATATTAATGTGAAAGTGTTATTCCGATAGTTTCAGCAATCTTCTTATCCTGAGAAGATTGATATGATAGTTAGAAACAGATGAACCGTAATCAAAAATAGATTTAGTATTACGACTAGATTGAATTCTAGGCATTAAAATACAATAATCATATATCCAACTTCAGATTCTCCTCTTAACGACATTTTGAGAATTATCATTTGGTTCAATTCACATTAAAATGATATCCTCTGTAATTTGAATTATCAGAATCTAGATTTCAAGCTGCAGCAACTCTTTTTCCATCATAATAATAATAATGATAATAAAATTCTTCTTAATTAGTGGTAAATGTCAATAATAATGTACATATCATTTTTCAACAATATCACTCTCTGTTCGCACTATTTTCCAATGATTCTCCCATGACCCAATTAAAAACTTTTCAATCTGCGACTTCGGAACAAACAACAAATATTGACTGTCATATGCACCGTGTAATGATAGACTTTGTACTCCAAGTCATATTAAATTTTTTTTTTTTATTAATTTTTCATTTCATTTAGAATGAAAAATATGTGTTTGTACCACGTAACTTAAGAGACTGACAGTTTTTTTTTTTTTACACAGTAGCAATTATATTTCCTGCAAAATGGTGTATTATCACGCTCCACCTATTGAAATTAGAATATACTTTCTATGCTGAGAATGAAGTAGAAAAAAAGAATTATAGCCTCGTGATACATCTGTTTCTCTGTGTGTTTCATAACATCTGATATTTGAGATTCTCCATTACCAGGAGAGATAAACGGTGATTAATAGCACTTCATAGTACATGTTTATCAATTAATTTGGTAATTAAGAAAGTAACGTGAATATGATAATTAGGATTTTGTCGAGTTTTCCTGGAGAACATTTTTAGGAGAATAACAAATAGGAAAAATAGCTTCAATTAATCCACGTGTCAACGTGGAACTGTTTGTCAGAGTTTCCTTGAATTTTAATAGACACATTTTTACGATACATTCATGCAAAAAATACGAACATTTATGTTTCTCTAGCGGAAACTCGTTAATTCTATTAAACTTAAATGACTTGTTCAACATCTGTTGAATTAATTTGCTACAAAAAGAGTCCAGAAAACATCAAACACCAAATTTTCTTCATTTTTTCAAATGTTCAAGTTGCATTTTTAAAAAAAATGAAGATTAAAAGCAGAAATCTAGCTTTTGAATGGGATTTTCATTGTCCCAATAGGGAAAAAAATATAGCTAGCTATATACATCAGCAAGTAGCGCAATTGTTGCACACTAAAACACATTCCATTCGGGTGGGAATGCATAAGCTGTATTTGCCGTCAGCGTAATTGCAGTTGCCGTTTGCAATTCCAACCAGTTAAAGAATTTACTTGCATTCACATGCGCATAAATATAAGTTTAACAAATGCACAAGCCAAAGACGACGTTAAAGCCACGAGTTATAAAGTGTTTTTATGAAATTGTACTTTTATTAATGAAAAAAATAGCAACGAATGCATTTTGAGAATAAGCGAATTAGAGGATCCTTCCAGAAATCTAATAAGCAAATGGATTAATTGATCAAAATTATTATCCTCAATAAAGCAGGCGAAACGTCGTTCATTCGACAATTATTCAGTATTATTAGATTAATTCCTAACATAATCATAACATAATAATTATTAAACATGAAAATGAGAAACACAACTCATTATTGAATACTTTGTGATGAATCAAATTTGTCGAACGTAATTTTTGCATTTTTTTCCAGATGATCCGACTATTTTCTATTTTTATTGCAACATAGAAATTCCACATAATCGGGGAAAATCACAGACACGCATCCAACATGAATGCCTTGATGTCTACCGGTATCTCATATGAAAAATATACATATATATATCCATATGGCTTCCGCCCAAAGGCATATGTTGATAAAACGTGTGCATTATGCAATGAGCAATACATTCATCCACGTAAATCAGAAAAAAAAACGAATGGCTAAGATTTAAAGTTTAATAATACTACTGTGTTTGCAAGTGAATAGTTTATTTGCGTGCAGACAATATTTTTCCATGATACTACCGGAAGTCTAACGGATGAGCGAAAGCTTTGGAAGCGAATCGAGCACAATTGCTGACGTGAATGGATGAGAATTCGGAAAAAAAAGAAGAATTCGAAGAGTTTCATTCTTCTTTGTTGTTTTTTTTGTTAAAAGCTAATAGGGAAAGATGATGTCAGACGAATTGGAAGAATCCATTGAATTAGATGCCTCTCTTTCTTTCTTCTTTGTGTACTGACGAGAAAATTCGGAGAATACAAATGCTATCATTTGTAAATTTTGATTACTGGGTAAATTGGAAATATAATGACTTAAGTGAATTTTGATTGTCAACAATTGCGGTAGCTCGTTTTTTTTTCCAACGAATAATGACTCATTTTTTCCGGAATTCTTTGAACATGTTTTTTTTCACTGATAATCGACAGTGTATTTTTTTTTTCTAATGATGATAACAAAGTATATTACATAAGTTTAAACATCTGGGAATATTTGGTGGATTTATCGAATTTTCGAAATTTTGAAGAATCAAGTATTATGGTTGATATACCTATACTTTAATTAAAGGGAAAATGTATTTTCTCTCAATTCAACATTGGTAGCAATTGTGTGTCTGATTCTACACGAGTGATAAAAATGTGACGGTAGCCAAGAGCATAGTAGCCTTGGCCGAAACCAAGCCATTTTAGTTCCGTGCATGGAGTATAAGCCCCCACAGTGCTATGAGTCACGCCTGCAAATAACAAGTATCAAAGTATAAAAGAGTCAGACAGAGTGTAGAAAAGAAGAAGAAGAAGAAGAAGAAGAGAAATAAATATGAGAGAAAGAGATGAAAAAACATTTCCTCTCATTTATCATTTATTCCACTGTCTATAATTTTTTTTATCATTTCATTTTTTAATGAAAGAAAAAAAAGGCTATGATTATTATCCTAACGCATATGAGCACATGAGAGAATTGCAGGATAATGTTGAATGTGTCTAGTATCGTGATTGCTCCATTAGATTAAAAGTATGTGAGAGTCCTTTTTTTTTCAATTTCAAACTTCATTGAATGGTGAATAATTTTCTGCATGAAATTCCTCGAGTTAAGTGCCACTTACTTGAAAGAAGGGGGGGGGGGGGTGATTGAGAAAAGAGCAGATTTTTGTCATTAAAAATTGCAAATGACTTAAATTTCGAGTATTTTTTTTTTTTTTTTGACAATCAGAGATCATTGAACTAATATTCTTCATACGATTAAAATTCGACACAAAAGGTTACTCGGATTAACTCTTATCGTGCAATTGTCGAGATATTTTTTTTTTTTTAATGATCTTTAGAAGCCCATTCTCAGGGCTTATTAGCTGATTGTCGAGATAATTACTGAAAAATTTTTTGTCAAGAGGAAACGAAAAATCAAGAGACATATTATGATTTCAATTGGAATATAAGTTAGGTACGTAGGAAACTATCGTTTGACACGAAGTATTCAGCCAATCATGGAAGTGTACCAAACGACTGAGAGCCGCGTGGCTCTCAGTACTGAACATCTCCCCTGCACGTGGTTTCTCTCTCTTTTTTTTTTTTCCTCAGTGGCTTTTGGAGGCCACGACTCGAATAGAGGCTCGTAATACACAGACACACACACACGCACAAAAGCACACGTTCACCAACACATTGGAACAAGAAAATACACATATATACAAGCTCTTTGTCTTTGTCTCTCTCTCTCTTTTTCTCTGTTTTTCCATTCTCACTCGATTAATCTGCAAGGCTATTGCGATACTCGAGAGCCTTTTTTTTTTGCTTCTTTTTTCTCCACATTTTCCATTGAGTGAAAAATGCAGTTTACTCTCTAGGGGTAGTTAACCTAGAAATTTCCAGTGGAAAGTTCTCTGCGTAGTGGAAAATTTTCATCGGAGTCGCAAAAAGAAGCAAAAAAAAAAGCCTAGGACTAAAAAAAGATGAGGCTGTGTGAACTACTTGAATTTATTTTTAAACACTTGCCAACAGGAAAGCCTCGAGCTTTCGTGTTAAGCTCCAATGTCAACAAAGAATTGCCAGTTTAACTTTGAAATACAATTGAAACTAATCAATTAGATGAAATCAAAATGTAAACGTTAATGTTACATGAAATTTTAATTTAAATTCAGTTTTTATTGAAAGTTTAGGAATCAAATTAGAGAATATATATATGTATATATATGTATATTTGGAATGTTTTTGTAGGATATTGTTGGAGAAGACGCATAAATTATGGAACCTTATTTTTCTTCTTTTCTTCTTTACAATGTTTGTTTTTTCCTTTTTTTTTTACGTTTTTTCATCGAATCAGAAACATCGATTCGACCCAAAAATGCTATGAATCAGAACGGATGACTCCCCTTGGCTTCCTGCATTTGTCTCTCTCTCTCTCTTTCTTTTTCTCTCTCTTCTATTTTCTGTTGGTTCTCTTTCTTCTTCTCTTCTCGGTCAATATTGTTCGTACGACGTAAACAACCCATGACGTCATCAGTCTTATACGTGACTCTGTTCAAATAGGGGAATTATTTCTCCCCAAGGGGAAAAAGAATGTTTTCACTTCGTGTTAGAATTTTGTTGTTTGAGTGTGTGTTAGGAGCTTTGAAATTATATACACGATGAACACGTTTATAACCCAGTTCTCAATTTAATTGTGTATTTATAGCGTGACTTTTTTTTTTTAATAATAGCCGGAGTTGGAGAGTTTGGTGATTTTATCGTTGATATTTAGGGGAGAGTAGGTTAAAATAGGGCCAATGAAAAAAGGCTTTAGATAAAAGTAAAAAAATCAATGACACATTTTTTCCATTGGGAATTGCCTCAGTTTTTCGGTGGAATCATTAAAAAAATTATAGGGGAACGTGGGGCAAAATGGGGCATTGTTATGAAATAGTGGGAAATAGCTGTTTTTTGATGATTCCATGGGAAAGCTGAGGAAATTTTAGTCGAGAAATATGTGCCAGAATTTTTTTTTTTTCAATTTTTTGAGAATTCGATTTTTTCTGGCGTTTTTGAGGGGTAAAAGCCTTTTGATTTTTGAACAAATTCAGTTTTTTAGAAATATCTCTGGTTCTATTGGTTGCAGCGACCTGGGAGCAATTTTAAATTAAAGGTGAGATCATTTCCCATCGATTCATGGGGTTTTGAATCTTAAGGATGTTCTATAGGTATTTTATCAAAATTTAAAAATGTACGATTTCATTGGAATTTTTTTCCAAGGTTCTCCAAATCATAAAAAAACCGTATGCAAAATTTTGGATTTTTTTCATACTTGGTTTAAAAGTTATAAATTTTTTAATAACCATCGTTCAAGGATGTTCTACTGGTATTTTATTAGAACTTAAAAATGTACGATTTCAATGAAATTTTTTTCCAAGGTTCTCCAATTTATAAAGAAACCTTATGCAAAATTTTGGATTTTTTTCATACCTGGTTTAAAAGTTATAAATTTTTTAATAACCATTTTTAACATGATTCTTATGGAAAATTCACAAAAGCTTAAGAAACTTTTCGAAAAATTGTTCAAATTTGGTGAAACTTCGGATATAGGTGAGAAATAACCCCCCGCACAATTTGTTCATTTTTATACAACGATTGGGTCAATAATTGGCATTAAAATTAATAAAAATGCTTGAAAAATTGTCGATTTCGCGTAAGTGCTGCCAACTTGTGTCGCCAGAATTCCCTAGAATTCAACGCTTTTTTCCAAATAATTCTCAAACTAATTAAATAAAGGATAAAAAAAATATCTATGAAATGTAATGATAATAATATAATATTTGAACACTGACAGCGTTCCATCATTCCCTGAAAATCATTTTGATGAGGAATTTAAAATATCATTATTTCATGTTCAGGGATTAGAACACTGACGAAATCACTGCCCCTCTCATGCCGCACAACCCCCGCTTACGGTAGGTATAGAACATCCTTAAAATATCGATTTTTCAGATAGTTATGGGAACTTTTGTGAAAAATTATGATCATCGGTTTTTGTCCTATAACTATGTGAATAATCAATATTTTTTAATTCAAACCCCCATAAATCGATGGAAAATGATCTCACCTTTCATTTAAAATTGGGCCCAGGTCGCTACGACCAATAGAACCGGAGATATTTCCAAAAAACTGAATTTGCCCAAAAATCAAAAGGCTTTCACCCCTCAAAAATGCCAAAAAAATCGAATTCTCAAAAAAATGAAGAAAATCAATTCTGGCACATGTTTCTCGACTAAAATTTCCTCAGCTTTCCGATGGAATCATCAAAAAAAATCCATCTCCATTATTTTCATTCATTTAAAGAGTTTTTTATAATATATGCATAAAAACTCAAATGTGTCCATTTTTTCGGGTTATTACCCCTTTTTTTAATCTTGAGAACTAAATAGCTACTCTCACATCCTTTTCTTTTGATTTTTGAGTCATTTTTTCTTCAAAGAACTCGATAAAATTATTTTTACATTGATTTATGCTTTAATTTTTAAATTTGCATCAAAATTACTGAGTTATTGAGGATAATCATGAGACTAGTCTAATCATAATAAATTGTGGGAAGGGGGGGGGGGGGGGAATCATCCAAATTAGGGCGAGAGTAGTGTCAGATATACAGGGAGTGGTCCAATTTAGAGGAGTCCAATGTAGGGAAATTCCATTGTACTCGAGAATCGTAAAACTAACTTCCTCACACGTGCAGTTATTTACGATAACATAAAATCATCGATGTTTACAGCTAACTTTTACACGTACGTGTTCGTTATGACAATACGAAAAAAAAACGCAAAAGAATTCACTCTTCAATTTTCACGAGCAACAATGGAAAATCACTTGAATTTACAAATAGCTTTCATTTTCAACTTCATTTCCATTGGCTCGATTCACTGGGTTTTTCTTTTTTTTTTTCTCTCTCTCTTTATTTTTGAAGGACAAATGAAGCAATGTTCATAGCTCAAACACATAAAATTCAATTTATAGTGAATTTATATATACTACCGGATGGTATTTCTATTGCAATTACTAATGAAAAAAATATGTTGCATGAAATTGCCAATAATTTTTTAATCAAATGATTCTAAAATGAAATCCTCGGAAAATTACTGAATTTCATTAAAAGTCAATTTTCTCTCGTTTCGTAATGACAATTTATAAATTTATAATTTTTTTTTTCAATTTCACACTTTTTTTCAGAGATAAATTAACAGTTATCCACATTCTTGTGAACATGTTGCCAGATGTCGGAGGGGAATTTGCATTAAATTTCTTTAATCATGTGTCAAGTGTGATTACGATGTCAATGATGTGTTTTTTTTTTCGCCTCGTGGATAAATTTATCGTTACCAAAAAATTTAATGCAGAAGAAAAAAATTATAAGTGTGTCAAGGCATTGTAATTCTTAATTCAGAATCAAAGGTTATGAATTTTTTTTAGCAACAATGGAAATTCGTGTGAGTTTAAAAAAAAACAGGAGTCATCGTGCTTAATTGTGTGATTTTGAGGAAGAAAAAAAAGGCGTTACGTTAAATATTAAAAAAAAAAAAAAATTGCCAAATAATTATCAAAAAAAAAATTGAAATTATGTCAAAATTAATGTCTTAATGAGTTAAAATCACGAAAATTTTCCTTTAAAAAGTAGTAGAATGCAATAAATTTAACTGCAACAATTCCCAAGATCTTTGAAAATCAACAACACTCGTAATTTCTATTCTCGCGAATAACTGTTCTGCCAAAAATTAATTATATTATACTTCTCCCAATTTCAATGTTGCAAAAGTTAATTTTTTAACAGCGCATTCGTCACTCGAATAAATTTGAAGAAAAAAAATGTGTATAACACTCAACTGTGTACACAAGAGAAGCAAAATTCCAATGATCATGTGAGGCACATTCACCTCAGAGCATATGAATCATATGAATTCAAAATAAAATGAGGGAAATGTTAATAAAAAAGAACACATTTATAAAGAATTAACGGTCGAAAAATAACCAAAGTCAAATACTTTTACGATTTTGCGGGGGTTGAATTTGCGTGTTTCTGCTGATGCAAAAAAGAGCAGTGTGGAATGCCTTGCTGCAGTCCAAAAAACTAAATTTATTTTGCATTTACGAAATTCAGCAGCGTCAGAGAGCTGAAATTATCCGGAATTCATTCACGCGGAAAATTTGATGAAAAACCAAATTCAAAGTCATGTTTTTGCAAATTATTGCATTTGGAAACTTTGATTTAAGGTTTATTTGACTTAGATATATATATATATGTATATATCTTTGGCTCAGAGTCAAAAGGGAATAAGTGCTCATACATAGCACTTAGGCCACTTAGACCTGAGACCGGGGCAAAACGGGTCTCTGGAGTAGAGTCATCCGGTATTTTTTTAAGAGTGAAGACTATTTTTAAAAAATTTGAAAAAATTCACAAATAATGTAGACATATTGGAGCATCTTCTCAATTTTTTGCAGATTTTTCCGCCGATCCCCTCACTCCGAAAAAAATTACCTAGATCATTTCGCACTGGAGGTCCATTTTGCCCTGTTTTTTCCTATTATTACAAGCGAAACATAATTCTTTTTATTGTTATGTTGAGAAGATGAAAGCCACGTGATAAAATGAAATTTTTAAATTTTTACATAATGAATTTTACATGCATAGTAATTAATTATGTTAAGTGCCACGTGAGGTCGAAAGACCGTGCATGCCTCAATCATGTCTGCCAGTGTGTCTGTTTCGTCTCCATAAATTATCGAATGCTCATAATTAATGCCGCCTTAAAAAATCCTGATTTATTTGTTATTGTCACAGTGACGAGGAGAGCGATAGAGAAATGAAGTGGAGTAATTAATAAGAAAGAGAGAGAGGAATGAGCATTGAGAACAATGCGTTCATTATAATTTGCGATAATTCTTTTTTTTTTTTTTTTTTTCAATACATATTTATGTAAGAGTGACACACACACACACGCGAGTGTGTCAACCAGACCAGAGATATGTCAACTTTTTTTATTTTCGAGACTGATAAAAATTGGAGCTTCTCTCAACAAAACAAGATAAAATTATGGAGGTATATTAAATTTCCCCTCAACTACTGCAATCAGTTTAAACTAAAAAAGAGAATTATTATTAACGTACAGGCTTAATTCAATGATAATTTTCTTGTTATTTGTGGACTTTTCATCAACCGGAGAGCTTATTATTTCACGACTTCTTAGAAAATTCAAGATAATAGATCAGAAAAAATCATGAAAAAAAATTTCCACGTGTTCATTATTAATCTTATGATAATACTAAAAATAGCAGAAATATGAAAATTATTATTTTTATTTAAAAAAAAAATTATTTAAAAAAAATGCAAATTTAGAAAATTTGAAAAATTAGAAGTACAACTTTTTCATATATTTTTTTTTATAAAAATTAATTTGTCTGAAAAAAAATTCAAAATATTTTCAGATTTGTGATAATTCCATATCTTTTTAATAGCGAAAACAATGTTTCTCTTCAAAGAAGAGGCGTCAAGATTCATTGATACATGCTACTGTTTGAAGAAGTGCTAAAACAAATTGAGAAAAAAATAAAAGAAATCAAATGGCAAAACTGAGACAGTTTTTTAATTGTAGGTCAAGGAAAACCACTTGATTCTAATAGACCAATGCAAAACTGGTTCAATCTCGAACATTGTCATTTCTGAAAAAATCAAATGTCTCATATCGCTTTCAGCATTCAAAAATTTAAGATACTCAAACATAAAAAAAAAAAACAATAAAAAAATTTCAAAACAAGTAGTAAATTTCGAATTTTCCTCTAAAAAACAAGTATTAAACTTTGAATTTTCTTCTAAAAAACACTTTTAAGAGAAAAAATATTTTTTTCGCTTCTATCAAACTCATAAAAGCGATAAAAAAAGAGTAGAAGATTAAAAAAAAAAAAAAATTGAATAGAATTTAAAAAATCTCAAGTCTTATCGTACAGAGCTGCCGATCGCTCCAACACACTCGTATCTTTCCGTCCGATGTATCAGTAAACGTGGTGAAGTAATGCGTTGAAGAGAGAAAAAAAAACTTAAAAAAAAAAAAAAAAGAGAGCCATGGATCAAAGCAATGAGGAAAGTCCCACACACACACCAAGTGTACAACTGGTGGCGCCCTGCAGTCTGCCATGACGCAGCTTATGCAATCTCCAATTGGTTCTTTTACACGGGCCTACAAAACGGGCATTAAGTCGGTTACCCACTGTAATTTTCTCGTACTCTTCAACCATAATAATAATTGAAAAAAGACGTTTATCCGGTCACTTGTTTGTGTCGACCCCTCGAAAAAATCATTCAATTGTACAAACATCAGGAACCAAAAGCAAACATCAAATCCATATATGAATATCTGGCATTCGAATATTTTCCAATAATCCATGCTCGAAGTGGAAAAAAACAATGTCTCTTAAAACGATATCGATACAATAATTTTTTTCAGAACGATAACATTCCAATGTAGGACAACAGTAGAGCAACCAATGGCTGATGAGCTAATATGTCGCCATACAGTCTACTATATTCACAGCTGATCATACTATTGTTTTCCAAACGATAGCAATAGAATATAACTGAATATAGCTTATGAAGTTTTATGTAATAGTTTCAGATAACAATGTTTAATTACATTCGTCCGGTTTAGAGAATCGCGTTACAGATTGTATTAGAGTCCATCCGGTAATGATCTAACATCAAATCTAGATTTTTTATTCTTTTAAATATACTTCGAGCTTCTATTCTTCTGGTTTAATAACAGAACAGTGTATTTACTGATTGCCTCATTGTGAAGGTAAAATATTCCATTCAACTCGATGATATCATGCTTTAAAAAATATGTCTTGTACAAATATAAAATAAAATTATCTTACCTTTTCTACGTCCAAATGGCCCGAAGAAGGTTCCACTTTTTCCTATGACATTTTCATCAATATACTTCAATAATTTAGCAGTATCTTCGCCTTTTTTTATGCCTATTGATTTAGCAGCACGTTGGACACTTCCTGTTTTAAGATTCTGCTGATTATTTATTGTTAGTGATGCTACTACTGTATTTGCAGAATTTGGATTCTGATAAACATTGGTTGTTTCCTCTGGCAGAGAACCAATACGTCTTTGGGAACCAGACCAGCCCTTGCTGGATATCTTAACTGTGCAACTCATTATCTCATAGCTTTAAAACACTATTTTTACGTACATTCATTGGCTATTTTGATGCAGAATTAGTCAGCTTCACTGATTCTTTGAGATGTTCATGTGTATGGATGGTTAGATATGGATGATCGTCATGTAATCAATTGTTGCTTGATTCTTCGTTTTTATGGTCTTCAAATGGGGAAAAAAGGGGATGATTGGCACTTGTCTGCGTGTGTGTGTGTGCTGATGTGAAGTCACTGCTTTTTATGGTTCGTCCTTAGGATGTGGCAACATGAGTTGTAGTTAAGCACACACCTGGCAAACCAAACTAAACCGGTCTAAGATTGCGAAAAATCTGCACAGACTCTAGATCCAAAATTACCACAGTTAAGATCTCAATTTTTGCTTTTTTTTTGCTCCTAATTTTTTTTAAACTTATTTTCTTTCGGCACAGAGTTTTAAATTACACGTAATACACGTTTTGAAGATTATGCTTCCTTTTTTTTTTTTTCTGAGCTCAGTTTCGTGTGTGTTTCGAATTTCTGCGTAATTTTTGCAAGAAGCAATCTTCAAAGAACGAAGTATTTCAATACACACACAGACACAAAGAGAATGAGATTCACGAAAGAACCGCACAATGTTGCATTCAGTTATTCGCTTTGTGCTTTTGTATATTTGTGTATGTGTGAGTCAAAGTATATAAAGAAATATGAAATTATGCGGTGGGTTTCAGAATCTTAAAGTCTATATAAAAAAAATTCATGTGCACGAGAGAGAGAGAGAGAGAAGGAGAATGAGTGAATAAAAAAAAAAAAGTCACGGTTAGTGAGAGTGCGCAAGAATGAGCAAGTGGTGGGGTCCACCAGGGGCTGCTGGATGCTGCTGTTCGATATCCCTCTCGATTTCGTGGTCCAATGGACCAGCAGTCAATAACAAATGCACACCTTTTGATGCCTCTTTTTTTTTACTCTCACTTGCACATTACCATCACGCAAATCACGCGCGTCACTTAAATTTATTATTGACACTACTTGTTTTTCTTAAAAAATAAAGATTATTTAGAAAAAAAAAATAAAAAACTTCGAAGTCAAAATGACATAATTAAATCTATGATTTTTTTTTCCCTTTCAAAATCAAATGTATTTTTCAATATGATCCACTTCACAAACATCAATTCAATGCTACCTCAAGTAGATATTATATCGTGTGTAGTCAGTACGAGTTACGCGACGAGACTGAGTGTCTGGCACAGCCGGCGTTTATGCCTAACTCTCCTTCTTGGTTCTCTTTCACGTTATGTTTTTTCCCCACTGTGTTGTGTATTGGGGCTCTACTTTTGCTGCTTGCCCCCAAAGTGCGCCTTCAAACATTTTGCCTTTGCGCCACACTGTCGTGTTTTCTCTACTAAATGTGTGACGTCATCGCTTAACCGGGGGCCGCGCAGGCGCGTACCATTTCTACTTTGCATGTGGACGATCAAAAATTCCTAGTGTTTCCTCCAAAGTCAGACGAAAAAAACACAAACACAGAGAGAGGGCTTTTAAAAAAAAGCCTTTTTGATGATTATTTCCTTTTTATTATTATGATTATTATTATTAGTGTCCTTTGGTCTTTTGTTCCTCTTTCTTTCATTCTTTCGTCTCTTTCTTCTTTAATGGCCAAAATATTTTTCTGTTCTAGTTCTTTATTCTTTTGCCATGTGGCTCTCGTGTATTGTGTTAACACTCGAGGTCATGAGCAACACACAGAAAAGAGATGGAATTCTGCACTTTCGCTGCAGGGAGGGAAGATACATGCACTTTGCATCCTGACACGTGCTTTATCTTGGTGATGCACATGACTGAGTACAACCACTGTGATTAAAGATGACTCGATTTTTTGTTTTCTTTACTGAAATTTTTCATTGTCTGAATTCTTTGATAGTGCGAGGTGAGATTGCGGTTGGAGGAGGAGAATTGATACAGTCGTGGAGGAGAGAGGGTGGGGGGGGGGGGGGGGGGGGGGGGGGGGGGGATTCTATTGGGTCAGTGGGATTGTTCCAATTTTGGTTGTAGGGGAAAGCGGGGTAAAATGGAACTACGGGGCAAAATGATTCGGATTTTTTTTGAGAGGGAAGGCCTTTATAAAAAAATCTAAAAAAATTCAACAAGAAAATAGACACGTTGAAGCATATTCTCAAATTTTTTCACATTTTTTCACGAAGTCCTTCACTTTGAAAAAAATTCCTCAATCATTTTACTCCAGTCTTTCTGATTTTCGATTTTTTTAAAGATACATTTTTATTACAGGGAAAATTGGAGTGAATAAACATCTTCGATAAAATGGATTGTCCAGCAATTTTTTTGATGATTCCATTGAAAAGCTGAGGAAATTTCCGGTGGAAAACATGTGTTACAATTAATTATTCTGATTTTTTTTGGGAAAATCGATATTTTTTGGGAGTATCTTAAATATTTTCACTGATTTCGAGGGACTTTGATTATATAAGGTATTAAAACCTAAAATATGGACTTCTTACCATTTAGACCCTTTTTCCCTTCACCTTCTTCTACTTCCGGAGCTTCAATAAATCGTCAGTTCACTATTTTTTCTCTGTCACGATCAGCAAATTAGCTGCAAATTCATTCTGAAGAATCAGGATGATAATTAATCAGCAGGTGCTTTGAATCAGCCGACACAATGCACATTTTTGTTTTTTTACTGGAAATAAATCTCAGTGAATTGACCTCGGTTACTCCGGATTCACAGTTTAATCGTGATTAAACATTAAGTACTACTAGAGATTGATTGAGTAAAAGTACTTGAATAATCAATGATACCTCAGATTACATCAGCCATCAAGTGTCACCTTCAAAATGTTTTGGTTAATTGTTTTCCATTCCGCGTTTGCCACGTGATTTATTCATTGATTCATTGTATATTGATTGAATCACGATGAATAGTGAATGAGTTATAAAATTACAGTGGTAAATAATGTAAAAAATTAATGGAGAAGAATATTCTTCATCAATGTCGTGCAATTAACGTGGAGTATTAGGTCATTTTTCCTCGTTGGTAATTACGAGATGAATTATTGGAGTTAAGGTAGTATCCCAGCGAACTCGAGTATAGTTAATCCCTCATTTTTTTGATGCCGTATCAAAGATGATATTTTTTTACATTTTTCTGAATTTTTTCATAATTTTTGACCGTGCAGTTTATGAGATATGAATTATCAAAGTTACTGAAAATAGCGGTGGTGGGGATGAAACGCCCTAAATCGGACAGAAATAACGAAATTACTAAAAAACCACAGGATTGACCCATTATTAAAAAACTATTAGCGAAGAGAACAGCGTTTTAACTAAATAATAAAAGAAAAAAATATTCAATTCACCGTATAGTTATTGAGAAATTTTAATTAGAAGGTAGTCGTAACTATTTGCCTCTTTCTCTATCTCATGCATGTGATAGGAGATTAATGTAAAAAAAAATTCGAGAAGAAAAAAATTATATTCACAAGCTGAAGATATGACTTTCGAATAGTTTAATCACTTTTTCGGGTAAATTAAAGCACTTTTCCTCCAAATCATCAACAATTAATTGAAAACTAACTTCCAAATCCTAATTTTTTTTCTGTTTTATCGACCAGACTCTGGGATACTACATTAAGCCCATAGAAATCTTTCTTGTAGAGAAAAAAACGAGTTAAAAAAAAGGCTCTATCAAAAAATCTCCCATCTTTCTTATTTTCTGAAAATTCTTTTAACTAAAGAATCAGAGAATAAATTATCCCTTGAATTTTTACAAAAACAAAATAAATAAATAAAACGTATTGAACACTGACCTGGACAATATATATATATATTGCCAAAACATTTCGAAAAAAAATTAAATTACTTCAGCATACAAAGATCGAATACGTGTCTTCAGCAATGACTCTCGAAAAAAAACATTCAAACTCAACTCAACTGATGCCAGGAATAACAATTTTACTTGGCAGCGTACAAAGAAATTATTCATACATGATTTTACGTGACTACTGATATTAATGTACCATAAAATTCAAACGACAAATAATAATTGTCAATAATAATTTTCATCGTATTAAATTGGATGAATCGTGACGTAGAGGATCATTCTTAGAAATAATTACCGGGGGAAATTCCCCATCTACGCGATTAATTAAGTAGTACAACAAGTTGCCCTTTTTATACGTCGGTCCTTTCTTTCATCTTCTCATCATGATTTTGCATGACGAATTTGTCTTCATACACACATACACACACACACACACACATATACAAATGCACAATTAAAATCTACGTCATCCAGACTCTCGTGAATTTGACCCCGGACAAGTGGAAATTGATGGAGAAATTGGACAGTAACGAGAATTAACGTGTAAACTAACATTTTTTAATAGTAAGGGAGAGAAGGGCACCTTTGAACACTTTTTGCCTTTTTAATAATTCATTTTAACATAATAAAATAGTTGTGGTAATCCTAGTGGCAGATTCAACCGATCGATTTTTATTTTTTTTTCCTTTTAGTTATTATAATTACTATAACTATTTCGATTTTTCAACATTTTACTGATACTAGAACGATGTTCAAGATGATAAATTGTTATTAGATAATATTATGAATATTCAATATTGTTCCGCATTTGACTCACGCTGTTCCAGCATCTAGGACTGGGATTGGAGGATCCTTGGATTTTAAATACCAATATTGCCGCCATTGATTTTTTCATGTAATTAATTGCATTAATCGTCGCTATATGTCCGGTAACATGCATTTTTCATGATTTCAAAAATTAATAGACATTCTGACGAACAAAAAACATATAAGGTTATATAAGGAAAAAATAGGTCTGTGATCATGAATTTTCGCAGTAAAACTGGAACTGAACCTCGCTTATGGAGTTTCAATGTTAATTTAATTATTTTCAAAAATTAATTTTAGCCTTATTTGTCCGGTAATATGGGGTAAACTAAATTTTGAAAAAAATCTCCTCATGCTATTCTATCGAAAGTGACCAAAATCGAAAAGGGAAAATAGATTGCCCGAACCACTAGGATTACCTTGATCATCGATATATTTTTTGTCTCGAATCAGTACTTTAGATATTTAACGTTCATAACCTTCGTTAATTAAACAAAAATAACGAAACATAATTATGTTATCAGTTAAAAAATGATTATTTTGTTCAAAGATGCTCTTCTCCCCTAAATTACGCGCCTAGGACGGAAAACAGTTGATTTCCCCAACATTTTCATCTTAAGGATGTTCCCAAACAAATCACTTTTCTATAGATTTTTCTGAAACTTGGCATACACACAGTCAAAAGTGCCCTTTATATAGTAGGACCAGCCAGAAAGGGAACCTCTGGAGCTGAGATTTACACGTTGTAGCATAGGGGAGCTGAGGTTCCCGTTTTGGCCAGTACAACTATATATAGAAATTTATTTGAATAGTCCGTGCGGGGGTTAATTAGGAGATATTAACAACTGAAATTCGTTTGTTTAACATGTAAACCCACTCCCGATCAATGATTTCACACACATTTTATTAAATTTCAAGAGTAATTTTCTATTAATTTTTTTAAAAAACTGAGAATCAGTAATTGAAGATATAAGAAATATTTTTCTGTAAAGATAACCAAAGCAAGCGGTATTAGTTTTGTTATAAATTTTCGTTAAAGTCAAGTACTTTTGTTTAATTTCACGGTTATTTTAACTTCTGCGCATATAAATGGCATTTTGAACTTCTGCGCATGGAAATGGCAGGGAAAGGGAACACTGTGTCTCAACCATATATTATTTTATCTATAGTACTTTACATAGGGAAATCTTTTTTAAAGTTGAGCTCCGCGGGTCCTTGGGAACCTCCTTAAGCGAAGTGAGAAAAATTCCAAATTGAGAAAAAGCCAAAAAAGCAAGAATTGTGATATTCTCCAAGCGAAAAAAAAGGCAAAAAAATTTCTTGACAGTGTATTCTCAGTAAACAATCATTTCTGAACCCAAATAGGCCATTTACTAAATTTTGGAAAAATGTTAGTCAAGACACGTTATTGCTTATTGCCATGCAATTTCGAATTGCTTTTCATTTATTGAATCGTTATAATTGGACCTGCGCTAATGACTCAATTATTGAGGTTCATCGATCGCCAGATATTGCCCCTGAAGCTTCTCACAATTTTCGGTTTAATATCGAAGAGAGCTTTTTTCGAACGAAAGTTCGATTCACCAAGGTCATCCGCAAAAATCCAATCTACTATTGATTTCGTCCCATTGCATTAAAAATTCACTGATTTGGACTTTCATCAATTAATTAATTGGTTCTATATCCCACAGTTAATGAGCGTGTTTTCCCCCTGCAAATGTCAATTTTTCTTTTATTCATTAGCATCCAGCAAAAAAAATCTAATTATTTATTACACACAAGTAATCTCACTCATCACTCGTTCAATGTCTGTGATCATTACTTTTTATTAATTTGAATGGAAGGACACTTTTATTTCGCCTGAAAATATTTCACTCGACACCAATGCTGCCAGCAACACTGGCTGCTATGACGCACAAGCGTTAGAGCTGAGAGGCCTTGAACTTCAAGACGTGATAATTCACAGCTGGCTTTGGATATTCAACGTTGAGAGAGGCTGCTTGGTAACTTCAGTTTATTGCAAAATATTGAAGCACTCTTATCCATATAAAATCGTCACCTTAGATAGAAAGGGACGTAAGTCTTATGCTTATAAAAAGCACTTACGCCCCTTTATTTTGAAATCATTGTTTGTTTTTAATTATTGCCTTAAAAACAGAGGGGCATAAGTCCTATGCTTATACAAAGCACTTACGCCCCTTTGTTTCTCAGTCGTCATTTATTTCTAATTGTTGCCTTAGAAACAAAGGGGTGTAAGTGCTATGAATAAGCAAAGGACTTACGCCCTTTTGTTTCTAAATCGACAAAATGATAATTTTGTGTCAATTAAATAAAATTAATTTTTTTTCAGTAATTTTGAAGAACGTTGAAATGTTTTATTTTATCGTGCAAAAATTTATGGTTTTCTGTACACGAGGAATTGTAGAGGATTTGAAGATTCCTTGGTGGCTCTTCGAGCAAAAAACAACAGAAGAGATGGAAGAGTTGCCTGTTGACCTATTTTAAAGTTTCATCGCTCGATGTGAATATCTTCTTTTTTTTTATTCGCTTGACCTTGGCTGTCTCCAGTTTGAAATGGTTTCTTTCCTTTTATATGTATAAATTTTTCATGTCTCTAACATCTGAAGAGTGATAAGAGATTGGAAATTATTGAATGATGGAAATAAAGCAGTATTGTTTTCAATGATCAATGTGACAATTGATCTTTCGTTATCGAAGTGAAAATAACAAAAAAAATAAAAATAATAAAATAAGAGGACAGAGCAATATATCTGTGTGTCTCGCGTTTATTCATTGGAAAATCACTGGTCCATGACAAAAACAATTTCTTCTATTTCCCCTTTTTTTAATTGTTTCCCTCGAAACCAAAGAAAATGAATGGATTTTTTAATAAAAAAAAAAATTCCTCCTTTTTTTTTCTTTTTTAATCAATAAAAAACGTGACATTGAAAATTGTGTCTCCGTGACATTGTGTCACTGTGTCAATTCTCTTAATCATATCTTTTTTTTTCTTCTCAAACACCAGCCTCCAAATCCAACTGACATTAAATGCAACTCAACCACGAAGCAGATAGAGCGTTGTGAGCTGCACTTTAATCATGCGAGACGTGACAATTTTTTAACTATAATCAATTGGATGCAAATTTCTCATTGGTTAAAGCACACAGCAACACGTTGCCAAGTTAAGATTTTTTTTTTTTTTTTGCATTTTTTTTTAAACTTCTCTTCATTTATTATTTTCGTGCATCACTGGATAATTGCTGGTTTACCGAATGCTGATGGGTGAAAATATTAATCGTTTGTGACGGCGTAGGCGACACTTCTCTCACTGGATCTCGTAATATTTATTGCATGGCTGAGAATGATCGATGCATTTTTTTTTTTTTAATATTTTTTTCAACTTGATATTGTGCAAGGAGCACGAGTCTCATGAGAGCTTATCATTGACAATTTTTTTTTTAGAACGTGAATGAAGGAAGGTGTTAACGTCATTGTGACGTCAAAATTTGATAAATATTTTTTCAAAAATACATGATTAATGTTAATTTACTGGTTATTTAAAGAATTTTACTTGCGCAGAGTAGTTCATAATTATTTATTTTTAGCGGTTTGGAGAGAATAACAAAAATTTTTTTCGTTCCCAAAAAATATTCAAATTTAAGTCAATTGTTGAAGGTGGTCTTCTAAGCCTTTGCGAATTTTGCATTAAATTAGGAAAATTTTTTAGGAAAATTTTAATTAGGATATTTTTTTTGCCTCAAATCAGTGATTGACCCTCAAACAATCAAAATATAACAAAAAATTCATTTAATTACATTATAAATTAATTTTTATACATTTTTTCATTATTTAGTATCAATTAATTGATACTAATTTAGTATTAATTCAACAATTGAATTAATAACTAAGGTCGTATATCCAAAAATATTCAGCTTGTAAGCAGAGATCGGCTAAAAAAAAATTCGCATTTTTAGTTTTTCAAATTTGTTTATTTCTGTAATTTCCATCAAAAAAATTTTAATTACTCTCTCAATGAAAAATTTGGATTTTTAAATTTTTCATTCGTTTGAAAATTATTTTTTTTTTTTTAACAATTTTGATTACTATTGTAATTTGAAATTTGACCGATGGAATTTCATAATCATTTTTTTTATTAAACTTATTAACATTTTTATTAGTTAAATTGAATTATAAATGTCATATAAGCGTCATTTGGATTGGATTAAATTATAAGTTCTTATTTGTGTTACATTTAGTTAACACTCTCAACTCAAAATTTTTGTCTGAAAGGCGGTTATATTTGGGAAGATTAAACATAGTAGCGTTGATTTTATTATAAAATTAATTATTTCAATCAATTAATGAGTGAGAAAGAATCAAAATTTCGAATTAGAAAAAGAATTATAAAATTTCATCAGTCAAATTTTTAATTACAATAGTAATCAAAATTGTTAAAAAAAAAATTAATTTTCAAACTAATGAAAAATTTAAAAATCCAAATTTTTTTTTAAGGAAGTAATTAAAATTTTTTCGATGGAAATTACAGAAATAAAAAAAAAATTAAAAATGCGGATTTTTTTTTACCGATCTCTGCTTGTAAGTTTTGTGCTTTAAGACCATCAAAAAAAATCCGTTGAATTTTTATGATTAACAGAAACCGTAAAAGCCGCACCCCTCAAAATTTTTTTCCTCTTTAGCACACAATAACGAAGGAATATCGATTTACATTAGTCGTGTGTTTCGAATCACTTTGTGTGTCACGCAATAAACCTATACACGTTATCTTACCTTTTTCATTTCTCCCTCGAAAATATTGGAATTGAGAACTTCGTAATATCACCCTCTGGTACAATGGATACCATTGTGCGGAAGTGTCTCCTATTCTGACTTTTATTTTGTTCATTCATCGATCGTAGGAAGTGGAATGGTTCTCTTTTTCTCTCCCTCCTGGCTCGTAAACATGACCCTCCTCTTATTGCAGGCTTTTCGAGGAATAGAGAAGAAACTACGCAGCACTGCACGATACAGAGAGCTCCATTCAAACGATCACACGTTCACATTTATTCATTATTGACATTCTTTTCTGATAAAATATTCCTATAAATATTTTTAATTTCGATAAAAATGCAGATAAAAGTGCACTGAAAAGAAAAAACCGTCGAAAATAAGCTTTGCTCATAGTTACTAAAATTCGGTTTCATGTAATTATTTTCTTTAATGAAGAAAATTGATTTGGAGGGATCAACTATGAAGTGTAATCTAATGAGCTGAAAATAACTCGAATATCATGCAACGTTTGGGGCATTTTATGGCACTGATTTTTTTAAATTTATTTATTGTAAATATTTGGTATTGTGAGAAAACGAAGATCTTTAATTACAAAATTTAAGAATTTGTGCACTCTGGTAGAGATTAAGTGTTTTTTCTATATAATTTTATGATGTATGAGTCATAGAGAAGAAACGATAAAATCTGAAGTTTCCAATTATGAAGAAATTTTCTTCTGAGCAATTGCAAAATTTTCTATAGAAGGAGAATTTTACTTTATATTAGTAGATTAGTTTTCATCTGTATGATCGAGTATTGTATTAAATCAATTAATTCTTTGAAAGAAAAAAATTTAATGAATAGAAGAAACATCATGCTAAATTTTTTTTAGCTTTCTCGTCGTTCTTTAGAAATAATTTGGGAAAGACTAACAGAAATTTAGGTATTCTTCCTGCAAATTAATATTTTATGAAATTGAACGAGAAATTAGTTGACTGAGATTTTTTTGATTGAGAAAAATTTGAAATATTCACTTGCATATAGCAAAATTTATTTCAGAACAACTTTTTCTTCTCACAATATGCGAAAATTTTCTCGAATGTTATTCCAATTTTTTATGCATATTCGAATGAGAATCAGAAATGCAATGCGTTTGTGAGAGGGGAAGCCAAACTTTCCATGGTAACGTGAGTTTATCGTGAAATCATGCAATCGTCGTTTTATTTGACAGTTCCTCGGATAGTTTCAATTCGTTCACTGATTCCGTTTCCTCTACCCAAAATAACTGACACCTCATTTCTCTCTTATTACTTAAAAAAAAAAAAAGTCTGGGACGATTTCTCATCATTTTTTAGTGCAAATAGTTTGCTTGGACCATTACCTATTCCACTTGATTTAAATCAATTTGGCAAATCCGCTGGAAAAACAGGAATTGGAAGTTTTATAGACAACTTTTACTCTCGTTAAGCTACTTACCGGTATTGGAAGATGCTCAAGTTCCAAGTTGTGACGCCGGAGGATCGCAAGGCTGCAGCATGCATTGAGCATAAACGCCAAATTGAAGAAGCAAGAAAGTCACGGATTTTCGATCCACGAGCTAGACGTATTGGGGTAGAGTTGTCTAGATATGTTTTTTTTATTTTTTTTTTATCGGATTTAGTAAACTCCTTATTTCCTCTTTCTGGTTCGCTCGATTTATCCGATTCAATTCAATTTCGTCTTTCTGAAAACACGGAAATGATTTGATTGAAAACGAAAAATCACGCATCGGCATTATTTTCAAGCTCAAGGTAGTTCACTCGCAAAAACGACTTTTCTCAGGATTTTGATGAAATTGAAGTGTGAGATGAAGAAAAGTGTCTTACATTTAATTTAAAAAAAATGAAATTTTTTCCTCGATTGTGAAGCAAGATATCAACAATGAAAATCTGTATAATTAACATGCAGTAGGCCAATCAAGTATTTAAAAAACGCATAGTTTCCTGTATATCTCGAGAACCGTTCTTACGATTTTATTCCAAAACTAATTGCATGGTGAATCAAGAAATTAGAAATTTTTTGAAAAAAACTTTCAATTTTTTGATGATTTCGTTCAGAAGATATCGATTTTGAAAGTATGAATTGTGTTAAAAAAGCCTACGCGTGTTGGAGTTATGTGATTACATCTTGACACAATGTTGCAGTCGTCAGACGATTTTCATTCATTATATTTTCAAAAAAAAGGACTTTTTGCACTGACAATCCGCAAAATATTTTCCTAGCTCGTGTAATTCAACAATTCGTCGACCACTACACAGGACTATGCTTTTGAATATGAATGTCGCGAGTGAACTACCTTAAATGAATCTAAAAAACATGTCTTAACATTTTTCTTTGAATCTAATCAATTTGAAGATGTTTTTTAGTTTATCCCATTTCACCACTTCGAATTACGCATTTATTTCGTCGATTTAATCATTGTTTTAGAAGGGTAAACCCAATTAAATCGCAGAATTTCGGTTTTTCGAGTGTTAAAGTATGAAACAGCAGAAAGAACTAAATCGGGATATTACAAAACTGATCAATATCGCAAAGCATCAATTTTTATCATTAATTTAGCACCATTTGCCATTAATCGCGAATGAATTCATCCAAGAATATCCAATGAACCATAAGACCTTGATTTAATAATGAAAAAAAAAAACATTTCTCAGATAGATAAAGACTTTCTGGACAAGCAGATCGCAGAAAAGGAGCAGCTGCGTCAGCTAGAGCGAGGAAAAGAGAACCAGATGGATAAGACACTAATGCGCAACAGCCAAATAGCCATTATACTTGAGCAGAAAGAGGAAGAGGTGAAAACGATAAACTTCCTATCATATTCATAATAATTCTTATCATTTATCTGCAAATAGAATTTCGATATATTACATATTGCATATTATTAGTAAAATACGAGAGAATAATCCTATTTCAAAGAATCATACACGTCAAATGCAAAATTACTGAATTTGAGACGTCTATTCCTCATTTTTATCATTGGTTGATTAAAATTGGGCATTCGATTCAAAAAACAAAATAGAAATAAAGGATAAAACAATTTTTTAAAGTAATTATCAATCATCGGCCATAATTTTCAATTCAGCTCGAAGAATAATCATCAAAAAAATTGAAAAAATGAGTTTCAAAACAAAAATTATGAGATCATTTCCCTTAATAAAGCTAAAATGCGCGATCAGTTTCATATTTAAAAAAATAATAATAACTGCATCAATCACAAATTTTTTTTACGAGTTTCCTCGAAAATCACATGAAACTTGGCTCCAATAACAGAAATGAGTGGTTTCTAATTTTAGACGAGCTCTTTAAAAAAAAAATGAAAAAAATTCAGACACATGATGCAACTTTTTGTGATAAAGTACCGTGAATAATTATATTTTCCTCATTAAAATTTAATTATCCACTCTAATTATCAATTTTTTTTATCAACAGGAACGTAGAAAATTGGAGAAAGAAATTAATGAGTATCGACAAGTGTTTCAACGTGCTGAAGATCGCAGAGAATTTGATCTTTATGATCCAGATCAATTGAAAAAATCATTACCAGCACGTGTTGACGATGATGATCCACGAATTGGAATGTCCTCAGCACAAAAGTGAGAAGTCTTCTTCAAAACATAAACCTGTTAATTTTTTTCTTTTCTTTATTTTGAATGAATTTATAATGTCTTACTGAATAATTCATGAATTCGTAATTTTCGAAGATTTGAGGGTGAAGATTCGCGTCAGGCTGAACGTTTGAAGATACAAAAAGAACAAATGCAAGCATGGTTGATGCAGCAGATACATGAGAGACGTGCTATTGAACGTGAATCCAAAAATTCTGATGCTGCACATCAGGAGGCACTTATATCGAGGGACAAACGTGCAATAGCACTTGAACAAATGGAATTGGATTGTCGAAAACGATTGGATGAAGCCAATGCTGAATTTAATCGAAAGCTCGTAAGTCAAATGACTTCATAATTCAAATAATAAACATAGCACTTAAGTTCAAATTATAAGCATAGCACTTAATTCTCCTTGACTCTGAAACAACGACATAGGTTTCGATTCATTAGATTCCATATCGTGGTCCTAGAGTCAAAAGGACGTAATAAGATAAGGAATGAGTACTATTTACGCCCTTTTCATTCTAGGACCAGAGATCGGTCAAAACAAAATTCACATTTTTAATTATTTAATTTTTTTTATTTCTGTAATTTCCAGCGAAAAATTTTTAATTACTTTCTTAATGAAAAATTTGGATCTTTAAATTTTTCATTAGTTTGAAAATTATTTTTTTTTTTTAACAATTTTGATTACTATTGTAATTTAAAATTTGACTGATGGAATTTCATAATTATTTTCTTTATTAAACTTATTAACATTTTCATTAGTTAAATTGAATTATAAATTTCATATAAGCGTCATTTAGATTGGATTAAATTATAAGTTCTTATTTGTGTTACATTTAGTTAACACTCTCAACTCAAAATTTTTGTCTGAAAGACGGTTATATTTGGGAAGATTAAACATAGTAGCGTTGATTTTATTATAAAATTAATTATTCCAATCAATTAATAAGTAAGAAAGAATCAAAATTTTGAATAAGAAAAAGAATTATAAAATTTCATCAGTCAAATTTTTAATTACAACAGTAATCAAAATTGTTAAAAAAAAAAATTAATTTTCAAACTAATGAAAAATTTAAAAATTCAAATTTTTCATTAAGAAAGTAATTGAAATTTTTTCGATGGAAATTACAGAAATGAAAAAAATTAAAAAATTAAAAATGCGAATTTTTTTTGTTGCCGATCTCTGTCTAGGACTAAGATATTCTAACTACGAGTATTAAGAAGAGGTCTATGAATAGTATTCGAGACGTAATGCATTTATTTCGATCATTTTTTGCTCCTTCGAATAAATAAAAGCAGTGATTGATCAAAAAAAGAGCTAAAAATGTCTAAAATCAGTTGCGATATTCATTTCCGTGTTCATAAATTGAGATGTAAGGATCATGAGACGTTGGAAGTATTGAATTCAACAATACTAATAATTGTCAAATGAACTGAAATTCATTTGACAATTATTAGTATTGTTATAAAATGACCTGAAGTTCATTTGACAATTATTAGTATTGTTAAATTCAATATTTCCAACATCCCATGATCCTTACATCTCAATATCTAAAATGATTCATGAATTTCCTATTCTAATCTCTAATCAAAAAAATTTCACTATATTTGTTTTTTTATCTTGAAAAGGCAGGAGAACAGGAACACCGTAAGCAATGTGAAAATTACAAGGACGAAGAGGACAAACGTGCAGAGATATATAATCACGTTACCGGTGACTTCCTGACGGAAGCGAAAGAACAGGCAGAAAGTAATCGTGGTCCCTACCGAGTACTTGCTGATCGTTACAAGGGCATGACCTCTGACGAGCTCAAGGCCATGAGGAATGAACAGTTGCGACAGATGGATGAAATTCAGGTTTGTCTAAAGAAAAAGAAAGATGAAAAAAACAGATAGAAAAAATAAAAAAAAATTGTTTATTCTATTAACACATGAGAAAAGATGACAAATTCATACTTTGGGTGTTTATGCTTTTTTTTCTAATAATAGAGAATGAAGGACGAGGAGAGAAGAAAAAATGAAGAGTGGAATCGACTTATGGAGGGCAATGCCCGTGCCGGTGAGCTTTACCAACGTGAATTGGATAAAAAAAGATTGTAAGTAGTCTCTTCTGTGTTGTCTTTCACGTGGATGAATAATAAAAGTCTTTCGATAATCACGTGATACATGATTGTTACTTGAAGTAATTAATAAGAGGCCTCCAACAGACACATTATCTTATCGAAGTGGAACACATATTGTTCATCAAAATAATAAGCTTCTTGATTAAAAATAAATATGTATCAATAATTATGTCAATTAAGGTAATCCTAGTGGTTCAGGCAATCTATTTTCCCTTTTCGATTTTAGTCACTTTCGATAGAATAGCATGAGATTTTTTTAAAATTTAGTTTACCCCATGTTACCGGACGAATGAGGCCAAAATTAATTTTTGAAGATAATTAAATTAACATTGAAACTCCATAAGCGAGGTTCAGTTTCAGTTTCACTGCGAAAATTCATGATCACAGACCTATTTTTTTCTTATATAACCTTATATGTTTTTTGTTCGTCAGAATGTCTATTAATTTTTGAAATCATGAAAAATGCATGTTACCGGACATATAGCGACGATTAATGCAATTAATTACGTGAAAAAATCAATGGCGGCAATATTGGTATTTGAAATCCGAGGATCCTCCAATCCCAGTCCTAGATACTGGAACAGCGTCAGTCAAATGCGGAACAATATTGAATATTCATAATATTATCTAATAACGATTTATCATCTTGGACGTCGTTCTAGTATCGGTAAAATGTTGAAAAAATCGAAATAGTTATAGTAAATATAACAACTAAAAGGAAAAATAAATAAAACTCGATCATTTGAATCTGCCACTAGGATTACCTTAAATTCAATCAAATTCATTATTTTTCAGACAAATCAATAAGGAGATTGCTGAAGAAAATCTACGTCTTGCCAGAGAACAAAAGACACATCAGGATTATTTAAATCGTATGGTCTACAAGAGAGAACATATGCCTGAGTTCTTTAATCAATTCAACACAACAACACGTTGATTCTAAAATTAACTGTGACTTAAAAATTCATCGTAAATCATATCATGAATAAATTAATTTCACTTGCAAATAGAGTTTCTCATCATTATTTGCGAATACCTAATCTAAGTCTAAGTGATCTAAGTGAAGAAAAGGTGTTTTTTTGAGGGAAATACCTTTACCAACAGTTGAAAATACCAACCAATGGTAATTTACCTTCTGCCCCTTTTTTTTACCGGCTGAGCATCAAAGAAGAAGACCAATACACCATCTTGTGCATTCATCACGTGACTATCTTCAACGGTAAGCTTCATTTGAATTCAAACCAGAGGCCGCAAATACTTTCTGGACCAATTTTCTCTTCCACGTCGTCGTTCATCAACCAATCGCATTGGATAATAACAATTCCTCCGATAACTCCATTGGCCCATTCTTTTGTGATACATAAATATTTTTAAATGATAAAAAAAAAAGGAAAAAGCTGACAATTATTTGACACTCTAGGTCAATAGCAGAATCATCGTTGACGGTTGAAAGCCAGTAGTGTTGAGAACACCAGTGTTTTGTAACCTGTGGGGTCAATCAAATTGAAAGCCTGTGAGTTATCAGTGTATAACCATGGCTTCTGGTGCACTGCACTCGAATAAATTCAGTGAGTATTTTTCAATCATTCATATTCGGATTAACAATTGATTTTAACAATTCGTTTGTTCTCATTCATAGGTATTCGAACATTTGAATTATGGAAATTTAGAGATTTTCAATTATTTCAGCAGCTTTTGTTGGACAGAAATCATCAATTGTTTATTAATTTTGAGACTTGAAAAATGCAATCCGAACCTTTGTACTCTTACATAATTTGCAACATTGTTGAAATTTATATAATTGAATTTAACTTAAAATGAAGGGTTGACCTAGATTTTTTAGAAATAATTCAATTCGAAAGTCGAAGATAATTCCGGAGAAAAACATACGTAAAAATTGATTTTCTGACGTTTTTGAATGAAAATTGACGGTAGAACATGAAATTATAACTAAAATGCAATGTGTTTATATTTTCAGTTAAAACATTGCAGCAGTTGTCCAAAAGAGCCTATTCAGATGCTGTATTTCCTAAAATCACGACTCATTACACAGTGATACCTCGTGAAACAGATCCAAGATGGAAAGGTAAGAGATTCCATTAAAATTAATTAATGTAAAGTAATCATTCGAATTCTATCAATTAAGAAATAATCCACAAACTTTGCCTTTCAGATGTAAATATGGAAAGATTTGCAGACGAAACGGACATTCTTATAATCGGTGGTGGTCCAGCAGGTATGTCAGCAGCAATTCAAGCCAAAAAGCTAGCCGAAAAGAATGGCAAAGAACTACGTGTAACAGTAGTAGAAAAAGCATCAACAGTTGGTGATCACATACTAAGTGGTGCTTGTATCGATCCAGTAGCATTAAACGAACTAATACCAAATTGGAAGGAGCTGAATGCACCCCTAAAGGCACCAGTAACAGAAGATAAATTTGCATTGCTAACAGAGAAGGGTAGAATATCAATTCCAATTATCAAAGGTATGCCAATGTACAATCATGGAAATTACATCGTAAGATTGGGCCATGTAGTGAGATGGTTAGGTGAACAGGCTGAGGCAGCTGGTGTAGAGATATATCCTGGTTATGCAGCCTCAGAGATTCTGTATCACGAGGATGGTTCAGTAAAGGGTATTGCAACTAATGACGTAGGAATTGCTAAAGATGGCTCACCAAAAGCAACATTCGAGAGAGGAATGGAGTTGCATGCTAAGTGCACAATATTCGCCGAGGGTTGTCATGGACACTTGACAAAACAAGTGACAAAGAAGCTGAATCTACGATCTGATTGTGAGCCACAGAGCTATGGAATTGGCCTCAAAGAGGTAAGTCAATGACAAAATTGTATTGTTAAGTCGAATAGAGGATAAATCTATTGGATACAATTTGAAAAGCCAATTTATCGTTACAGATCTGGGAGATTCAACCGGAAAAACACAGAGCTGGTGCTATTGAACACACGATTGGTTGGCCACTGGATAAAAACACATACGGTGGCTCGTTTTTGTATCATCTTAACGAGGAAAGCCCATTAGTGGCAGTTGGTTTTGTTGTTGGTTTGGATTACTGGAATCCTTACCTACATCCATTCAAGGAGTTTCAACGTTTCAAGCAGCATCCTTCTATACGACCGACATTTGAAGGCGGTAAGAGGTAAGTCTATGAGATCTATGAAGGGCTCTCTCACTGTTGGATATATTGTCGTTAAATATTTTATCTTATGTGTTATAATCAACGTATATTATACGTTTATTTTCAGGATAGCTTATGGTGCTAGGGCATTAGTGGAGGGTGGCTTTCAGAGTATACCAAAGCTACAATTTCCTGGTGGTTGTTTAGTAGGATGCTCAGCTGGTTTTCTCAATGTACCGAAAATTAAGGGAGTACATAATGCCATGAAGAGTGGTATGCTGGCTGCTGAGAGTGCTGTTGAGGCGATTATTGATGCTGAGAATAATAATTCAGCTACTGTTGGTATTGAACCAAAGAATTATACGGAAAAAATTAAGGACAGTTGGATTTGGAAGGAATTGTATGCTGTTAGGAACTTTCGACCAAGTTTTCACAGTCAATTGGGAATGTATGGGGGAATTATGTACTCTGGTTTTTCTATGATTGTTGGAGGAAGAGAACCCTGGACTCTATCGCATGGAGGTGATTTGCAGTTTTTATCTTCCCCTTTTTGATAGGGAATCTTTACCCATTAGTAGTTCGTATTAAGGGATTATTCTTTTCTTATTTTTTTCTTGATAGGCGCTGATCACACTAAGTTGAAGCCAGCTGCACAATGTTCACCAATTGAGTATCCAAAACCCGATAATGAAGTGTCCTTTGATCTATTATCATCAGTGGCATTGACTGGTACTAATCACGAGGGTGATCAGCCAGCTCATCTCACACTAATGGATGACACAGTTCCTGTCAAGAATAATTTGGCCATTTACGATGGTCCTGAGGGTCGTTTTTGTCCAGCTGGTAAGTACTGTTTTGATAATTCACTCGAGCAACATCAAACCAGAGGTCGGCAAAAAAAAAATTCGCATTTTAAATTTTTTAATTTTTCTTATTTCTGTAATTTCCATCGAAAAAATTTCAATTACTTTCTTAATGAAAAATTTGGATTTTTAAATTTTTCATTAGTTTGAAAATTAATTTTTTTTTTTCAACAATTTTGATTACTATTGTAATTAAAAATTTGACTGATGAAATTTTATAATTCTTTTTCTTATTCGAAATTTTGATTCTTTCTTACTTATTAATTGATTGGAATAATTAATTTTATAATAAATCAACGCTACTATGTTTAATCTTCCCAAATATAACCGTCTTTCAGACAAAAATTTTGAGTTGAGAGTGTTAACTAAATGTAACACAAATAAGAACTTATAATTTAATCCAATTTAAATCACGCTTATATGAAATTTATAATTCAATTTAACTAATAAAAATGTTAATAAGTTTAATAAAGAAAATAATTATGAAATTCCATCAGTCAAATTTTGAATTACAATAATAATCAAAATTGTAGAAGAAGAAAAAATTAATTTTCAAACTAATGAAAAATTTGAAAATCCAAATTTTTCATTAAGAAAGTAATTAAAATTTTTTCGATGGAAATTACAGAAATAAAAAAAATTAAAAATGCGAACTTTTTTTTGCTGATCTCTGCATCAAACATTTCCATGTTCATCGAATCTTCGACAAAACCTATATTTCCCATAATTAACAACTTACTTCAATTTTCAAAGTTCTTCCCAGTTTCTATATCTTTTCCGCTTGATTCATTGAATCAAATACAATTGAGGGGAAACAAGAGAATGAATGAAAAAAAAAATGAAATAAAATTTATTTCAGACAGTTTGAATTGTTACTCCTGAATTCTGCTAAATTGAAAAAAATTGAAATCGGATATACTAGAATGGTTTTCGATGTAGAATTCAAACTTTTTCTATAAAATGATAGAAATAAAAAAAAAGAAGGAAAACTGCAATTTCAATTCACACTGGTGCTATTCCTCAAACAATCATTCATTCTAGTCTCAGTGTGAAGATAAACTGAGAATGAGAGAAAAAGAGAGAGAGTGAGAGAGAGAAAGAGAGAGGAATACAGGTCTGGACTGCAGGCAGTTGGTTTTATCGTTTCCATTAATCACTCTGTCGATTGCCGTTTATTCGTGCGAATGGAATCACCCAGGCACGTTCAATTGTACTCGACAGTTCAGAGTTACTATTACTTGGGGACAGATTGTTCGACAATTTGAATTGCCCTACGTAAATCAATTCAAAAAGTAAAAAAAAAAAAAAATCTGAATTTTTAATAAAAGTCATTGAGTAACGCGATTTTTTACTCGAAAAAAATTGTTTTAACTTCATGAAAATATGCTGCACAAAGCAATTCAATAACGTATACAATGGATAAATGCAGGACAATTAGTTTTTAGATAGAAAGAAAAATAATGAATTGTAACAGCTGGTAAACAATGTGTTGCAACTGACTGAATGTAAAAGAAAAAAGTCTTTCATAATTTTTTTCCTCCTTTTTACCATGGTCAAAGCTTGTGTGTACCTTTACATTATTCAATTTTCCTTTTTTATCTCTATTATCCATTATTCTTAAGGTTTCTTACCTTTTCTTCCTCTCTCGTTTATAATGAAGAGAAAAAAGTCCTTGATAACCCCCCCCCCCCCCCCCCCCCCTCCCCTTTGGCTCTCAGTGGTTTACTAAAGTCTACTATGCATGATACATTTTCATGCTTATATATGACGAACAATAAGTCTGGCTTCACATAACGATATTCATGAGGATCCTTGCTTCTTCCTTCCCATCTGCAAAAGCGTGAACCCATGAAAATAAATTGAGCTGCTTAAATCCAGAATGAAGAAAAAAGAAGAAAAAAAAATCAATGTAAAAAAAAAATAACTACTCTCTCAGCATAACATTTAAGACTTTAATTTCATTTCATTATTACTGCGGAAACTTAATCTTCATTTTATTGAGAATTATAGTTTGCCTAATGGAAATTGCGAGAGCGGCCTCGTGACCATAACTTGGATGCGAAAAGGGGAAAAAAAAGTGGAGCAAATTCAGGCTTGCAAAGATCGGCAAAAAAAAATTGGCATTTTTAATTTTTAATTTTTTTTATTTCTGTAATTTGCATTGAAAAAATTTTGATTACTTTCTTAATGAAAAATTTGGATTTTTAAATTTTTCATTAGTTTCAAAATTAATTTTTTTTTTGAACAATTTTGATTATTATTGTAATTAAAAATTTGACTGATGAAATTTTATAATTCTTTTTCTTATTCGAAATTTTGATTCTTTCTTACTTATTAATTGATTGGAATAATTAATTTTATAATAAAATCAACGCTACTATGTTTAATCTTCCCAAATATAACCGTCTTTCAGAAAAAAATTTTGAGTTGAGAGTGTTAACTAAATGTAACACAAATAAGAACTAATAATTTAATCAAATCTAAATGACGCTTATATGACATTTATAATTCAATTTAACTAATAAAAATGATAATAAGTTCAATAAAGAAAATAATTATGAAATTCCATCAGTCAAATTCTAAATTACAATAGTAATTAAAATTGTTTAAAAAAAAAATTAATTTTCAAACTAATGAAAAATTAAAAAATTCATATTTTTCATTAAGAAAGTGATTGAAATTTTTCCGATGGAAATTACAGAAATAAAAAAAATTAAAAAATTAAAAATGCAAATTTTTTTTTGCCGATCTCTGCAGACTTGAAAAGAAAAAATCAGGAGAAAGATAAAAAATACATGAGCCAGCCAATGCCCATAAATTACGCAAGAGCTCTAACTAATCCCATCAGACAGTACTGTAAAGTATCACAATCGGAAGTCATGCAGAAGCGACAATTTCTACGTTCAAATCTCACGAGGCTAAGGGCCTTTTGCACACAACCCATCTTCTCTCTACCAAAAAGTTTTCCTCTCTTCATCCTTCCATATTCATTCTCTCTTCTCTCTTCTTCACCATGGTTTGAAAACTCCTACTATATAACATTCTGTGCAGCATTTTGATAGAAAAGAGACAAAGTGGGGGATTATCGACCGTTGTGTCCTTGAACCTGAGTTGCCCGGAGGAGCCCCGCGAGACTAGACAACCCCGGACCAAGCGCAAGTTCCTTCTCTCCAACCCATCACGAAACTCACTCGCACACACATGCAGTCTCCCTTATTCCATTCAATAAGCCACAAAATTTCGATTAATTTTAGGAGAAACTTGCCCAAATACACTTCGGGCTTTCCCCAATTTAATCAGAAATTGTTAGGAAAGTTGGGGTAAATGGATATTACAATTGAACTGTTTGAGATAGAGATTTTGGAATGATTTCATTGGAAAGCTGAGGAAATTTTAGATGGAAAACATGGGTCATGATTAATTTTTTTCAATTTTTGGAAAATTTGATTTTTTTTTGCCAAGTTTTGAAAGGGTTTTTCTTTTGAAAATCGAAAAAATTCACTTTTTCAACGATATCCCCGGTTCTATTGGTCGTAGCGACCTGGGGTTGATCTCAAATGAAAGGTAAGCTCATTTCCCATAGATTTACGGGGTTCGAATTTTTTAAGATCAGTTTTTCAAAAACTTATAGGCCATTTTCTGAAAATCAGTTTTTGCCCTAGAAGTACTTGAAAAATCGATAATTTTTTGTTCAAACCACATAAATCCATGGGAAATGAGCTAATCTTTCATTTAAAATCAATCCCAGATCGCTACAACCAATAGAACCTTAGATATTCCCAAAAAAACTGAAATTTTTCAAAAAGACAAGGATTTTACCTTTAAATCTTTCTCAAAAAATGAAATTTTTCAAAAATTCCAAAAAATACCTTCTGACATATGATTTCCATGGCAAATTTCCTCAGCTTTCCAATGCGATCATCAGAAAAAATCTATCTCCAATATTTCCATCGATTTCGACCAATTTCCATACTATAAAATACCAAAACTAATACATGTCCGTTTTACCCCTTATCTCCATTTTACCCCACCTTCCCCTAAAGTGTATTCCAATATATCCCTCAACGACATAACTATCCATCAATGATTTATCTCCTGAATGATTTGATAGAAATTGAGTTAATGGTTGAAGTAGTAAATGGAAAAAGCTTTTTCATACTTGAGTTGTTTCATCAGACAGTCGATAATCCTGTGTGTGTGTGTATCCCCAGTACTTTCTCTGTGCAAAAGAGGAATCAACTAGCTATGACGGTATTTCTCACTCCATTCATCTTGTGTTGAGGGGTGAAGAAATAGTATTGCGCCGAGGATAAAACATCGGGGACAAAGATACGAAAAGAGAAGAAATGAAGTAAAATGATAGAGAAAAAAAAAGTTGCTTGAAATTGCGGAAAAAGGAAATCGTTAAACAGAGAAAAGTCATTGAGGAAATTTATTGTCCACAATTCTGCAAAATTTCCTTGAATACATTCATCAAAAAAAAAAAAAAGATACTCATCTACTACAAAATAAAAAAAAAAAGTATCCCAGTAAATTTTTTAACATCACTACTTTTCCTTTGTCTGTCGTAACCAATGAAAATAGCCTCTGTGTCTGATCCTTTTAAATCTTTTAAAAGTATCCCAGTATTAGAATTCAATTCGTTTATTCCGGTGAAAGAGTAAATAGAAGAATGAACTGGAGGATCTATTTAAACAATGAAAAACCGTATAAAAGAGAAGGTAGTAAATGGATAGCACTGAACGAATTGGTTTGGATAATGGATTTTCCTGTTGGATGTTGGGGAAGTTTCGATGTGTTTTTTTGGGGGGGAAGGAGGGAAAGTAGAGAGAGGAGTAAAATGCGAAGGAGAAAAGCGATACGTGGTTTATGGACTGGAAGTTACAATTCTCCGTGTCCAGTGGATATGTGTGTAAACCCCATGGTGGTCAGATACGGTCACTAGACACAAGCCAAGACTACACTATCTATCCATGAATTGTGAATGTAGAGAAGAGAAGAGAGAGGTATTTCGATGGTTAAATTTCTACCTCTCTTACGTATCAGCCACCATCTCATTCGATCATTCCTTTAATAATTCAAGCTATTAGGGATGTTTTCGAAGCTTTTTGGATAAACTCCACGTTATTTAGTCGCTTTTTCTGATCCTCAGCTCATAAAATATTGAAATTGTCTAAATCAATTTTTCTTTTGCTTTGTTTTTTTTACACAGGTGTATACGAATTTGTACCTCTGGAGAGCGGTGATGGACAGAGATTACAAATCAATGCACAGAATTGTATTCACTGCAAAACATGCGACATCAAGGATCCAAGCCAGAACATCAATTGGGTTGTACCAGAAGGCGGTGGTGGACCAGCTTACAATGGAATGTAATGAAACCAAAAGTTTAATGATCATTTTCATCTCAACACAATACAATCGGTCTTCCAATTCAATCAATGAAATCCCTGTTATTTCATATATATATATATATATATATATATAGGGGAGAGTGGGGCAAAATGGATACTATAATGAAACGGTTAGAGTTGTATTTTTTTCGATGATTCCATTGAAAAGCTGAGGGAATTTTAGCCGGAAAACGAGTGTCAGATGTATGTTTTTCAATTTTTTTGAAAATTCGATATTTTTCGGCATTTTTGACGGGTGAAAGCCTTCCCTTTTTTGAAAATTTTCAGTCTTCTGCAAATATTTCTGGTTCTATTAGTCGTAGCAATTTGGGGTCGGTCTCAAATGAAAGGTGAGCTCATTTTCCATCGATTTATGGGGTTTTGAATTCAAAAATATCAATTTTTGGGATAGTTATAGGCCAAAAACTGTTTCACAAAACTGGTCTACAAAAATTCCCATAAATACCTTAAAAATCGATATTTTTTAATTGAAAAACCTATGAATCGATGGCAAATGATCTCACCTTTCACCTCTCGTTGGAACTTTTACGCTACCACAAATAGAACCGAAGATATTCTCAAAAAACTGAAAATTTTCAAAAAAAGGAAGTGTTTCACCACTCTAATATCAAAAAAGTAAAAATCACCAGAAATTCAAAAAAATTAATTCCGGCACTTGTTTCCTGCCTAAAAATTTCTCAGCTTTCCAATGAAATCATCAAAAACAATCTACCGACAATATTTCTATTGATTTCAAGAGCTTTCCATAATATTTGCCTAAAAATTTAGATGTGTCCATTTTACCCCTGATGTCCATTTTGCCCCACCTTCCTCTATATACGTAATCTCGTTAAATTTATACAAGCAATTATTTTTTTATATCAAATTTTAACGATAAGTTAGACTAATTGTAGATTATTACGAACAATTATTTGCAAGCCAATCAATGCAAGACTGTAGGAAAATAATATGGATGATGAAGTTTAAATTTTGTATGCCAAAGTACTTCTCATCAATATTACGCTCAAATGTGCCTTTTCAAATTCTATTTTTGTGTAAATATATATTCATTGATATGAGAGAGAATTGATATTTTCAATAGGATTACATAAAATATTTATTGTGATTAATATGCGAATTTACGGTTATTAATATTCGATGATCCTTTATTGAACGTGAAAATTTGTAATAGACTCTCCTTTTTTTATATGAAAATGTTGTACTTGTTTTAGAATATTTAATTAATACTGTAAGTTTGTGAATAAAGTATCTTGTTTCCATGAGTAAATTTTCAATGAAATTGTAATTAATTGGTGGAACGATAGAATAGGAAACCCAAATCGCTGGAATCCTTCATAATTATCGGATATTTGATATAATACCAGAAATTAGCCACATATATATTGATTCATTATCGAAATCCGTATAACTATCATTCTTGAGGGCAATCATAAAGCCGAAATTAGCATTATACATATATAAACCATTATTATTATCCATATATATATATATATCATACACTAGAAGGATTTTATTACAATGCCAACTGTATTGGGTGACATAGAAATGGGCAGTAGGTGCGTCATCAATGTAATTTCACCGATGTCAGAATCCATTTGTATCACAGTGAACCCTCTGTGAAAGTAATCAGGCATAATGGCCAACCGATTTCGATGGGCTTGTCCATATTCTTTGTATAACTTCTCTTCTCCTCCACGCCCCCTTCCATATGCCTAAACTCCTATAAACAGTATAAAACTGATGGACAGAAGGTCTCTCAGTGTAATTTTGTCTATTCTTCATTTTTTCCCCCTTATTCTGTGGACAATCTCACGGCAAATTATGTTTATACGATAGAAAATGAAATTTTCCAGTACTAGGGGAAAGAAAATAGAATTTCTCCCAATGATGAAATCTGAAACCTTTGATTCTCCAACTTTTACTCTTTTCCATAATAAAAAAAGAGAAAAAAGCAAAAAGATGTCAATCAATTTTTCCACAGAACATTTCTTTGTACGTAGCTTTCTATCCTCCATCTTTGTTTCAACCTATCCCACTTCAACTCACTCAATTTAAATTCACGGAAATACTTTTTTTCTCCTCTTTCTTCCAACTTCCCATCCCCCTTTCCCCTCTTCTATCTTTCTCTCTTCATCACTCTAATGTGTCTATCCATCTTTCTCTGTCTTGGTAGTCCTCTCTTCTCTCCCTCAAAAGCAGTATATAGCTAAAATGAGGGGGGGGATTGTCGACAGAACTTCCCGGGCTAGGATGGCGTCGTCATAGCAACCGGCAACCCATTGCCAATTCGCAGGAGGGTTGCACTCGTACGTGCGTTTACCCATCGCCCCTGGATAGTTGTACAGTACGAATAGCTGTCTCCAATGAACGCTTGATCCTTTTAGAAACATTGGACACTGTTGCTTCTAGTACTGAAACTATGCATATCCAGTATACAGCACAGTAGCCATCTCATTAATCTGATTATTAGCAATTCAATACAATATTATGTTAAGCTTGCAAATATACTGTCAATGTGTTTTATGACAAAGAGAAATATTTAGTATTTTGTTTGAAGTTAATACGCAATCATACAGATGGGGACGAGTGGAGTAAACTAATCCAGTTCAAAAAACATACATCCTGTCAAATTTCGAGTGTAGTGGAATAACAGGTTAAGTCGAAAAAAGTAAATTTTCCAGGAGAGCTGAAAAACCGTAAAATGATGATGCGATCTTGATTATGCGCTACATTCATGATGAACGTCATTAATCCGCAGTCAATTTAGATATTCGAAAGCTATGATTGTCGGCAGTCTTTTTTTTCTATAATTTCAACGACTTTACTTGAAATGTCTGGAAAGAAATTCAAGTTATGTCGACTTGACTCCCCAAATAAAATAAATACTAATATTAAATGAATACTTATCGATTATAATTATTATAATCGATGAGTATTTATTTGAAGTATACGAAGAATATATTTATATTGATTAAGATTGTCTAAGCAGATCATAACACAATATGAAATCAATGAAGAGAGACTGAGTTATGTCGACTTAACTTTGACACGTATGATTATTTTTCAAGTTAAGTCGACATACCTCAAATCTTCTCCTGAAAATTGCGAAAAGCGAAATTAACCTGTTATGCATTTTCAAAAATGAGGCCTTAAATGGCCATATTCAGCCAAATCCTTTCTGTGGGACACGTGTCTATACAACCTGAAGCAAATTCTGATAAAATCTCATTTTTGACTAAAATTGACTTAACCTGTTATTTTACTACACTCGTTAAATATTCATTCTGCTTTTGGATAAATCAATAATCATTGATAAGTGCTCTCTACTTATCCAATATTCAATCTATGTTTGATCGCAAGAAAAGTTGAGTCAATTAACAAGCAAATACCAAATTCATAGAGAGACTGAACTTTGAAAATAGATGAATTAGTGATGAAACTCTAGGATGGTAGGAGAGAGAACTCCAATTAGTCTGTACGTGGTCCTGAGCCGATTGACCTGGAAAGCCCCATCGCTGATGGACCAAGATGAATCCGATTAATTGACATGTCGAAATGAACAGAATGCAATGGAATTGTACAATATTATGGTCCCTTTGGAAATACATTTATTACAATTATATATATATAGCTTTAGAGATACATTTGTAACCAATTGTATTCCTCTATTACATCATTCAAAATGTCATTTGCCAAATTCTAATTGAAATCGATTTTCCTGTATTTCAATTTGCAAATTCATTGTGCTTCATCATTTATGAAGATGGAAAATCCTCAATTTTCATTGTAATTTCCATGACAATAATAGCCTATCAGCTACAAGAATATAACCAATGTAATTATTCTAACAAAGCTGAAATTGAAAATCTTCGAGCATGATAAACTATCGTGCTTTAAATTCATGGAGAGATGGGAGGGAAATTGCTTAAGTCGATTAAGGAGTCAGGAAGGAACCTTAGGAATTTAGTCCATTGTCCATTGTGTGTCTTGTCATCATTGATTGGTCTTGTTGCTGGATCAAGATGTCTATCATGAAGCTATTGATCAAGACACTATGGTAGTCCTCGACTACAAAAGCTAGGCATCTAATCGGAAAATCAATCTATCGACAATCTATTGAACAGATGTTTAAGCCAGCTGAATTGACTTCTCCCGTTACAAAATCGAAATAATTAGAATATTTATGATAACTCAGAAAAGAAAAAGAATAGATCATTTGAACCTGCTACTTGGATTTCTTTAATTCATAAAATTAACACAATCAAATGGATAAACATTGAATTAGTAGGTAAATTGGAGGCCTTAATTGCACGAAACTCCAATTAAACTCTGAAATAGTCACAAATTGCAACACTTATGGTGCAACACGAGGAATTAAAAGAGAGACAGAGAGAGATAGAAATTTACCACTACGTTGATCAGTGCAATTGCATACATCAGACAATTGTCACAGTAATTTCACACAAACGTCACTACTGTATCCTATGTATTTCATGTTGGAGGCTTGTGCGTTATCGTAAGGATACCACCAATGCATTCGCTTGTGAATACAATGGCGTCACACGTGTGGATATATATATATATATATATCCTTTAGGAAACACCAATAGTAAACAATTGGATGTGTATATGTATGAAGGGACTGTACATATTAGATATAGCGGTCGATTGAACTATTAGAAAATTCAGATCGCCTCTCCCAATGATCCAACAACAATACCCCAAAACTGAGTAAACAGTATTACAGTCATATGGACTCCTATTTTCATCTGTTGTGTCGCTAAGCAACACACATAGCATTAGCCACAGTTGTTGCGCGTGGCGCAACAAAAGATTATTAGGGGAGAGACGATAGGGAGAATAGAAAAAAGAAAAAAAAAGTCAAAATGAATAAAGGGCACACGACTGAAGAACGATAGAACGACAGATGCGTCCACACCAATGTTATCGATTAGTTCTCAGGCACTTATATTCTCTCATATATATATGTATTGGTTGAATATAAAAACAAAATGATCTGTAAGAGCAAAACGCACATCTGTCCTGTCATTCTAGAATCCCAGTGGAAAATTAAACATGATAGCAATCATATTCCTGATGGGCAAATAATTCTCACTTTTGTTCACGACAATGTAGTTTTAGTGATATATAATGGGGCAGATTTTTACACGGATTATTATGATATTCATTTTAAAGTATTTGTTATGCACTAGGGCATAAAATTATTGTAAAATCGATGGATAAAAGCATTTATTTTTCCAATACTTGTTGCAGTTGGACATTACTCCCAGTTGGATTATTTTGTAACATAGTACGAATAATGTTTTTTTTTCAATTATTCTGGAGATATTAATGTTACGTGTGGGTGCATTAGTTCACGAGTGTAGTGGAATAACAGGTTAAGTCAATTTTTGTCAAAAATGAGATTTATCAGAATTTGCTTCACGATGTATGAACAAGTGTCCCACAGAAAGGATTTGGCTGAATATGACCATTTAAGGCCTCATTTTTGAACATGCATAACAGGTAAAGTTCGCTTTTCGCAATTTTTAGGAGAAGATTTGAGGTATGTCGACTTAACTTGAAAAATAATCATACGTGTCAAAGTTAAGTCGACATAACTCAGTCTATCTTCATTGAGTTTATATTGTGTTATGATCTGCTTAGACGATCTTACTCAATATAAATATATTCATCGTATACTTCAAATAAATACTCATCGATTATAATGATTATAATCGATAAGTATTCATTTTATATTAGTATTTATTTTATTTGGGGAGTTAAGTCGACATAACTTGAATTTCATTCCAGACATTTCAAGTTAAGCCGTTGAAATTATAGAAAAAAAAAACTGCCGACAATAATAGCTTTTGAATATCTAAATTGACTGCAGATCAATGACGTTCATCATGAATGTAGCGCATAATCAAGATCGCATCATAATTTTACGGTTTTTTGGTTCTCCTGGAAAATTTACTTTTTTCGACTTAACCTGTTATTCCACTACACTCGTGAATTATTGTCAATTCAAATCTTTCGAATTATGAAATTGTAAATTACTTTTTAATGAGTAAATGTGAATTTCTCTACGGATACGTTTGAATGCTTCAGTTAATTTGCTTATGAAACTTCATGCAGAATGGGATTAAGGTTATGTTATTAGGGAAGTTTAATATATTCGCACAGTTGAAGTTACGCTACAAAGTCATATTCTTGAAATTGATGTACTCAGACATGCTAGTAACTTGTGTATTGAGATACGGAATTTCAAAGACTTGTGTTGTGAATTTGCAAAGGTTTCTCCTACAATTGTAGAGAGGAATGTGTTTTTGCAAATAAAGCAAATAAACTTAATAAGCACTGCATCTGGTCTTTTATTCATGCGTTTAATTATTCAAATTAACGGATTCTTTCCTCTGATTAATATGGTAAAAATACAAAATTTATAGTCACTTCAAATTCAACGATAAGAAGTTGGTAATTTCAGCTAATTTGTCCCTGACCCTAGTTACTTAGTTACCATTTTCATTATTAATGTACTAATGTATTATCAGATATTAAATTCATAACGATCGATAATAATCATCATAATGTGTATTTTAATTTGATGCACAAACTTGCCAAAGTAAATGGGAAATTATTAATTATTCTCTGATGCAAATCAAATCATACTATTTATGCATTTAAAAATATTTGTTTAGCATAAATAAACTGTATGATTCATTATCGTTGAAGAGAATAAACATTATGCTTTAATTCACGTTTGTTCAGTATCTATATGTGTAAAATTGAAGGATTTCCTCATGTTTTTCAGGTAAATAAGGAGAATAGCATGAGTCTCAGTTAATTAAATTTTCCTTCATATTGTGTTTCGTGAGAGAAATTTCGGATTTTGAGAGAGCAAATATTTCAAGCAAATTGCTAAAACCACATTCTAAGAATCTTTACTATAATTTCAAAAATAAATGTAGGGGAAGGTGGGCAATACGGACAGAATGGGTAAAATGGACACATTTGAGTTTTTACGCATATATCATGAGAAAATCTTCAAATGAATAAAAATATTGGAGATGGATTTTTTTTTATGATTTTTTTTTGATTTTTTTGATCAGAATTGATTGTTTTTCAATTTTTTGAGAATTTGATTTTTTGGCATTTTTGAGCAAATTCGGTTTTTTGGAAATATTCCTGGTTCTATTGGTCGCAGTGATCTGGGACCGATTTCAAATGAAAGGTAAGATCATTTACCATCGATTTATGGGGCTTTGGATTCAAAAATATCGATTTTTTTACATAGTTATAGGGCAAAAACCGATGATCATAATTTTTCACAAAAATTCCCATAACTATCTGAAAATCGATATTTTTAACTTCAAAATCTCATAAATCAATGGGAAATGATCTCACCTTTCATTTGAAATTGGTTTCCGGTCAATGCAACCAATAGAACCAGAGATATTTCCAAAAAACTGAATTTGCTCAAAAATCGAAAGGCTTTTACCCCTCAAAAATGCCAGAAAAAATTAAATTCTCAAAAAAATTAATTCTGGCATATATTTTTCGACTAAAATTTCCTCCACTTTCCGATGGAATCATTGCAAAAAATCTATCTCTCACTATTTCATTACAATGTCCATTTTGCCCAACGTTCTCCTACAATGAGACACTTATTTTTTATTCATACCAATAGTTTCCTGCTTTCAAATATCCATTATCATTTTTACGATACATACATGCATTTTTATAAGCAACGGCTCTCTATGCTCATATCCCGTGAAGAATATCTCTCGTATTTTATATTTGAAAAAAAGGCAAAAACTGAGACAGACAGAATGGCAACCGGCACCGTAGCTGGTTCTTTGCCATTCGTGCCACGTGTCGGCTGCGTGCCACTTCCCTCAGTATGACGCTCACCACTTCTTTCTCTCTCTCTCTCACTTTTTTTTTCAGTCTCCTCCCCTTCGTTATGCTAATTTTTATGCAGAACTACTGAATTGCGCGAGAACATGTGCGAGAGACAACCCAGCCAAAAGGTTTTTGCGCTAGCGCAGAAAGCGCTTTGCATGAGTTTGTGAATTATGAATGCCATGTTATATACGAATATATGAGGATTTTCTATGCATCAAGATAAGTGTGACGATGTGTATCTACAGAGGGAAACTGAATTAATGTACTTTTTTGGGATTTTATCAAGAGGCTTTGAGGATTAATTCCTGAATATTTATGCTTAAAGTGATTAATTGAAGTTGGCATGGCTTCTTTTAAGGTAATCCTAGTGGTTCGAGCTATCTATTTTCCCTTTTCGATAGAATAGAATGAGGAGATTTTTTCAAAATTTAGTTTACCCCATGTTACTGGACAAATAAGGCCAAAATTAATTTCTGAAAATAATTCAATTAACATTGAAACTCCATAAGCGAGGTTCAATTTCAGTTTCACTGCGAAAATTCATGATCACAGACCTATTTTTTCCTTATATAACCTTATATGTTTTTTGTTCGTCAGAATGTCTATTAATTTTTGAAATCATGAAAAATGCATGTTACCGGACATATAGCGACGATCAATGCAATTAATTACATGAAAAAATCAATGGCGGCAATATTGGTATTTAAAATCCGAGGATCCTCCAATCCCAGTCCTAGATACTGGGACAGCGTCAGTCAAATGCGGAACAATATTGGATATTCATAATATTATCTAATAACAATTTATCATCTTGGACATCGTTCTAGTATCGGTAAAATGTTGACAAATCGAAATAGTTATAGTGATTACAATAACTAAAAGGAAAAAAAAATAAAAATCGATCATTTGAACCTGCCACTAGGATAACCTCAATGCTTTAGGGAATTTCTTTTTGCGTACATCTAATTTGAAATTTTTTTTCGGTATTGGGCGAACTTGGAAATTTCGAAATGGAGTTACCAGGGCGTGGATGACAAACACCCGGCACGCACATCTCTCGTTGTATCCCACTTCTCTCTCTCTCTCTTTTTTTTATTTCATTTTATTTTTCTGGTCTTCCAGAAGATGTGTGTATATACTGAACAGCAGATGGCACAAAATAAAACGGCCAACAGCTGCCGAAAAAGTCGGCTTGGCGTAACACCGAGTTCTCTTCTCTTCTGTATATTACTATACTCGATATTATCTTTCTCACTCACTCATTCATTTTAACCATTGGCTTTTGTGGCAAAGGCATGATTCAGGGTTGTAAAACGAGAGAGAGAGAGAGAGCCCCCCATGTGTCGTTTACCGGAACCTTGGTAGGAAACCTGTTGTTGGTTTGTTTCAACCAAGAAGTAATAGTGGTTAAAAAGTGTCTGGCACGGGCCATAGTTGAACTTTTCGAATGGCCAGATGAAGAATGAAGGTGATAAAATGATTATGAAGTGGAAAAAGAATATAGAAAAAAAAAAGTTATAAAATTCAGTTTTATGAATTTTTTTTTGTCCACTTCTATATAATAATAATCATTTTTAATTAATCAAGGAAATGTAATGTCTCGTATTTATTACTTTAAAATTTATATCAAACAAATCTGCATAAAATCATATTAAATGGAATATTCAAAACTAATTATAAAGCGGACATTACTGACTACAAATATGACAAGTTCAAGCATATAACAAAAGTTTTTAATTAAATTAAATTAAACCCATTATCAATTTCACTTGGATTGACATCAAATGGAAAATTTAACTGAATTTAACATTATTCTGAATATCCGTAAATGAATGTATTACAATATCATGAACAGTGGCAGCTGCTGAATCACAGCCAGCTGCTCAAAATCCACATTTTTCACGTGAATCTGTAGATTTAAAAGGTTATTTTTTCTTCAAAAATCTTTTGCAATGATTTGAAATTTCAATTAGTGACATGTTATTAAAATGTTCATTATAAAACAGAGAGAATTATTCTTTCCATAATTTTCAACTACGATAAATTAAAATCGTATTCCTCTCAGTTCCATTATATTCACCGAATACTGAAATGTAAACGTGCATTAATGATGCTTCTTCTGCTGGAAGCTATTAAGCCCTGGAATAAATTTGAATTAAAAAAAAAAGAAAAAACTGGTTCATCCACTCTTATTTCATTGTATAGTCCATCAAATCACGCGTGATGGCTATAGTTACAACAAGGGGGATCGCAAAACAGGAGTTTGCAAATTGGATGAAAAAAAAAAAAAATATGAGCTACATGTGATTGTGTTCGTTGTGCCCCTAACAACACACAGCTCGTGGTAGGCAGCTGTTGCGATTTTTCTTTCCCCTTTCGCCCTTCTCTCATTTCATCATCATCCTTATTTTTTTTTGTCCACTTCTCTTGTCGCCTAGAGACTGGTTCACAGTCTCCTCTGCGTGTGCCCAAAAAGCAATTGATCAAACGAGCATCATTCATGGTTTCCTTTTTTTTTTTTCCTTTTTTTTTGTGCTCCTACATGCTCGACTTGGCTCAAACCCGTAGTGTCAAAATTGCCCGCTATATACCTCTTGATCGAAATATTAAATGCTGCAGCCTCTCTCCCCACCTTCTCTATAATCTGAATGACTGGGGTTGCAACAATAGAGAGAGCCCATCCAGCCACGTGCCAACCTATGGGAATAATGCGGCAACGGTCCACGTGCCTAACCGTGCACATTGGGCGTTGATGCTGGAAAAGGGGCCACAGAGGCGGCTGTCTCACACAATTCAGTGCTTTATTATTCTATAAATTCTTTTTTTTTCTTTCCTTGTGCGTTTCGTTTCATCTATTGGTGTATATTCATTTCATTAATAAATCTCCACAAATTCATTAAATTATTATAGGGGAAAGTTGGATAAAAGTCGATATTTCAATGAAATATCTTTTGTAATAAATTTTTCAAAAATAATTTCATTACCATATCCTAATTACATATCCCCTCTACAAAGCTCTGAGAAAACTGTGGCTGACTGAATTATACTTGAATCATGAGACAATTAACTCGCTCAATCCGTCTGATCTTCAGGATCTATTGATCACTTTTGCGAACTATAAGTTTAACACAGGAAATAATCTGCGAAAACTATATCTCTATATTTAAAGTGCCTTAAAACTGCGACAATTTCATAGCGAAACGTAATATTACTCTGTATGCTCTGCCCAATACACTTATAATACACTCATAATTAATCATCTAGCAATTAAAAAATTTGTTAAAATGCAATTATTTGTGAAAATTAATATTTTCTAGGCTCTTCTGTAAAATAATGTTAATACTGTTGAAAAATCAGGGAGCATTGGACAAACTTTTGTACCTTCACTGTCATAGGGAAATGATCCTGAGGGACAGTTATCTGTAAATGAATAAATAAATAAATAAAATGATTCTATTAGAAATTTTTGGATGAATGAAAAAATCTCATTGAAAATTGAGCTTTTGTATCTAATAAAAGTAGCAGAGAAGAAGCACTTGATTAATGCAGAAAACAACATTATATCCTAAATAGCATACATACAACTGAAATGTTCGAAAATAGAGTCTGGAGGCATAGAACAATCGCGTAATTATCCAGCTCAACACAAAGGCTGACGATACACGACAAGAGAGTGTGCAAGCTGTATTGGTAGGGAAATACCCAAAGCCCCTAAAGGCAGTAGTATATACATACACAGACAATGTGGTGCTTTATTCATGCCACGAAACACCGATAAATTACCTTTTTGCACCCGACAGTAATCAAATCTCACCGTGAAAAACCAGTTTATTTTCAATTTCGAATTCAAATTAATAGGCACAATAAAATTTCTACATATATAACAATTTACATAATCCAATTTGGCTTTTCTCACTGGATAAATTCTTCAATCTAAATCAACTCCAAATGATGTACATGAATTCCTTTTAAAATTTAATACTGTACGAGAACCTCGTATTCTCTGTAGGCTACCTCTTCTCCGTTGTATGGAAAATAGAGACTTCCATGGCTTGGATGGATCTGGAGGATAATATCAAAAGTATTGATCATAAAGTTGGATAAAACAGAATTATATCAATAATATACAGAAATGCAGAAATACTAATATTTTTGATGTTATTGTGCAGCAATGTATACAGAGAAATTTTTTTTCTTAATTTAAGAATGTGCAGTCACTTAATTTAAGAATGTGCAGGTCACTTAAATTAAGTGACTCTTCTCACTTAAATCAAGTGATTGTTTCTTTCTTAATTTAAGAAAGTAAAACTCACTTAAATCAAGTGCGTTTTCTCACTTAAATCTAGTGACTTTTCGCACTTAAATCAAGTAACTTTTTCTTTCTTAATTGAAGAGAGTAAAAGTGACTTTTCTCACTTAAATCAAGTGACTTTTTCTCTCTTAATTTAAGTGACCTGCACATTCTCAAATTAAGAAAACATTTTTCTCTGTGTAGTTATCGATTAGATTGATATTGATTTTACTACCTTTCCTACACTTGGAACACCATGATGAACAGCACGTCCTATGTATAGTTGTTCGCCTGTATTTGTACGACCACCATCAACAGCACCATGAGGAACTTGCCCATTGCTTGATCTGACCCATTGAAAATCAGATGGCATCAAAATCTAGAGAAAACCCCCCAATTTAGTAACCAATCTTCAAATTTACAAAAAATCATCAATTACATTACTTCAAAATCATGCTTCACATGCTCACTACCACCATGAGCAACATAAGCAACTCCATGTTCTGGTTTAGCCTTTGCTGGTAGAAGATCACCCTGATGATGTGCTCTGCCAACAACAAGAGTTGAACCATCTAGGTCACGTCCAACTGTTATCATACCAGGTACAATATAACGTGCACCTGTGTATCTCACCCACTTGTAACCTATCATCATACACAATACAGATATAGACAGACAGATTGCAGCAGCATTGATACAAACGTTACATTATTATGTGTAGTAGTGAAATTACATAGAGAGATGGCTATTAGAGGGTAGGTATTGGTTAGTGCAGGAAGCTGAAACGCGGTATTCTGGAACCAATTGTGACAACCAGTGTGGAACTGTGAACGCATTTGCACGCTGATTACATTTGTGGTTGGCCAGTAAATTTGTACATGAGAAATCCTACACTTCACTGCTTATCTTCATCCACAATCATTCTTCGAAGATAAGTACATAGAGAGAAACGTTTTCTTAATTTAAGAATGTGCAGGTCACTTAAATTAAGAAAGAAAAAGTCACTTCATTCAAGTGAGAAAACGCACTCGATTTAAGTGAGTTTTACTTTCTTAAATTAAGAAAGAAAAAGTCACTTGATTCAAGTGAGAAAACGCACTTGATTTAAGTGAGTTTTACTTTCTTAAATTAAGAAAGAAAAAGTTACTTGATTTAAGTGAGAAAAGTCACTTGATTTAAGTGAGAAAACGCACTTGATTTAAGTGAGTTTTACTTTCTTAAATTAAGAAAGAAAAAGTCACTTGATTTGAGTGAGGAGACGCACTTGATTTAAGTGAGCTTTACTTCCTTAGATTAAGAAAGAAAAAGTTACTTGATTTAAGTGAGAAAAGTCACTTGATTTAAGTGAGAAAACGCACTTGATTTAAGTGAGTTTTACTTTCTTAAATTAAGAAAGAAAAAGTCACTTGATTTGAGTGAGGAGACGCACTTGATTTAAGTGAGCTTTACTTCCTTAGATTAAGAAAGAAAAAGTTACTTGATTTAAGTGAGAAAAGTCACTTGATTTAAGTGAGAAAACGCACTTGATTTAAGTGAGTTTTACTTTCTTAAATTAAGAAAGAAAAAGTTACTTGATTCAAGTGAGAAAAGTCACTTAATTTGAGTGAGAAAACGCACTTGATTTAAGTGAGTTTTACTTCCTTAAATTAAGAAAGAAAAAATCACTTGATTCAAGTGAGAAAAGTCACTTAATTTGAGTGAGTTTTACTTTCTTAAATTAAGAAAGAAAAAGTCACTTGATTCAAGTAAGAGGAGTCACTTAATTTAAGTAACCTGCACATTCTTAAATTAAGAAAACATTTTTCTCTGTGTAGGAAATATTGTTGGGTCTCTAATGTGAGCACATAATGATTTGAATGAAGTGAATGATAGCTTTATTGATTGTGCTTCTTCTATTGTATAACTTTGAAATTTATCAGGATTTCTTCGAGAACATTAAATTTTGCTTTGTGCTTTTCTGAACGAAACGTTGGGTAGTCTTGATTCTTCATATTCAGATATGGAATGCTTCATGATTATCATATGTATGGAAAATAGATATCTGCACATACACAGAAGGCTACAGATTTATGTATACTACAAAATAACTGGAGAATATTTCTGGCAACTGAGTATGACGGTGCTTATCGTTTTCCAATATCCGACCGTTTTTATCAGTAAGCCTCTTATCTAGCTTAGGAAGCGTTCTTCCTCAGCTGTCGACTCACTGAATCGCACTGAATCGTGGTTTATTAGTGCAAAATTTTTCATCTCTTTTCTTGTGAAAATTTAGAGTTTTGTGGTGAAAGACAATTTCATTCTTTGATACTATTTCTTTTGTTATCAGGAAAATATTTCACGTTCGATTGATAATAAAAAATGACTAATTGGGGGAATAGTGACGGTTTCAGTGGTTCTTATCTCTGTGCAACCTGACGAATCGAAGATAATTCACGTTCGTTGCAAGTAAATGAAATAAATCATTGTTAATAATGAAATGGTTTCAATTTTTTTTACTTTTGTTTTCTTTAATGTCTGTAATTATGAGAAAAAAAATGATCAACTATCAATTATGTGATTTTCTTACCTGGCATATCTTTAACGCTGAGTTATTGAACTCTTCACAATTCAACCAACAATTGAGCACTGAATCACGAGCACTGTCCACGAGAACCTGACACTTCAAATCACCAAGTATACGCCCACAATTACGTCACTTTGAGATATTTGGAGCAAAAAAAGGGTCTATCTATCTGATAGATAACCTTGAATTCTCAGAAGGACCGATAATCAATGGATACTCAGAATAACGTGAATTCGTGGTGAATTCAAGGACTCAAGCATGACAAAAAAAAAATTGTGTTTTTGCACACTCTTTTAATTTCATAAAGTATGTCAATTATCCACTCCACTCAGCAAATATATAATTCTCGTATTTTATGAAAAGAACAATATGAAAATAGAAACAAAAGAGATTCAGCTTTATGCCAAGATGGACAAGAGTATCCAGAGATGAATAGAATTACGGAGAATCCTGTTGTTATATCACAGTCATAGCGAATTAAGCTTTAATGCTTTGTACAGCGTACTTTCACAAATATTCACGTAACACACAGAAATTCATTATATTAATTGAATAGAACCTTTTGAGAATTAAGTAGAAAAAATTTCTTATTTTTTCTTTCTTCACTAAATCGCAAAATAATAAATTTTCAATTAATGCTTATTACCATTAGCTCGCGCAGTAATTAGTGGAAACAATTTTTTGCGAATATGAAATGTAGGTCATTACAGGCAAAAACATATCTACCATTCGACTCTCGTATTCACGAATTTAATTTGCATAAAATTATCAAATATTACTCATTGCATCCGATGAAACTCTACATTGCACCTATAAGATGATTTTTTTTTCTTCTTTTTCCTCTTTTTTGCACAAGAGTAATTACTACTTGTAGAAGATACGTTTACAACACCAAATCACTTTTATCGAGTCAAGTGCTTTTCATGAATAATTCATCCAACTTTCTTGTAATTAGTGTCTTTAAAATGTTTGAATAGGTAAATTTAAAAATGATATTTTTTTTTTAATAATATGAAAACAAAAATTCAGTGTTACGCCTACTTTTAGTAATACAAATTAGAAAATGTCTATGATAACTGAAATTACATTAAATTCTATCTTGTCGCGTTAATGAATCTGATAATTTTATTTAAAAACACGCGATAATAAAAACGTCTATGAGGGGAGAGACTCGATACAATTATACAGTTTTTCTTGGGCTCTTGTTATAATTTTAACTTGCGTGATATGAAAACGTTCTTTCATTGGTAAAGAAATAGCGAATGCTTCGTGATTAAAGAATGATGAAAAAAGAAAGGAAAAAAAAAAATGAAAATGAGAATTGTTAAGAATTTGTTGTGAGCCTTGTAATGCCGCAATGCGACATCCTCCTTATTACCTCCGCACTCTGTTTCTGGACTCAAATTTAAATAGATAATTTCTATTTTCGAATTAAAAAAAACACACACACGTAAGTTCCACTTAAAAATAGAAATAATGTCGTTTAAAAGGTCTTTTATAAATTCCTTTTTTCTAATTATTCTCGTAATTTATTCCTTCAGGCAATAATCATGCCAGAGATCGGCACAAAAAGAATTCGCATTTTTAATTTTTTTTATTTCTGTAATTTCCATCGAAAAAATTTTCATTACTTTCTTAATGAAAAAGTTGGATTTTTTAATTTTTCAGTAGTTTGAAAATAATTTTTTTTTTTTTTAACAATTTTGATTACTATTGTAATTAAAAATTTGACTGATGAAATTTTATAATTCTTTTTCTTATTCGAAATTTCGATTCTTTCTTACTTATTAATTGATGGGAATTATTAATTTCATAATAAAATCAACGCTACTATGTTTAATCTTCCCAAATATAACCGTCTTTCAGACAAAAATTTTGAGTTGAGAGTGTTAACTAAATATAACACAAATAAGAACTTATAATTTAATCCAATCTAAATGACGCTTATATGACATTTATAATTCAATTTAACTAATAAAAATGTTAATAAGTTTTATAAAAAAAATAATAATGAAATTCCATCAGTCAAATTTTAAATTACAATAGTAATCAAAATTGTTGAAAAAGAAAATTAATTTTCTAACTAATGAAAAATTTAAAAATCCAAATTTTTCATCAAGAAAGTAATAAAATTTTTTTTGATGGAAATTACAGAAGTAAAAAAAATTAAAAAATTAAAAATGCGAATTTTTTTTTGCCAATCTCTGAATCATGTTTCCACAAATACTCCAATTTGCCTGATAAAATAATCACATTATCATTATCTGCAAATGCTCAGTGATAAAGATCTATACTCATTATCAAGAAACATTATTGCCCGTTTAAAAACAAACAAGGTTACCTAGAGAAATATCATGAATAAATTGATGATATCAAGAGACTATAAGCTTCAATGTACTTCAGTTGAAAGCACTGAACTATGAAGCCAGTTTATATCGGAAATCAGTAGCGCCATGCAGAGTAAAACAATGACAGTAACTCTTCCATCAGTATCGTATTCACTCCTGAGGTTATCACATACTCTTCACCTATGTACGATCGTTAAAGTAACACTCAAACAACGTATTCAATCCATCATAAATCACATCAGCATCTTGTCTGCATTTGATGAAAGTAATGGATATCATGTGAACACCATAGTGCTCTTCTATGTTCTGTCAGATTTCATGATTCAGATTGTTTTGGTGAAATGTTTTATTCTTGACAGGAAATTTCGTAACTCTTGAGGGAAATTCACTTTGCAAAATGTCTTTTCTTAGGAATTTGATGAAATTGAAGTAGGAGATAAAGAAAAGTGTCTTACATTTAAGTTAAATAAAATTTACGAGAAATGGATGGAAATATTGGAGATAGGTTTTTTCTGATGATTTCATTGAAAAAATGAAGAAATTTCCCATGAAAATCATGTGTTAAAAGTTATTTTTTGGAATTTTTTAGAAATTTCATTTTTCCAAGTAATTATAAGGCAAAAACTTATTTTCACAAAATTACCTATAAATACTTGAAAAATTGATTTAAAAAAAATTTGAACCACATAAATCGATGAGAAATGAGCTCACTTTTCATTTGAGATCAACCCCAGGTCGTTACGACCAACAGAACTGGAGATATAACCGAAGAAGTGAATTTTTTCGATTTTCAAAAAAGAAATCCCTTCAAAACTTGGCCAAAAAAGTCAAATTTTCAAAAAATTGAGAAAAAAAAATTTTGACACATGTTTTTCACCTAAAATTTCCTCAGCTTTTCAATGAAATCATCAGAAAATTTCAATCTCGAACCGTTCAATTGGAGTGTCCATTTTACCCCACCTTCCCCTAATTCAACAATTCGACGATCACTACACAGAACTATAATTTTGAATATCATTGCCTTAGAGTCAAAGGGGCGTAAGTGCTATGTCGATACACAGTATTTCCACCACTTTGTTCCGAAGTCGACGATATATGAAAGTGGCGAGTCAATTACGTTAAAAATAAAATTTCCCCTCTTTCCTCATCTTTATCTTTACTCTCTTGATTTATCGTCAACTTCACTGTGTCCTTAATACTCTGAACAGAATGAAACGAATCACAATGATATCTTTATACATTTGCACGTGTCTCTGTTGAGCACCAAACGCATTTCACTTTGTTTAAAATTTAATGAAAATATTTTTCTACTCATGTTAACTGTTCAAGAGAACTGGCGAAACGTGAAACGAATTCATTTTCAAATGGATGTCAGAGAGTCTGCAGCAGAAGAGCTCATTTCTCGTTAAAACAAACATTAATTATAAAATTTCTGTTGAATAGACAGATATTAAGTGTTCTAGTGACATGAATTGTTGGAAATCATTTTATCATCACTAATGCGACATAAAAAAAATTGGAAATTTCATGTATTTGATGAATGAGATGAATTCACTTATGAATTTTTCCTTTCATTTTCAAACCAAAATTATTAATTAGATAATGATCGAGAGAGCTAATCAACTATTGTTTGAAAAATAATTTGCGAATGAATATATTAACATCATTAATTGAAAATACCTCATCAATTTTCAAAGAGAATCAAAGTGTAATCATGAATTTGATTGAAATACCGTAGAATCTCTTAAACGAGAGTGAGTGACATAGATGGATATATATCGAGGGGAAGCACGTTGCCTCAATGTAATTGGGACAATAGTGTCATCAGGCTCGAGCTAGGAGTTGGTCCAATCAAACTTTGACGACAGGTTTAGCCCTTTGATGATGATGCACAGACCCCAACGAGCACACACACACACACACAGACAAATACTAACTTGCATGAAAAGCCCCATAACACGAGAACAGAGAGAAAGTCTCTCTCTCTCTGTCTCTCTTTTGCACCGATACTCGCTTATTATTTCGTCGCATTTCACAAGTAATCCTTTGTGTGCTTCGTGTCGTGCATAACTCTCTTCTGTCCGAAAGTTTTATGGTAAACTTTTCGAAAAGTTTGACGTTACAGTGTAGCATAGGAGCTTTTGAGGGAAAAGGTTCTGTATGTGATTTACTTGTTTGATGGAAATACCAAAGGTTGCAAGGAATCCACTGGGATTATTAGTTTACCAAAGATTTATAATCCCTTTTTTGTGAATTAAATGAGTCAAGGGAATTTTCAAGACAAGATTCTTAATAAGTACGTCGATAATTGTCGTATATTGAGCCATTCTTGAAGAAAAAGTGCAGCTTCAAACTTCAAACTTCAACGGATATCCAATTTTAACGGTAAGTCTGAAAGTTTTCGTGGTTATTTCCGACACTCAATGTAGCTTGGGAAATAAATGTTTCATGATATATATATATATGCACACACAGAAGTACATGTATTTTCGAAGAGAAAGCCAAAGACCAGGACGTATTGGAACCTTCTGACCGGAAATTCGTGGTTGACTTTATGCATGGTACACGGAAATCCGATTTGGCTCGATTTCTCTCACACTCTTATTGTCAACCAAATGCATCATGTGGCATTGATCACATCGTGAATTTTTACTCAGCCACTTCTCACGTTTATGGAAAACCGGATAAAATGGACCTTTTTGATAAAATGATTCTAGATTTTTTTTTTAAAGTGAAGGACTATTCAAAAAAATCTGAAAAAAATTGGGAAGATGCTCCAACATGTCTTCATTTTTCGGCAATTTTTTCCAATTATGTTTTGTAAAGGGCTTGACCCTAGAAAAAGAATCACTCCATTCTGTCCCAATTTTTGATTCATCATCGAATACTAGAGGCATTATGTATTATGAATTAATTCAACAATAATTTAGAATTGTAATCCACAAGATGACAATTATCCTAAATCCCTCATACATTTGTATCCCGACATATCCTTCAGTCTAATTGTTATTCCATTAATTTCCATAATGCATTAAAATTGTTCATCTATTCAGCATCAAATCCATTGACAACATTAAATCGAATAACAAATGCTTCATTGGATTCAACTTGATTAGCTACTGTACCATGAATTTCTCTCAATCTCTCTCTCTCTCTCTGTCTCTATATCTCTGGACATTTCACCGGTATTACGCCGTTAGGGATGCACATCGTTCAATTAGAATAACCATTGGACTGTTGCATACCGAATTATTATCCATTGCGCATGTGCATCATGTTGATTACCCGTTATCGAATGTAACTGTTGAACAGTGGTCCTTTGAAAACAATTTCAAAACTAAAATCCCCGTTGATGATTCACTCTCAGTGAGAATTGAACGATCCCAACAATGTAATAGGAATATTAAAAAAAACTGCTGCAATTAATTGACGTTTATGTATTTCAGCTCGTCGAAAACTTTTTGCCTCTTTTTTTTTTTGCACGTTATTCCGAAATTTTTCTGTTTTTTTCCTTTTTTTTGCACTCGAGAGGTTATAACATTGACACGATGCGGGGTGAATACCCAACGGCTGTATGTTTGGATGCACACAAAAAATGATAGGACACAAAATATCGAATAGAACTTCACTACGTAGACTCAATAAAGCATGAAGCTTGTTATTCTTTTTTTTTTTTTTACGAACAACACTTGAATAGAGGTTTTTTCGACGTAGAATGAAAAATGACGCAGTTTATTTATATTCAACAATCTCTGTTGATCCTAAATAACTCTGAAACTAATTTTTGTTCAAATAGTTTGGGAAAAAAAAACGGAATTTATTAACAAAAAATAGTAAAATATTCTCTAACGAGAAAAGTTACGAACAATTGAAAATTGATGAATCAATTGGAAAGAAAAATTGATAATCAAAATGAGAAACACAATTGTGCAGATAGTTTTAAATGAATTGTAAAAAAATAATTACTTCCGAATTCATGAAATACGTAATTCGAAAGATTGCATAATAATCAAATGCAATTATATACAGATCACAGTACGCATGATAAAGTGTTACCAACGAACGTGCAATTATTTGGAAGAACATTGAGCATATATCGTGTGGTATAGAAGGATTCAATCGATTAGTTATAATGGCATTGGTATTGGTTTCAGATTCATATAATTAGACGATTGGTACTGTGCATACACATTAATTGAACGATTCGTAATCCATCTACAAAAGAAATTAACGGCTTTGATGTTCATTAGAATGTAAATGGAAGTAACTAGGCAACCGTAAATCCCTCACAGCGTCACTGCTATTGAGTATTGGGTTATTGTCTAGGTTTACAAACTTAATTGACATGTATCCATTGGAAGAAATAGTTTCTATTGATATTACGAGGTAAATTTGAGGTAGTATCCAAGAGTACGGTCGATCAAACAGATAAAAATGAGGATTTGTAGGTTAGTTTTGCAATTAATTGCTGATAATTCGGGGAAAAAGTGCTTTAATTTACTCGAAAAAATGATTAAACTATTCGAAAGGCATATCTTCAGCTTGTCAATATAATTTTTTTTTCTCGAATTTTTTTCACATTAATCTCCTATCCCATGTAGGGTTTCCCGACATCCACGGGGTGGCCGATGTTCGGGCCGAATTATTTTATACGATTTTAGGGAAGTCGATCAAAGGCCAAAGTACGAAACAATATCGGGGCGTGGATATTGGTTTTGCGAATAAGTCCGATATTCTTCCCAACGTCGAGCCCTGTATATAGGGATGATGAGTTAGTATCGTAACTTGATTCTATATCGAGTAGCCGAATATCGGCAACCCTATATCTATCCGAAATTCGGACCGAAGTCATGACACCCATATCGGCACAACCAATTCGAAACGATTATCGCACGTAATTCGCGTAACCGAAGTTCGGCTGCTCTATTTTTGACAAACATATTTCCAACATCGCTCCCCCCAATTCCGCAGTACGAATTCCGATCGATATCAACCTTGAAATTGACCAATAATTTTTTACAATCGTTTATTTTTTAATAATTTTTCTTTTTGATTAATTTTTATATTTTTTTATACTCTAACATAACGATTGAAGAGTCACGCCATAATTGATTTTTCTTCAATTATTCTTCTTACTAATGATTAATTCGTGAACTAAATTTAAAAAAATATAAAAATAATAAATAAATGTAAAATAGAATAGATATAAAAATTGATCAAGAAAAAAATCTTCCCTTTCTGCCATCAAATGATTCGATTATTAATAGAGGAAGAAATAATACTCAAATAAAAACTTTAATTTTCAAAAATAGAAGAATTTTGTGTAAAAAAATGAATATTCCATTGTGAGAAATATGTAGTTTTGTTTCTTGGTTCTTACTTCACTTTTGTTATTATATTCCTGTCAATAAGGATATCCATATAAACAATATAAATATCGATATGAATTTGAGATCAAATGACTTTTAGATTCATATAGACAGTACGATTCTGTCAAAGTCAAATAGAGTGATGGTCCAGTCGGCAGCGTGCAAGTATCATCATCCGACGATCGAGGGTTCAAAACCGCCTGTGGGAACTAAAATTTGTAATTTCTAAAATGACTTTAAAATGATTAAAATTGAAATATAAATAATAAAAATATAAAATTACGGAATCTCAGAAAAAAAAAATGATAATTTTCTTTTTATTTTATGTTTAAAAATTGTTTTTATATTATTGAGCGTCTGTCGAGTTCGATATGGGATTCGATATTGGGCGTATATCGAAGCGCTAAGTCGAAATTCGTCACATTGAATTTAGCCCGACGTTCGGGCCGAACTCGAAATCCTATATCGGGTCGAAATCGGATGCGATATACGCCCTATTTAGTTTTCGACTTCGCGCGGCTGTGACATGCCATTATTGGCTCGAAGTTCGCACCAATATAGTTCCCCTATATCGAAACTCGGCAGTTCGATATTGCCCCGAACTGCGGCCTACTTAAATTTCCTACATGGGATCACATGCATGAGATAGAGAGAGAGGCAAATAGTTACGACTACCTTCTAATTAAAATTTCTCAATAACTATACGGTGAATTGAATATTTTTTTCTTCTATTATTTAGTTAAAATGCTGTTCTCTTCGCCAATTGTTTTCTAAATTATGGGTCAACCCTGTGGTTTTTTAGTTATTTCGTTATTTCTGTCCGATTTAAGGCGTTTCATCTCCACCACTGCTATTCTCAGTAACTTTTATGATTCATATCTCATAAACTACACAGAGAAAAATGTTTTCTTAATTTAAGAATGTGCAGGTCACTTGAATTAAGTGACTTTTCTTACTTAAATCTAGTGACTTTTTCTTTCTTAATTTGAGAAAGTAAAACTCACTTAAATCAAGTGCGTTTTCTCACTTAAATCAAGTGACTTTTCTCACTTAAATCAAGTGACTTTTTCTTTCTTAATTCAAGTGACCTGCACATTTTTAAATTAAGAAAACAATTTTCTCTGTGTATACGGACAAAAATTATTAAAAAATTAGGAAAAATGTAACAATATATCATCTTTGATACAGCATCAAAAAATGAGGGGCTATCTCAATTACTTGAGATAAGACATCTTTTTCAGATGTTCAAAACCTCAAGAAAATGATTTATTTATCAATACATCTTTAATGCAGGACTTCTCCGATCTGAAATATCATTTTTTTCTCGCCCGTTCTAAAATAAAAAAATTTAAAAAAAAAGGAAAATAAAAAAACTACCTGACGATGATCTCATCATTTTTCGGTACCCAAGAGACTATGATCACGGGTTTTTCTTTTATGATTCTAAGTACGGTGGAAATGAAATTTTCAAGTGGGTACGATAACCGTGAATAATGCGGGAATAGAGAATAGCGCATGTTAAAATCTCCAGAGAGTTCCATGGCCTCGGTATGAAAAGCATAGGTGAAATGGAAATCGAAGCGAGAACAGAATGAGAAGAGAAGAGAGGATAAAAAATATAATATATATATATATATATATTTATATATCCATGAGAGCCTGACATACGCTATTTGAAATACAGAGCGGTAGCTTTATTCTCCCTCGCATTCTGATTTCGCTCTGGTGAGCGTTATGACATTCTCCATATACTTTCAGTAAAATTTGGAATTATTATTGTCCCTAGTGGAAATAGCCGTGAGAGGATGATGATAGAATTCCCTGAATTTCAGGGAGTCAGTGTGTGTGTGTGTGTGTGTGTATCGAGAGAATTGATGCCAGGGTGTGAAAATATATAGTGTATAGACATTTAGCGAGGATAAAAAGATAAAAAAAACTAAAAAAAAAAAAAAGAAAAAATGAGGAATAAAGAAAAGAGAGAAGATGAATGAGATGGGAAGGTAGTTTTGCTAAGGCTTTAATAACACCCATAGTATATACGACTAAAAGGGAGGTTGCTGCCATTATCTTTGAGAGCATATTCTCGAGTAAAGTGCCGTACGGACGAGACTACTAGTACAGAGCTAAAGTCCTTTTTCTCGTAATCGCTTGAAGAACGTAAAAAACATTTCGTATTATTTTTTATTTTTTATCGTCTGATTTTGCTATTAATTCTCGTTAATTTATCAACAATATTAATTCGCATGAAAATCATCATAATTATGTCTGTGTTTGATTTATTCGATTTGGTGCACTTCAGGTCTATTACAACGATTATTTCACAAGGAAAATCACTTAAATCATAATTTACCATGGAATATTTAATAATGAAATTTTCGCAGTAAAACCAAGTGAATGCAGTGAGAGAAGATGCAAAAGGATATTGTGTTGTTATATTGCAGTAGAGTTTGAAACAGACAGTGCAATATATCAGAAAGCTACAGGAAGCCCATTCGTAAAGCATTCATTGGCCGGAGACACGAGGCCACAAGAGCCATTTCCGCAAATGAAATAGCACGAAACTCATGCTTAGCACCATTACACTCAATTCACCATAGGGCATGTGCGTTTAATTGCATTTAATATTTTATTAAAGTTCTGTTTGTGGCTTTCTGATAATACAATGAATGAGAATAGAGATGACGCTGAAACTGGCAGACGATTCCAGCAGACGTTCGCGGAGTACTTGTGGCAGGGACTGTACCACTGAGTGGCCCGTGCGCTGTGCCTGTTTTCCGCTGTTACAAGCGAAATGATTTGGGAAAAATTTTGGGAGAGTCGCACGCATAACCTAATATAGTTGAGAATTTCTGGAGGGGTTAGGGGGATATTTCTCAATGTGAGAATAATTTAGCACCTAAAAAAAAAGCCCCTGATTACGAAAGAAAAACTCATTAAATCGCGAAAACTCAATTTTTACCCAAATAATTTCAAGACAAATTTCGGAGAGATACGCGCATGATCCCAGGGGACTAAAAATATTCAGGGGGGGCAGGGGGGGATAGTTAGCAATAGGGGAAAAATTATGAACCTGAAAATGCAGCCTCTGATTACGAAAACAAAATCAATAAATCGCAAAAACATAATTTTCCCCCGAATAATTTTGGAAAAAAATTCGGAGGGATGCGCGCATGATCCGAAGGGGTTGAAAATTTTTGGAGAGGTAGGGGGGATGGTTTTAAACACGATAAAAATCATGAAGCTGAGGAGGCAGCCCCCTATTTACGAAAAAAAAATCATTGAGTCGCATAAACTTAATTTTTGCCCAAATAATTTTGAAAATAAATTCGAAGGGATGCGCGCATAATCCGAAGGGATTGAAATTTTTTGGAGAGGTAGGGGGGATGGTTTTGAATACGATAAAAATCATGAAGCTGAAGAGGCAGCCCCTAATTACGGAAAAAAAAATCATTAAGTCGTATAAACTCAATTTTTCCCCGAATAATTTTGAAAAAAAATTCGGAGGGATTCGCGCATGATCCGAAAGGGTTGAAAATTTTTGGAGAGGTAGGGGAGATGGTTTTCAATACGGGAAAAGTTATGAAGCTGAAAAGGCAGCCCCCTATTTACGATAAAAAAAATTATCAAGTCGCATAAACTCAATTTTTCCCCAAATAATTTTGAAAATAAATTCTAAGGGATGCGCGCATGATCCGAAGGGGTTGAAATTTTTTGGAGGAGTAGGGGGGATGGTTTTGAATACGATAAAAATCATGAAGCTGAAAAGGCAGCCCCTAATTACGGAAAAAAATCATTAAGTCGTATAAACTCAATTTTTCCCCGAATAATTTTGAAAAAAAATTCGGAGGGATTCGCGCATGATCCGAAAGGGTTGAAAATTTTTGGAGAGGTAGGGGAGATGGTTTTCAATACGGGAAAAGTTATGAAGCTTAAAAGGCAGCCCCCTATTTACGATAAAAAAAATTATTAAGTCGCATAAACTCAATTTTTCCCCAAATAATTTTGAAAATAAATTCTAAGGGATGCGCGCATGATCCGAAGGGGTTGAAATTTTTTGGAGGAGTAGGGGGGATGGTTTTGAATACGATAAAAATCATGAAGCTGAAAAGGCAGCCCCTAATTACGGAAAAAAATCATTAAGTCGTATAAACTCAATTTTTCCCCGAATAATTTTGAAAAAAAATTCGGAGGGATGCGCGCATGATCCGAAAGGGTTGAAAATTTTTGGAGAGGTAGGGGGGATGGTTTTCAATACGGGAAAAATTATGGAGCTGAAAAGGCAGCCCCCTATTGAAGAAAAAAAAACATTAAGTCGCATAAACTCAATTTTTCCCCAAATAATTTTGAAAAAAAATTCGGAGGGATGCGCACATGATCCGAAGGGGTTGAAAATTTTTGGAGAAGTGGGGGGGATGGTTTTGAATACGATAAAAATCATGAAGCTGAAAAGGCAGCCCCCTACTTACGATAAAAAAAATCATTACGTCGCATAAACTTAATTTTGCTCAAATAATTTTGAAAACAAATTCGGAGGGATGCGCGCATGATCCGAATGGGTAGAAAATTTTTGGAGAGGTAGGGGGAATGGTTTTAAATACGATAAAAGTTATGAAGCTGAAAAGGCAGCCCCTAATTACGAAAAAAAAAATCATTAAGTCGCATAAACTCAATTTTTCCCCAAATAATTTTGAAAAAAAATTCGGAGGGATGCGCGCATGATCCGAAGGGGTTGAAAATTTTCGGAGAGGTAGGGGGGATGGTTTTCAATACGGGAAAAATTATGAAGCTGAAAAGGCAGCCTCTAATTACGAAAAAAAAAATCAATAAGTCGTATAAACTCAATTTTTTCCCAAATAATTTTGAAAAAAAATTCGGATCATGCGCGCATCCCTCCGAATTTTTTTTCAAAATTATTCGAGGAAGAATTGAGTTTATACGACTTAATGATTTTTTTCCCGTAATTAGGGGCTGCCTCTTCAGCTTCATGATTTTTATCGTATTCAAAACCATCCCCCCTACCTCTCCAAAAAATTTCAATCCTTTCAGATCATGCGCGCATCCCTCCGAATTTATTTTCAAAATTATTTGGGCAAAAATTAAGTTCATGCGACTTAATGATTTTTTTTTCGTAATTAGGGGCTGCCTCTTCAGCTTCATGATTTTGATCGTGTTTAAAACCATCCCCCTTACCTCTCCAAGAATTTTCAACCCCTTCGGATCATGCGCGCATCCCTCCGAATTTTTTTTCAAAATGATTCGGGGAAAAATTGAGTTTATACGACTTAATGATTTTTTTTCCCGTAATTAGGGGCTGCCTTTTCAGCTTCATGATTTTTATCGTATTTAAAACCATCCCCCTCACCTCTCCAAAAATTTTCAACCCCTTCGGATCATGCACGCATCCCTCCGAATTTTTTTTCAAAATTATTCGGGCAAAAATTGAGTTTATACGACTTAATGATTTTTTTTTCCGTAATCAGGGGCTGCATTTTCAGGTTCATAATTTTTCCCCTATTGATAACTATCCCCCCTGCCCCCCTAAATATTCTTAGCCCCCCAGGATCATGCGCGTATCTCTCCGAAATTTGTCTTGAAATTATTTGGGTAAAGATTGAGTTTCGCGATTTAATGAGTTTTTCTTTCGTAATCAGGGGCGTTCTTTGTAGGTGCTAAATTATTCTCACATTGAGAAATATCCCCCTAACCCCTCCAGAAATTTTCAACTCTATTAGGCTATGCGTGCGACTCTCCCAAAATTTTTCCCGAATCATTTCGCTTGTAACGGCGGAAAACAGGCACAGTGCACGGGCCACTCAGTGGTACAGTCCCTGCCACAAATACCCCGCGAACGTCTGCTGGAATCGTCTGCCAGTTTCAGCGTCATGAATAGAGAGGATGGTTTTTGAAAAAAATTAAGAGGACAAGGATTTCAGTGATTTTAATAGGTTTACTGGAATATTAACCTCACGCAAAATTGACTTCAACCTGTTGGCTTTTGTTGCAACAATGCTTCACAGGCTATATCATGTTGTAAATTCAATTATTAGGTTCAAACGCTTATTAAACGCAGACAGAAAAGCTTACTAGAAGCATCCGTTGGGAAATCGTATAACCTTTTGCAGCTTTTACTAGAGTTCGTTGAATATTCATCGTGGAATTGTGCTCAGTGGTTTTTCGCTCTGATAAAATTTTGAAAATTCTGGTCTTTTCAGGATAATATTCATTGAAAGAAACATTAAATGCATTGAATAGTTGATTCAAAATTATTTAATCATCCCTTATGCACTCTTTACTCTTACAGGGGAAACAGGGGCAAAACGGACCATTTTGACAAAATGATCCGGAATTTTTTTTGGAGTAAAGGCCTTCATGAAATGAGTTGAAAAAATTCACGAACAATGTCAATATTTTGGACCATTTTCTCAATTTTTTTCAGATTTTTTTGTCAACTCCTTGACTCCGAAAAAAAATCCTGGATCATTCTACTCCGGAGGTCCATTTTGCCCCAATCTCCCCTATTTAAAAAAAAATCATTATGATACTCTTTCAATTAGTTTCAAACTCTTACGTGATGAGAAAATATTTGACTCAATTGATGCAAAAGTTTGTTGTAATTAACTTGAAGCACTTAATCTCTTAATTAAAAATTTTCCCTATAACTCATCAATGAAGTAGCATAATTACAGTAATAAAATAATAAGAAAAAAAGACAGGGGAAAATTCACTCAACTTAAATGATAAACACAGGAGTGAGTCGATAAATTTAAATTCCCATGAATTACCGAACGATTGTTCGTTAATGCTACTTTACTACCAGGAAATACCTATATTAATATTGTAATTTCCTCTGAGGTAATTTTCGTCTCCAAGTTTGAACCTAAACAACAACAAATATCCTGTGAACACACTGTCACCCGTCAAACACACGACAAATCCTTAAAAAATCCTGAAAAAAGTGGTATTCTCAATCTTTATCCAAACAATCTTCGGAATGATGAGATTGCAAGTTCAAAGCAACTCTTGACACTTCTCTCCAGTCTACTGCAACAAATGAAATATACTCTGTGTATATTAACCTTCAGCTACAGCGAAACCTAAAGTTACACATGTTCTCCTGATAAAAAAAAAGCAGTAATAACTGACCCACGTTGAAGTAACACAAAAGTCTTTACTCCAAACACTGACGAATGAAGAAAGAAGAAAAATAGAGAACAATATGAGGAAAGAAAAGAAGGTAAGATACACTAGAATAAGCATAAGGTTATGGTTATATACGATACAGTGTAAGAGCACTAGAAGAATGCAATGTTAAGCCACTTGTTGCTGGGGTGCTTCGAAACGCGATTAAAAATTCAAGCCCTTTCCCACGCTCGATCGTTCGCCTGCTCGAGATTGTTATCCAGCAACGATGCATATATATCCCTCATTGGTTTCTCCCTACTTTTTTCTTTTTTTTTATTCTTTTCAATTTTATTGGAGGAACAGGAGTGGCCGGGAATTGTAGAATTAGGAGTATTGCTGAAATTCAACCAATGAGCATTACAATTCAGAGAACCGTGAAAAAAGAGAAGAAATAAAAATCAAGATTTTCTCCTATTGATCAAACTTCTTGGGCAATTTGATTTGTAAAATTAGAAGTCATTGAACTATTGAAACTATCAAAAAGTTAAATCTCAAATTGGAAGGGGGAAAACGATAATTGATAGATTCCCTTCATTTCAATGAGATTTCAATTTCCCGAAGTTTCGTAACTTGTCAACGAAGTTAAATCATGTCTTCAGGAAATGAATTTAGTCACATGAAGACTATGTAATACCGGTTTCAGTTAGTTTCTATGTTTACTACTTTCACTCACGAATTTAGTTTTTTATTGTTTTTTCTTTTTTCTTAGTCTAGTGAAATTTATGTTTTCACGTATAATAGAGATAGCTGAGACAGCTGAAATTGACACTTACTTGGATGAGCAATCAATTTCAAAGTTATATATATATATATTTCTTCAGTATCAAATGAAGTATCCTCCGGTAAACTGCAGGACTGTAACTGCTCTCTCTCTGTGCAGCTCAACTGCCGCAGGTACGTGGGGCTCGATCGATCGTAATAACATCGATGCAGTTTCCCCGGCGAAGTGGGCCGGGTCGGGGAAAAACAGAATCAAGGTAAACTGAAAAGTAGAAAATTGAAATGAAAAAAAAAAAAAAAGGAAGTAAAAAAAAAATATAGGTAGGAAGAATGAGAGAGAGAGCGACAAACTAATTCCGGTTTTTCTATGGATTTTTAGCCTTCAATTCGAGAAGCTTGGCTATTGTTACCAATTTTACATGCTATGGACTTTCAATGTGTACGTGTATATGTCGATGGGTAAAATCTCGGGTTGGAAACACTGTTATCCGGACAATTTCTGGTAATTCGAATTGATCGTATCAGATTCAACATTATTCGCTGCACGAAATTCCAAAGTTGCAGACAATTTTCTTTGTTTTTTTTTTCTTTTACTCTATTTGAAAATTTACAAAAGATTTAACTAGAGAGAAAAAATTTCACTTACAATACGGAAAGTATTCTTATGATTTTAATTCCACTCTTTCTTTGTGACACAAATGAATCTCAATAGGTCTGCCTCTATTCTATCCTCTGGACGTCAAATACCAAGTGGGTTTGTTACATTGCAGAAGCCAAGTATAGAAGTTGGAGGAAAATCTTTTACGATGATACTTGAAGAAGTAAGAAGTTCTAAGGTTGAATGTCGAGTGATCTATCTTGAATGGAAACTTTTGGAATTACACAAGTGCTGAATAAGTTTGAACTACGTGATGGTAGTAATTAAGATGATTTTTCGATGAATACAGTGTATTCATAAACTACTTTTTACAAATTTCTAAAAGTTTTCTTGTATCTTTTACAAGTGAATGAGAGATTTACGCAGTAATGAATCTTGTTTATATGGTACTATTAATAATGTTTAAATTGTTGCACAAATTTATGTGAGAAGATAGACGGAAGAGAGCTGAATATATCTTTTGTGAATGCTACAGTAAGATCTTGCACAAGGTATTTCACACAGGAATATTACACCATTTTATGATGCATCGTAAAAGAAAAATACTTTTGGAGAAAGATAGAAGGGATCATGTAATCTTCAAGGTTTATTCTCTTTTCTTCGTTACAAGAGAGATGTTTTTTTTTATCTCAAAATTGAAATTTCGATGATCTCTAAATTGAATTAATTTTATTGTCGTACGCGAGAGAACAGAATTATTAGAGAAAAGCAAATGAAAATCAAGAAACTCATAATACGAGAGAAATTCATTGTCGAGCCACTAGAAACTTCATTATTCCGTCTTTTTATGAAATCTGATACTGGAAGCGAAGGCAAAGAGTGGGAGAAGAGCAAACACATTTTCCTACATTGGAAAATTGAAATGCAAGTAGCTTGGAAATTAAAGAGAGAGCAAAAAGGTACATCAGAGATGTCTTTCAGACTTCTTCAGTGTAAAATGAATAAACAAATGAATGAATAAATCCATTTCATTTCAAGCACGTTTTCCTAGAAAGAATTTTTCCCTTTTTTTTCTCTCCTGAACTGAGATTTCTTCTTTCGACTTGAAGAAGTAACAGGAGCTAAGAGAATGCCTTCACGAAGACACACCAAATTTTCCCTTGGATACACAAAGACTCTTCTATTTGCTTTCCAAATCAAGCAACAGATGTCCGGGAATTCTTACCCTCCTGATAAATAGAAATATTACTTCAATATAAATATTTCAAATAGAAAAATATTTATCGTGTAAACTGAAAAATAGTTATGATATTTAAGCTTGTAAACAGCTTTTGCAGTCAATGAAGTATTTGCATAATGAAAATGGATGATAATATCTGCATATTTTATACAAAAATTATCGAATGATGAGTATGGAAAGTATCATAGTATCTATACTTGGTAAATGTATTTCTAATTTGCATTCATATTGTGATCCTACTCGATAATACACTGGTTATCGATGCTTCTGTATTGAATATGGTGTATCGAGGCACGAATTTCATTATGTGAGTATACATTGATAGGAGAATAACCTGTTTTCAGAGGTCTTAAAGGTAGAAGCATGAACAAAGACGACCCAAATCGAAAATACAATGTAACACTGATGTTACTGAGGTCGATGCCAAAGTTATCATCTCATTTGAAAAGTAGGTTAGCCCCCATTTTGTATTTTTGTCATTGTCTTTGAAAACAGAAGAACTTCACAGAATAGCTGGTAATTAGGAGTTTACTGCATTCGTGATTTTGAAAATACACTGGGAATGAACAGGAAATTGATAGAAACGAAATTTTGCAATTTTGATAATAGAACTCAGTGCAGATTAAGACATTATGGAATCCTGTGACGTCAATATGGATCTAGAACATGTCAATAGCAATGAAGTTCAGTTGACTGTCCCCTAAGAGATATAATCCGATGGTAGTAGCCATTTCATCGCGCATCATTGGGATATGCAATCAGTGATCATCTCTCGAGTAATACGTTATTGGGTCAAGCATCAATAAACGAGCTTTCATTCCACTTCGGTCTTAGATACTTAAGGTTCAATTACTATTCAAGAGAATGAGATTCCAATGATGGAGAATAAATTTTACATATATTTCGAGAGGTTTATTGGAATAGGTTCATGTTGCTGATGGTTTTCACATCGTAAATCACTTAGGATAATTTTGGGAGACGATGGAGTTTATGATGGAGTGATTGCTACAAAATTGATATTAAGAAAATTGTTCTGAGATAAATAGGAACTTTTAATAATCAATAATGAACAATTACAAATTATATGGCAGGCATAATTATGTTAATATAATACAACTACATTCTTCATTGACGATGGCAGCTCAATAACATTTACCACTTTATTGATCCTTGAATACCAGCATGGCCTTCGCTATGGTGTCCCGGTTGCTTTTGTGCGCCTGCTACAATACTGATGCCCCCGTCCTTGTTTCCCCATACTTTATGCTCGTAGTCTACATTCCATTGTTTCTGTGGATCTCTGCCAGTTGTATGCTGAGTACCGTGGGCATGAATCGATCCTTGTGGTTCAGGTGAAGCTGATCTGCGCCATTTGATTGATCCTTGGATACCAGCATGGCCTTCACTGTGATGTCCTGGTTGCTTTTGTGCGCCTGCTACAATACTGATGCCTCCGTCCTTGTTTCCCCACACTTTATGCTCGTAGTCTACATTCCATTGTTTCTGTGGATCTCTGCCAGTTGTATGCTGAGTACCGTGGGCATGAACCGATCCTTGTGGTTCAGGTGAAGCTGATCTGCGCCATTTGATTGATCCTTGGATACCAGCATGGCCTTCACTGTGATGTCCTGGTTGCTTTTGTGCACCTGCTACAATACTAATGCCTCCGTCCTTGTTTCCCCATACTTTATGTTCGTAGTCTACATTCCATTGTTTCTGTGGATCTCTGCCAGTTGTATGCTGAGTACCGTGGGCATGAATCGATCCTTGTGGTTCAGGTGAAGCTGATCTGCGCCATTTGATTGATCCTTGGATACCAGCATGGCCTTCACTGTGATGTCCTGGTTGCTTTTGTGCACCTGCTACAATACTGATGCCTCCGTCCTTGTTTCCCCACACTTTATGTTCGTAGTCTACATTCCATTGTTTCTGTGGATCTCTGCCAGTTGTATGCTGAGTACCGTGGGCATGAATCGATCCTTGTGGTTCAGGTGAAGCTGATCTGCGCCATTTGATTGATCCTTGGATACCAGCATGGCCTTCACTGTGATGTCCTGGTTGCTTTTGTGCACCTGCTACAATACTGATGCCTCCGTCCTTGTTTCCCCACACTTTATGTTCGTAGTCTACATTCCATTGTTTCTGTGGATCTCTGCCAGTTGTATGCTGAGTACCGTGGGCATGAATCGATCCTTGTGGTTCAGGTGAAGCTGATCTGCGCCATTTGATTGATCCTTGGATACCAGCATGGCCTTCACTGTGATGTCCTGGTTGCTTTTGTGCACCTGCTACAATACTAATGCCTCCATCCTTGTTTCCCCATACTTTATGTTCGTAGTCTACATTCCATTGTTTCTGTGGATCTCTGCCAGTTGTATGCTGAGTACCGTGGGCATGAATCGATCCTTGTGGTTCAGGTGAAGCTGATCTGCGCCATTTGATTGATCCTTGGATACCAGCATGGCCTTCACTGTGATGTCCTGGTTGCTTTTGTGCACCTGCTACAATACTGATGCCTCCGTCCTTGTTTCCCCATACTTTATGCTCGTAGTCTACATTCCATTGTTTCTGTGGATCTCTGCCAGTTGTATGCTGAGTACCGTGGGCATGAATCGATCCTTGTGGTTCAGGTGAAGCTGATCTGCGCCATTTGATTGATCCTTGGATACCAGCATGGCCTTCACTGTGATGTCCTGGTTGCTTTTGTGCACCTGCTACAATACTGATGCCTCCGTCCTTGTTTCCCCATACTTTATGCTCGTAGTCTACATTCCATTGTTTCTGTGGATCTCTGCCAGTTGTATGCTGAGTACCGTGGGCATGAATCGATCCTTGTGGTTCAGGTGAAGCTGATCTGCGCCATTTGATTGATCCTTGGATACCAGCATGGCCTTCACTGTGATGTCCTGGTTGCTTTTGTGCGCCTGCTACAATACTGATGCCTCCGTCCTTGTTTCCCCACACTTTATGCTCGTAGTCTACATTCCATTGTTTCTGTGGATCTCTGCCAGTTGTATGCTGGGTACCATGGGCATGAATCGATCCCTGTGGTTCTGGTTCAGGGGAGCGACGTAATCTGTGATCACCTCCACTTGGTGGATGAGGGCGGTTCTAACAAAGAATTGAATAATATTCAATAAAATTTTTAAACTTCAAGAAATTCAATAAAAAATCATTTTTTCTAGGAGCAGCAACGTTATATGAATCAATTTATTCTGCACTTACGATATAAGGTGGTTTCTGGTGATCCTGTTTGATACCAGGTTCTGCTGCAACAATTGCCAAAGTAATGACAAGGAAAATGAAACTCTTCATTTTGCGTATTTCTTCAGCTTATTGTCTGACTCGAGTGAATCGGACTACTGTGCCTAACAGAATTTACTACTGTGCTTATATACCGTCTTGGAGAAAAGCCATTCCAGTGGGGGAATCACCGAAATTGCAATGTTTACATGAGAAATTGATAACAGCAATTCTGCAGAGATGGCAAAACAAGGAATCCCCAGTTTTCTTAGCTCAACAGCCGGACACTCAGATTCTCGAATTTGCGTATATGTATGTATCGATGTAAGCTCTAATTCATGTATGAATTATGACTGTGTGGGATGGTTCTATTGCTCATGAGGGTGTTCAACTAAGAATCAGTTCAATTAAGCAAGCATTGAATATATATATACTTTCTAATTGAAAGCAATCGGAATGGATTTTTCCGGCATTGTTGAAGAGAGTTCAAGATGAATTGTTAGAGAGTTGCGATGAATTTATTGTTCTATCAATTTGAAGTAATGCATAATTAGTGCTCATACGGATTATTAAACAGCTCATTAGTTGTGCTTAATTTTTCCTTATCGTCCTATCTTATCATGAGTATAATATTACGCAACAGGGATCTTTTTGTAATCGATATGTTTTTCAATCAAAAAATTATCTCAATGAGATAAATTGATTCCATCAATTAAATTCGAATCAAGGTTCCAATTAATTAATTCAATCACTTTGTAAACATTATTATTAGCAACGTAGTCAGCTGTCAAAATACGCTGTCAATGTTAAGAATGTTGTCCGGGATGCCCCGCAGTTTATCATTTTATTAGTTTCTCGTGTGCGGAAATATTTTGAAAACTTTTCCGCGATAAACTATCGATTCATTACGTATATAACACATCTGATAAAACAAAAATACATGATTTTCTTGATGCTTCTCTTATTTTATCTCTAAAAAATCAAGAGATTTTCATTTTACGATGTGGAATTCAGTACAGATTAAGACATAATGGGATCCTGTGACGTCAATATGGATCTAGAACATATCAATAGAAATGAAGTTCAGTTGACTGTCCCCTAAGAGATATGATCCGATGGTAGTAGCCATTCTATCGCGCTTCATTGGGGTATGCAATCAGTGATGGAGAATAAATTTTACATATATTTCGAGAGATTTATTGGAATGGGTTCATGTTGCTGATGGTTTTCACATCATGAATCACTTAGGAAAATTTTGGGAGACGATGGAGTTCATGATGAAATGATTGCTACAAAATTTGTACTACAGAAGTTATTCTGAGATAAATAGGAACTTTTAATATTCAATAATCAACCATCACAAATTATATGGCAGGCATAATTATATTAATATAATAAAACTACAGTCTTCATTGATGATGGCAACTCAATAACATTTACCACTTTATTAATCCTTGATCCTCTGCTTCCGGAGATCTGCGGAATCTCCATGTTCCCTGGATACCAACGTGCGGCTGTACGTGCTGACCTGGATATTTCACAGCGCCACCAGATGCACTAACATGTCCATTCTTTCCTTCCCAAATTTTGTGCTCATAGTCAAGGTTTATTGTCGGGCGACGATCAGGGCCACTCAGTGGTTTCTGTCCTTGTAGAACAATTGATCCTTGGGGCTCTGGTTCCGGGGATCTGCGGAATCTCCACGTTCCTTGGATACCAACGTGCGGTTGTACGTGCTGACCTGGATATTTCACAGCGCCACCTGATGCACTAACATGTCCATTCTTTCCTTCCCAAATTTTGTGCTCATAGTCAAGATTTATTGTTGGGCGACGATCAGGTCCACTCAGTGGTTTCTGCCCTTGTAGAACAATTGATCCTTGGGGCTCTGGTTCCGGGGATCTGCGGAATCTCCATGTTCCTTGGATACCAACGTGCGGCTGTACATGCTGACCTGGATATTTCACAGCACCACCAGATGCACTAACATGTCCATTCTTTCCTTCCCAAATTTTGTGCTCATAGTCAAGGTTTATTGTCGGGCGACGATCGGGTCCACTCAATGGTTTCTGTCCTTGTAGAACAATTGATCCTTGGGGCTCTGGTTCCGGGGATCTGCGGAATCTCCATGTTCCTTGGATACCAACGTGCGGCTGTACATGCTGACCTGGATATTTCACAGCACCACCAGATGCACTAACATGTCCATTCTTTCCTTCCCAAATTTTGTGCTCATAGTCAAGGTTTATTGTCGGGCGACGATCGGGTCCACTCAATGGTTTCTGTCCTTGTAGAACAATTGATCCTTGGGGCTCTGGTTCCGGGGATCTGCGGAATCTCCATGTTCCCTGGATACCAACGTGCGGCTGTACGTGCTGACCTGGATATTTCACTGCGCCACCAGATGCACTAACATGTCCATTCTTTCCTTCCCAAATTTTGTGCTCATAGTCAAGATTCATTGTTGGGCGACGATCAGGTCCACTCAGTGGTTTCTGCCCTTGTAGAACAATTGATCCTTGGGGCTCTGGTTCCGGGGATCTGCGGAATCTCCATGTTCCTTGGATACCAACGTGCGGCTGTACATGCTGACCTGGATATTTCACAGCACCACCAGATGCACTAACATGTCCATTCTTTCCTTCCCAAATTTTGTGCTCATAGTCAAGGTTTATTGTCGGGCGACGATCGGGTCCACTCAATGGTTTCTGTCCTTGTAGAACAATTGATCCTTGGGGCTCTGGTTCCGGGGATCTGCGGAATCTCCATGTTCCTTGGATACCAACGTGCGGCTGTACATGCTGACCTGGATATTTCACAGCACCACCAGATGCACTAACATGTCCATTCTTTCCTTCCCAAATTTTGTGCTCATAGTCAAGGTTTATTGTCGGGCGACGATCGGGTCCACTCAATGGTTTCTGTCCTTGTAGAACAATTGATCCTTGGGGCTCTGGTTCCGGGGATCTGCGGAATCTCCATGTTCCCTGGATACCAACGTGCGGCTGTACGTGCTGACCTGGATATTTCACTGCGCCACCTGATGCACTAACATGTCCATTCTTTCCTTCCCAAATTTTGTGCTCATAGTCAAGATTTATTGTCGGGCGACGATCGGGTCCACTCAATGGTTTCTGTCCTTGTAGAACAATTGATCCTTGGGGCTCTGGTTCCGGGGATCTGCGGAATCTCCATGTTCCCTGGATACCAACGTGCGGCTGTACGTGCTGACCTGGATATTTCACTGCGCCACCAGATGCACTAACATGTCCATTCTTTCCTTCCCAAATTTTGTGCTCATAGTCAAGGTTTATTGTCGGGCGACGATCAGGGCCACTCAGTGGTTTCTGTCCTTGTAGAACAATTGATCCTTGGGGCTCTGGTTCCGGGGATCTGCGGAATCTCCACGTTCCTTGGATACCAACGTGCGGTTGTACGTGCTGACCTGGATATTTCACAGCGCCACCTGATGCACTAACATGTCCATTCTTTCCTTCCCAAATTTTGTGCTCATAGTCAAGATTTATTGTTGGGCGACGATCGGGTCCACTCAATGGTTTCTGTCCTTGTAGAACAATTGATCCTTGGGGCTCTGGTTCAGGGGAGCGACGAAATCTATGACCACCTCCACTTGGTAGATGAGGGCGGTTCTAACAAAAAATCAAATAATATTCAATAAAATTTCTAGACTTCAAGAAATTCAATAATAATCATTTTTTTCATAAGCAAAAAGTTTATATGAATCAATTTATTCTGCACTTACGATATAAGGTGGTTTGTGGTGATTCTGTTCAATCCCAGGTTCTGCTGCAGCAATTGCCAAAGTAATGACAAGGAAAATAAGGCTCTTCATTTTGCTTATTCCTTTAACTTATTGTCTGATTTGCGTGAATCGAACTACTGTGACCAACAGAATGCACTACTGCACTTATATACTATCCTCGAAAAAAGACATTCCAGCCGGGGAATCACCGAAATTGCAATGTTTACATGAGAAATTGATGAGTGCAACTATGCAGAAATGGCAAGACTAGGAATCCCCAGTTTCCTTAGTTCAATGGCTGGACACTCACATTCTCGTATTTGCATATATGTATCTATCGATGCAAGCCTTAGTTCATGTATGAATTATGATTGTGTGAGACGGTTCTATTGCTCATGAGAGTACTCAACTATGAATCAGTTCAATTAAGCAAGCATTGAACATATATATATACATACTTTCTAATTAATAGCAATCGGAATGGGTTTTTCCGGCATTGTCAAAGAGAGTTGAAGATAAATTTATTATTCTATCGATTTGAAGTAATGCATAATTAGTGCTCTTACAGATCATTAAGCAGCTCATTGATTGTGCTCAATTATTCCTTATCATCCTATCTCATTATGATAATAATATTACGCAATAAAAGATAATGATTTTTTTTTGTCATCAAAATGTTTTTCAATCAAAAAATTATTCCAATAAAATGCATTGATTTCATTGATTAAATCCGAATCAAGGTTTCAATGAATTAATTCAATCACCTTTAAACATTATTATTAGCGACAAAGTCAGCTGTTAAAATACGCTGTCAGTGTCGTAAATGTTGTCCGGGATGCCCCGCAGTTTATCATTTTATTAGTTTCTCGTGTGCGGAGATATTTTAAAAACGTTTGCGCGATAAACTATCAACTCATTACGTATTACACATCTGATAAAACAAAAATACATAATTTTCTTGATGCTTCTCATATTATTATCTCTAAAAAATTAAGAGAATTTCATTAATCTCATGAAAATTTCTTCATGGTGATTTTAAGGATGATTCGAATTATTCTTAGACTCTGCAAGAAGATCTTTAGTATAAGAAAACGAGTAGGTATGTGATCCTGAACAAGTCGCCGATGCGCAACCAAGTGGGGTTGCCGAGGTCAAGGCAACGAGGGCGTTCACCAAGAACATTATCCTCTCTTGGGATCTTACTCCAATCTTACTATCTCGATGGGAATATTCTTCAAGACGTTAAGGACAAAATTACTAGGTATGTTGAGAAGTTCTATCTTGAGATACTTAACGCAGCAGTGAGTTTTTCCTTTTTTTCTACTTTTCTTCATCTCCACATATTTCTTTATAGTTTGCAGAAAAAAAAAAGTCGATTAAGTTGATGACAAGTGTATTATGGTTGACAGGGATTGATGCATGAATCAGACTGTTTACTCTAGAGAGTATCATTAAAAAATATTGATGAAGTCAGGTAGATTCAATCTACTGATAAAATTCACTGTCGACAAAATTGGTTTTTCACTTTAAAGCACGAATCGAATAAAACTATAAAATTGAATCAATTCCTTTTGTCAACCTACTTTCGAGAGAATTCAAATTTCATGAATCAACAGAATGTCGAATTTCATTGAGAATAAAATTGTTTTTTTCCCTTATCTACATAAAGTCATCGCAGAATGAAAAAATATTGTTTATTGATTTGATGGAATATTCTTATTCTTATTCTGAAATTTCAATGTGTGAATAAATTTCTTTTGTATTGTGAAAACAATAAAGAGATTTGTGGTTGAAAATTTTTACTACACTTCACCTGCACGTCAGTTATCTAAGTAAATACAAAAGAAGATGGAAAAATCCAGAAAATTCCTTGGCGAGATGGTTGCTTTTTTTTTATGGGTTTTCTGTTGTATTCTCCATCTTTTGTCTCAGTTTTGCATTTTTGTGGATGCATTCCATTTATTCAAATATCTCTACAGCACGTTTTGTGTGATGAAAAAAAATTTAAAAAAAGAAGGAAAACGTGGAAAAGGAAAAATTAATTTGAAACAATGTTTTTTTTTTTCGATTTGTATAAAGAAAACGAAAATGAAAACTGTAAAAAAGGCATTTCCATTTCTTAGAATCATAGAAAAGAAAAATGTCATTCATGTATTTATGTAACAAGGCAGAATGAAAATTTCAAGAACAGAAGAAAATGAAAAAAAATAAAAAATAAAAAGCATTGAATGGCCTTAAAATGTGGAATAAAGACACTCTCCATGTCTCTAAATGACATAGCGAGTGTCTCAGCTCTTGTGTCGATAACATCTGTCGTGATAAAGAAGAAGAAAAAAAAATAAAATAAAACGAGGAGAAAAGAAAGAAAAGCCCAGTGTTATCGTACCCACGGATGTTTTAATAATGACACCCTTATTTCGTGCCATTCCTTCTTTACTTGTCTTCTGTACACCTCACCTGTCTCAGACAGCCGACATTATTGTATTCTCACGAATCACACTCCTCTCTTTTATCCTCCACTTTTCCCTCATTCTATATAACTCCCGAGATAATCATAAAAAATACATGAAATTTCTTGAATTCATTTGAAAACAAAATTTTTGCATTAAAAGAAAAAAAACGAAATGTAGTTCATAAAAATTCTTTTTTTCTTTCTCTCCACACATGACATGAAATGACTTACTTTATAAATTCGCATGTAAGTCGTAGGGATTTAGAAACGGAAACCTCTCAACTCTATATACGTTAATAATACATGTTCTTCCGGATATTCCCTTGAGATGTTGAAGCACTTAGGCACTAGGGTGGAGAAAGCCCTCGGTAAAAGAAAAAGAGAAAGAAAAAAAGGGATGGATTTCTTAGCAAGAGACAAAAGAAAAATGAGAACCCGGAAACAAGGTACTCATTCCTCGTGGTTGATAAATGGTACTAATAAGAAAGACATAGAGAAAAAGTAGAAAAAAAACCTGGAGATGTTCTTTTTTTTTCCCTGGTTTATGCATAGTCTCTCATAGTCTACGTAAGCGATTAATCATTCACTCGATTTCGTCTCTTTTTGTTTTAAAATTCCTTCTTTTTTTCATGAAATTCTCAAGATGAATCGTGGTATAATTACCATTTTTAAACGTTCGATTTTATTCCTATTCAGTTGTTCTCTCGAAATATTAATGATTCCAACCGTCTTCATGGGATTCTTATTTTCCGCACGAATCAAGTTACATAATTTCTTTTATCTTTTATATTTGATGCTTGAGTTAATGATTTTTTTATTCCGCAGTTGCGATTAAAATAATGCTGCAGTTAATGGAACGTGAGCGTTGGTCTTTTCAAGATTTTGCAATTTTTGCTAAATATCTTACTTTCACTCACTACTGACCACTATCTACTTCTCAGATGTGGTTCTTATTATTGTTTAAATGATGCGAAATAAAGAATCTATCACGTAATCTTCTGGATGTCATAATTTGGAGTCATTTCATTATTAATAATACTGAAAAATGTGCAGCTTTAGGAAATTATCTATCATGATGATCAATCAAATTCAAAGCAATTCATAGAATATATTTGAAGGAATTGATTCCAACAGTATTGAAACTGTAAACGTGATCGGAAGCGCGATTAGCTACTTTGTACAGAGATCAACTTCCCATTGAAATTTCACCTAACTCACCCAAAATCTCCTGCAAAACCACATTTTAACAATCCCTCATACTAGAATCTGCATCAGTACCAAAGTTTGCAGTTGAAATGTTTGATTATTCAAGATTGTGGTCATTCGATAGCACGAATCTACTTTCACATGCGCATAGAGGACCTAATGAACAATTAATGAAGCCGATCGATGCCATCTCAAATGTCTTTCACAAAATCCTCGTAAATAATGATGAATCACAGAACAAACTTACATTTCTGAGGTAGAATTGGTTTCAATTAGAAGGCTGAAATATACAGATATCCAATGTTCAATTGATTTTCATGAAGCATAAAGCTTCAAAACTTTTCTACCAATAATTCAGTCAAACAGCTGCTTTCCACTTCAGAAGCTCATGTTTTTCCAATTCTTTCAGCGTTATATCATTGCGGTATTTCAACGATAAACAAGTTCATTGATACAATTCTTCATCTCCGCGAGTTGCCTCGTGAATCATGAGCAGAAAAATGGCTGTCATAAAAGAAAGAAAAAAGAGCGAGATAAAAGCACAAAGAGCATCGAATAAGAGATCCCCCCCCCCCTTTTTTTCTCCTCTACTTCAGCGTCTAGGATCTTTCTCTCGTCGAGTCCAATTACACGAGAAAAAAGAAAGAAGAGTAATGAGAATCCGCTCGAGAGGCTCAATCCAGTGAAGGAAAAAAAAAAAAAAAAAAGAAGAACCTGCCATTGTCAGGTTACTCAAGTCCTTATTATATTTGATCGACATTGCTGAATTCAAGATTGACTCATCGATGAGGGAACAAAAGAAAAAGACGCGAAAAATTTCCATTGTTACGAATAAATGAATCTTGTTCATAAAACTCATCATTAATTACTGTCTAATTAAAGATTTTACTTTTTCAACGAGTACAGCTTCATTAATAATATAATTTCTTTGAAGTTTTCTTTCTGTGATGAGAAGATGGAAGAAAAAAGAGTACGAAGAGAATTGTGGAGATACAGAATTCACTGTTATTAATGAATAAAAGAGATTGGAAGATGTGCAATTACAATGTTATTTTCTTTTTTTTTACCTCTCAGCCAGAGGATAATAAGATTTCATAGTTATACAGTAGTTATGGTAACCTCCGGTTATACTTGTAAATTATTGAGTTGCAAGAGTTTAACATGAAACTCGTGGTTAGACCCATGACTTCCAGCAGCAGCAGCCCTTCTGCTTGCTATTTGATCATTGGGTATTCATGCGCACATGAATCTGAATATAAACTGTATTTGCAATGAGCCAATACTTCAGTCAACAAAAATCAAGTTTTTTTTGGATTTACAAAATTGCGATGGAGTTATTGTGATTATTTGAAGTCAGAGAATAATTATGTGAGGATTTTTTATATAAATAGGGGAAGGTGGGGTAAAACGGACATATGTGGGTTTTAGTATTTTATGCTATGAAAATTACTCGAAATTGATAGAAATATTAGAGATAGATTTTTCTTGATAATTCCATTGGAAAGCTGAGGAAATTTCCCATGGAAATCATATGTCAGAAATTATTTTTTTGGATTTTTCAAAAATCCCATTTTTTGCTCAAAATTTGAAGGTAAAACGCTTCTGTTTTTGAAAAGTTTTATTTTTTTGGGAGTATCTCTGGTTCTATTGGTCGTAGCAAGCTGGGGTTGATCTTGAATGAAAGGTGAGCTCATTTCCCATCGATTTATGGGGTTCAAAAAGAAAAATATCAATTATTTTCAAGTACTTATACCAAAAACTGATTTTCAGAAAATGACGTATGAATATTTGAAAAATTGATTTTAAAAAAATTTTCAACTACATAAATCGATGAGAAATGAACTCATCTTTCTTTTCGAATCAACCTCAGGTCGCAACGAGCAATAGAACCAGAGATATCGTTGAAAGAGTAAATTTTTTCGATTTTCAAAAGGAAAACCCCTTCAAAACTTGGTCAAAAAAGTCAAATTTCCCAAAAATCGAAAAAAATTAATCATGACAAATGTTTTCCATCTCAAATTTTCTCAGTTTTTCAATGCAATCATTAGAAAATCTCTATCTCGAACCGTTGAATTTAAATGTCCATTTTACTCTACCTCCCCTTATTTGTTTTTCCTAGTATTCACCAAGTAAGTTGAATTATTCCGCCCTTTTCATGCTCAAGATGCTTGAAAATAGTATGACAAAGTGACTTCAAACAATGGAAAATATCTCGAGTGTAGTAGTTATAATTACCGGAGTATTGTAACAAAGATGTTATTTGGATTAAGGAAAACGTTTTCGGAAATATAATCCGAATGGCGCTGTAAGCAAAGAAACAGAAATTACAAGGTAGAAGGAATTGAAAGGATTCTTCAGTATACTCAGGTAACCAGCCAAAGGAAAAGACAGGCAGTGAAAAGGATGAGGGAGAAGTAGGAGGTAAACTAATGCATTTTAAATGAAAAACAAGCTAAGATGCTGCAGCCCCAGGAAAGCCGGATGAGATACCCACAGTTGTGGAGAAGAAGGAAAAGAGAAAGAGAGAGAGAGAGAAGGAGAGAGTGGGAGGATCGGTGAGTGAAACTAAACGTGGTTTTCTTGAATAACGTAAGTTCGGAGTTATCCTTATCGATTCATCGTACTCGAGGTCCCCTTGAGCGACACTGATCCAAGCTTCAGACGATGTCAAAAAGCTCTTCCTTCATCAGTTTACGACGAAGAGAATAATAAAGGAAAATGAGATAAAATAGACCCTTTAACGAAAACTTTTCGAGATAGAAAATTTTTCTCAACGATTTCATTGAAGTGGGAGAGATTGGGGGAAAATGGATCTGTGGGGTAAAATGGTTTGGATTTTTTTTAGAGAGTGAAGGACTTCGTTTGAAAAAATTGAAAAAATTCACCAACAATATAGGGAAGTTGCAATATCTTCTCAATTTTTTGAAGATTTTTTCGTAATGTTCTCCACTGTGAAAAAAAAAACTAAATCATTTTGCATTAGAGATCAAAATTATTTCTTCAGCAGTCTCTTTTCCCTGACTTCATTGTCCTGTGCTTTTTCTGGATGGCACTCCTCGCCACAGAAATTTGCTGTAAAATATTTTGCTGCTTGACAAAATCATCTTTGCTTGGAGGCATGTTGACTTGTCCATGTCCAATTCACTACTGTCTGCCACAATCACTTATTTATCTTTATAAAACAATCGAAATTCTTCCTATAACACCCTTTATCAATATTCCTATCTTTGTCGATAGCAAGAAATGTATAATTGTCTTTCCATCATGCTAGATATAATTTTTTAAATCGATAAATTTGCCCCTGGGCAAATGTGCCATTAAATAAAATCACGTGATCCGAATTTTTTACGGATATCGATTGTTATTCTCGTGGTTGCAGGTCATTAATTTGGAATTAAACCAGAGATCAGTGCCCAACGTATTCATTTGGATTTAATTGATTTTCCAACCAAAATTTGGAATGGTAGAGAGTAATATTATGAAAATCTGTTTTTGGTCTGGAGCTCTCTATCTCTCTCTCTCTCGATTTTGGTTGAAGATTTATGTAATCCGAACGGTATCGATGGAAAATTATCTCTCAGGTTTCGTATTCCAGCCTCAAATTGCCTGGCATAATTAGAGCCACAGATATTTGCATGAAATTGAAAAATTAAATGGAGTTGATGGAAAATTATTATTTCTTTATGAAAAAGAAGCCAGAGAGACTTTTTCCTTTGAGGTAAAAATTTAATCATTTTTGTCCTCGCAGTAGTGCAAGCTGACTTGGGTCAGACATTTATGTTGATATTCAATGCCAAATAATGGACCCGATGTTTATGGAACGAATTAATGAGTTGACACCACTAATTTATCATCATTACATTTAATTGCCCCTCTTTTTTTTTCCTTTTTTCATGAACATAAATTTGATAGGAAAGACATTACTCACAGCTGGTAACATAGATTCGTTGGATTGGCTCTCACATTTATCGCGCAAAAACACCGAGAAGCCTGTTCTCTCACGATCCCTCAGCCCTTACAATCTTCTCTCACCCTCCTAAAACACACACACATACACTATCTTCTCTCTCACACACACACACACAGAAAAAAACCCAATGATACTTACAGCATGAACGAGCGCTCGCCCAGAGACAACAAAGAGAACAAAGGGGAAGCAAAGCAGCTCAAGCTACGACACAATGCGTTGTCGCGAGTTAAATATTTATTCGTGTGCCATTATTGCAAGTGCTCCTACGACTTTTACATTGCATCGTAAAGCACAGAAGAGAGAAGGAATGTTTAAAAAAAAAAAAAAAATCCACCAACAAACTCGTACCTTGTATTTTCCATGTTCAATCCGAGTTAATTAAACTCTTTCAACAATTTTCGTAACGAGAAATTCAGATTAAATGATTAAAATCATTTCCTTTTCCATACACACAAACAAAAAGCAATGACAATGTATTTGTTTTTCATGAAAAACATTACACTGTAAGTGAGAGCATTGAATTGTCATGGATTCTTTTTTCTGAATAAAATTGCTGAAGAATCTCATTCATTGGGTAATGAAAATGAAAAAAAAAATTAATTAATTAAACGAAATAAATGGAAATATAATTCCTCCAAACACAGAGCATTTCCCTCTTTTTCTCTCTCAATACTATTAAAAGAAAAAAAAAACTTAATTGAATAACTTTCCTCAACAAAGATTGAAACTTTGTTCTCCTCAGAGCAAAAAGAGGGTTTTTCCTCCCCCGGAAAAATTGACAATCCAATTACGTATGAAATTTTTGGCCATTCCCTGTTGCTTTTTCTCCTTCTTCCATAAAAATAAAATACTCTCTCCCCGACAACCCCGGAAATTCTGGCGTGTGTTCGATCAATGACCCACGCGCTTTTTTTTTTCTTCTCTCCACCTCGCTTCTTTGTTTGAGAATCGTAAAAGTGCGAAAAGTTTAACGAACTCGAAACAAAGACAAAAATGTCTCTCACAGTGAGAGTAAAACAGAGAAAAAAAAAAAAAAAAGGAGAAATAAAAGATAAAGAAAACCAGAGGGATGACGAATACGTTCGCATTTATGGTGGGGGAGTAAGCATTACGCGCCATTGCCGTGAACATAACCCACCATGTATCGCTGAGGCCGCACAGCCTCCCCCATAACACGACCCCTTGGGTGCTGTATCGATCCGTACATACACCAAGTAAAGCACACAACCACTCGCTCTTGCCACAGCATCCGCTTGGCTCCTCTCTCTCTCTCTCTTTCTCTTTCTCTCTTCAACTCACTTCCCCTTTTATCCTCACCCCCTCTCCCCTTTTCTACACACATACACAGCCAAGTCGCGACAAGGGGTAAACTTGGATGTAGCCCGTTGCTACAGCAGTCCTGCATCGTGGACAAAGAAAACGTGAGACCGACAAAGAGTCTGGACTTTAGTCATGCCCCCTTCCTATTTTTCTCTTCATCCTGTGTATCGTTTCGCATTTTTTTTTCCTCCTCTTTTTTTTCCATACTGCGCCCTCTCTTACTTCATTGTGCGTGCTGTCGAGATGAAGAGGGGGCAATAGCACTTATCCTCCATGACAGAGATTCAACTGATTCTGTTGACCTCAGATTCACGCTCGACCAGAGAGAGCATTGTCCAGGTCGTGTTTTTATTATCGGGATTTCTCTTCTTTTCTTTTTCTGCGTTCGATTATTTGAATTTATTCTTAGGGCTTTTTTTTAATGCTTTAATCTCCCGAAATCCTCCAATGTACTGCTTCATCCGTTAAAAGGTTATTCAATAGGATTATAGACGATGCTGCTCTTTTTTTTTTCTCTTTCTTTTCCATTTCAAATTTGCGAGAGCAAAAAATTGCTCTTACTCATCATTGCAAGGAAAAAAAAAACTTTATTTCTCTACAGTACTTCAATTTTCTCGAATTTTCTCTACAGTGCTATTTGAAAAACCAATAGTTCAATTTATTGGCGCTATTTCAAGATAAAGTATTTTTTTTTGCTTTTCTTTCCTTTTTTTGCGATAAACTTTTCTCAATAAGTAATCGAGCAGGTTAATCTGCCTTTTGATTCAACTCGTTTTAATACAAAAGGGCCTTCTTGTATACTGCTATTGTCAAAAGCCCTTTTCCACAAACATTCTCCAGTCTTCAGTTGCAAGCTCACCCTTTTCTATCCCCCCTCCCCTTTTTTTCCCTTTATTCTCCCATCGAGAAACTCCAATAAAGCTTCAGATTTCTCAGATTGATGTTGGGTAATGCTTATCCGAATTGGAAAAATAAATTAAAGAAAAAAAAAAGGGGCGAATGATATTTGACTCTACAAAGTTAGACTATGGTCTCTTCATTCAGACATCCCCCCCCCCCCTCCTCCTCCCTCTATTGCGCTCATGAATGATAAAAGTTCGATAGCTTATTCCTTTCCCCTCTTTTTCTCTTTCAAAATTACAGAGTCGATGTTTGATAATGGTAATTTGAACTGTTGAAGAGACTCCAGTAAATTACAAGTCTTCGCTACTAAGTCGACGTCATCGTAAAACTTTCCTTCCCTCGTTAAACCTCCTTTTTTTCTTTATTATTTCTTTCATGTTATATATATATACATATATTTCCCTCTATACGTATTATTCAAGAAAGACAGAAGGGGCAAGTTTCACTGTACACATTTACTAGCATTTTGCTTCCACACTTGTATCCGTTATGTTGTGTACAATACTGCAGGTCTCCTAACCCTCCCACTCTCTCTCAATATATATATATATATGCCATGATGACTGTTTCACAGGACTATAGATTCCGTTTATGCAGCTAGCATGCATTTACCCAACAGTCTCAATTGTCCCTGTGCTTGTGCATGCGTGATAAACAGCCTTAGTACTTGCCCTCCCCCTCCCCCCCTCCCCCCCAAAACCTCCCTTAACCCCCATTCAACCCCTGTTTTGGCCTCACAGTCAGGTGAGGCTATGATTGTGATCATTGCCTGAATATGTAGAGGCTAGGATGCACTAGTTGGACTTGGAAGCTATTCTCAGTGTCAAGCACGGCATCACCGTCATGTCAAATTTGTAAATTGCAGATTTATACAGACATGTATATGTAAAATCTTTTGTTGAATCAATCAACAATTGTCTGTTACAAAATAAATGGAGAATATCAACATGCACAAAGAAAGAAAAATATGATTTTAGTATACTGAGAAGAGAAATAGTGGTAAAAATGAATTTTTCTATGCGATATATCGTATTATATGCATATTATCTCATATTTATCAAGAAACATCTTTATTTCACAATTCTGTTAAAAATGTCTGTTAGTTTCACTCTCTCTCTTTGCTATACCTTCATAGTAGCAATATTTTAAAATGACAATTTAATCTCAAATTTGGAAATTTTTGAGAAATTTTGATTTTTTTTTAATCTTTTGCTACATCAATCAACAATTGTCTGTTACAAAATAAACGGAGAATATCAACATGCACAAAGAAAGGAAAATATGATTTTAGTATACTGAGAAGAGAAATAGTGGTAAAAATGATCAAATATTGATGCTATTGGTGCTTAGTAAATTTTTTTTCGAAATAATTAAAAAAGTTGGTGAATTCACTGAATTTTTGTTAATTCAAGCAGATTAACTGGTTAAATTGACTGAATTCAGCAAATTTAATAGGTTTTTTTAATGATTTGAAAGGAATATTTGCTAAGGACTAATTGTATCAATATTTGATTGGTTTTAACAAAATTTTTTCCTCAGTGTAATAATAAAATTATAGTTATTGGTTATATTTGAAGATTAATCAGGATATTGGACCAAATAAATTGCTATTGTCAATTTTTACATTTTTTGCCTACACTGAGACAAAAGTAGTGGTGAAAACAATGAAATATTGATGATATTGGTAGTTAGTAAATATTCTTTAGAAATAATTTTAAAAAAATTATTGAATTCACTGAATTTAGTCAATTCAACTAGTTAATCTGTTTGAATTAACTGAATTCAATAAATTCAAAAAAAAATTCAATTATTTGAAAAAAAATGTTTGCTAAGGACCAATTGCATCAATTGTTGATTGTTTTCAGCAATATTTTTTTTCTCAGTGTATAAATTGAACCTTTTTTTGGTTATTTGTTATTATTTCTATTGATATACCTCCAAATAAATGTAAATTATATTATTTCAGAAAGAAATTCGCTAAAGACCAATGACATCAATATTTCGTCGTCCCATAGGAGAAAAAGACGTAAATAATGCCCATTTCCTATTTTGTTACGCTCTTTTCACTCTAAAACGACAATTTAATAGTTTTTACCACTTTTTTTTTTAATTCTGCCTTTTACTTTTATTATACGAAACGAGAGCATTCGAAATTTTTATCACCTCAATTTTCACAGATTTACGAGAATAAGCGTTTTCCGAGAAAATTTAATCTTCTGCCAATCACTCTTTTTTTCTATTTGTGAGTTTCAAAAAATTTCCCACGTTTTTCATTGACGTGTAGCTCGTCAAAAGTAAATCACGGAATAAACCCCCGGAAATTCAGCAATTTTTAATTAAAAAGTTAATGAAAGAATTCATTTATTCATTGAGTTTTTCACCGAAAATTAAACGCTATTTCTCTCTTTCTGTTTCTCCTTTAAAGCAGAATTATTAATTAATTTAGATTGAATTGTCGAATAGTAAAAATTCATTAAGACTTGTGAAATTCAAGCGACAGTAAACGTAGCAGAGGATATTTTTTTCATTAACTTGTCAGTAAAAGATGAAAAGATTAACAAGTATGAGTGAAGAAAAAAACAAATAAAAAAAAGTCGCTTTTCCATTTTATTTTTCTCGTATGCGATGGAAATGAAGGATTCTGGAGAAAAAAATATGAAAAAATCCACGGATTAAAATGAAGAATTGAAATAATACAGAGTAAATAGAGGTGGAAAATTAAATAAAACATTTACGTGAGTTATTAGAGAGCATTTGTGTTGATATTTGTCGTAAATTCACTCATCTATACCAAGGACCTAGTTGAAAGGACACGTACAACAGTATAGAAACGCTTATGCATTGCTCTTAGGACACTAGTACAAAACATAGGGGAGAGTGAGGCAAAATATACCCTCATAGTAACATGATTGAGGAATTTTTTTTCGGAATGAAGGACTTGACGAAAAAATCTGAAAAAATTTGAGAAAATTCTCCAACATGTCTATATTGTTTGTAAATTTTTTCAGATTTTTTGAAGCAACCGCTGCTTTTTAAAAAAATCTCGAATCATCTCATCTTCTAGGTCCATCTTGCCCCACTCTCCCCCATATATATGTGAAATACATGTCTCCAGTTGTGTTGTATGACTGCATTTGCACGTACAGACACAGTCAGTGCTGGACAAATATCTCACAACACACTTGGGCTGCTGCATATACACTCAATTGAATTCTATGCTCACTGTAAAATACAGGAGTAAGAGTGACTAGAAGAGAGAGAAAAGGAGGCAGGAGATAAGGCCCATGTGAACGTGACACAACGTGGCACACGAATCTTCCAGAGTTTGCACGTGGAGTAAACGTATACATTTATATGAATAAGTTGTATAATTTGTGGAATACACCAAGTGCACGACTCGGCCATTTGCCCTCAGAAACTACAGAGAAATTTAGTGAAGCGTTAATTAACCGTCAATTAAATTTTGTAGAATTAAAGTTTTAACTTTAGGCAGAATTTTAAGGTAATATTTAGTTTTACTGAGTTAAACTAGTTGAAATTAAATTTTTAATAAAATGTTGAATGATTAGTTAGTTATTTTACTGTTTTTTTTTTACTCACAAATGGAGAGAGATTTGTTGCTTTTTGGGGGGAAAGGGAGAGGGGGTCACGTGATGTATTTCATTTGATTTCCGGTGAAATTGGAGTCCAACGGTAATTGGATTACCGGCTTAATCATCTCTAGTGAGATATTGGAACAGGAAATTTTTTGATGATATTGGAAAACTTTGGTACATTATTTCGTGATTCATTGTTAATTATGATTTTTATATTGCTTGAGGTGGTTGTATAACAGTTCATGTCATTGGAGACTTTTCTTCAAATTTTGGCAAAATTATTATTTGTTATTTCCGATTTTTGTGGAACATTCTCTAAGTTGGAACTTCAAATACAAAGTTAATACTATGGAAATTACTCGAAATCGATGGAAATATTCGAGATAGGTTTTTTCTGATGGTTCCATTAGAATGCTGAGGAAATTTGCCATGGAAATCATATGTCGGAAGTTATTTTTTGGAATTTTTCAAAAACCTCATTTTTTGCTCAAGATTTGAAGGTGAAATCCTTCTGTTTTTTAAAAAATTTCAGTTTTTTGGGAATGTCTCTGGTTCTATTGGTCGTAGCGATCTGGGGTTGATCTTAAATGAAAAGTGAGCTCATTTACCATGAATTCATGTAGTCGGAAATGAAAATTATCACTTTTCCAAGTACTTATTCCTATAAGTACTTGAAACTGATTTTCAAAGACTGATTTTCAGAAAATGACCTAGGAATATTTGAAAAATTGATTTTAAAAAAATTTGAATCACATAAATCGATGAGAAATGAGCTCAACTTTCATTTGAGATCAACCCCATATCGCTACGACCAACAGAGCCAACGATATCGCCAAAAAAGTGAATTTTTTCGATTTTCAAAAGGGAAATTCCTCAAAAACTTGGCCAAAAAAGTCAAATTTTCCAAAAATTGAAAAAAATTAATCATGACATATGTTTTCCATCTGAAATTTCCTCAGCTTTCCAATGGAACTATCAGCAAATTTCTATCTTGAACTATTCAATTAAAATGTTTGTTTTACTCCACTCACCCCCATAAAATATGGGTTTTTCATGGGAAACCCTCTTCAAAAAGCGCCTGGTACCTTAATTTTCATACAATTCCTTCCACATAAGCCTACCTTAACCGCATAATCCCAATGCTTATTTCGTATTCCAATTGTTCTTTTCTATTATCCATTTAATTTGAATACAAACGAAGATACAGTGTAAACCCCAATGCAAAATAACCCTGTCCATTCTCCAAAACAAAATAAACTGGACATCTATGCATAGAGTTGGAAATCACTGGTATAATACGTGGGGAAATTATACCTGTGAACTCCCATGGGGTATTTCAGAAATACACTAATGGAAGAGTACAAGTGTCTAGACCAAACCCACACACAACCCTTTCCTCCTACCACTTCAAAAAACAAAATGGTAAATGTGTAGAATAACATACAGTAGATTTCATGTACATGTCAACCCCAAAAAGCCTCTAGCTTCCGAGTGTACTTCTACCTTTAACTATGCAGTTTCATTCTAGAAATTGCATTTCTGTTTGCACGATAAATCTACAGTTGGTATGGGCTCCAAACGTACGTGAGCCAGAGGCCTGAAAATTTGTTATGGCTGTTTCTCCAGTAGTATAGTTCTCGGGATATTTTCACTGGTTTTTCCAAGGCAATTTTTGGTCTTATTACACTCGCACGTACTGACAATTCTGTCAGTGCCTGGAGCCACTAAATTCACTGAGATAGACTGGGGAATATCGAAGGAGGGGGAAGAGGAAGAGAAAATGGAAAAGTCAGGGTAAATATTGAATATTGTATTTTTTTTTTCTCCCCTTACGAGGAAATAGAGGGATTTAATTAGATTTTCCTCTATCTTTAGGGCTTTCTTGTAAATATGTGACATGCTTGTTGTTCTTTTTTCATGGGAGAGAGAAAATAAATTCAATGTGAAAATATGAAACACACGCGCGGAATAAATTTAGAATTCTGGAGGTGTTCGCGAAAGAAGGAGAAGGGGGGAGGGGAGGCTCTATTTCGTTATTCATTATCGCAAGTTCCTTCTTTTTTTCTTTTTCTACTTCCGGAAAGACGGAATTTACGGCTTGGCTCTTTAGGATATTTTTTTTTTTTAGCTCAAAAAAATTTTCCCTGCTCAACAAGCCAGAAGGAGTTGGCAAGAGGTTAATAGGATTTTTGTAAGCAGGGGACATCATCGCACGTTAAAAAAAAAAGGAAATTACTACGTCGAAACAAGTTTCCTCGTTCTTCAAGACTGCTTCAGGGAGAGAAAAAAGGAGGGGGGAGATTTCCACGTCAAAAACTTCGAATTAACCAGGAATATCAAGTTAAAATTTTTCTCATCAACTCTCTCCTCCCCCTCCCTCTCTTCTCTTTTTTCGGGTCTGCCGAAAAATTGAGGGAATATTTTTCCATCCAATGGAGCACAACACAAAAGAACTATCCTGCAGGGATCGGCAAAAAAAAATTCGCTTTTTTAATTTTTTGATTTTTTTTATTTCTGTAATTTCCATCGAAAACATTTTAATTACTTTCTTAATGAAAAATTTGGATTTTTTAATTTTTCATTAGTTTGAAAATTAATTTTTTTTTTTTAACAATTTTGATTACTATTGTAATTAAAAATTTGACTGATGAAATTTTATAATTCTTTTTCTTATTCGAAATTTTGATTCTTTCTTACTTATTAATTGATTGGAATAATTAATTTTATAATAAAATCAACGCTACTATGTTTAATCTTCCCAAATATAACCGTCTTTCAGACAAAAATTTCGAGTTGAGAGTGTTAACTAAATGTAACACAAATAAGAACTTAAAATTTAATCCAATCTAAATGACGCTTATATGACATTTATGATTCAATTCAACTAATAAAAATGTTAATAAGTTCAATAAAGAAAATAATTATGAAATTCCATCAGTCAAATTTTAAATTACAATAGTAATCAAAATTGTTTAAAAAAAAACAATTAATTTTCGAATTAATGAAAAATTTCAAAATCCAAATTTTTCATTAAGAAAGTAATTAAAATTTTTTCGAGGGAAACTACAGAAATAAAAAAAATTCGAAATGCGAATTTTTTTTTGCCGATCTCTGCTATCCTGAAGACACCGAGAATTGTGCAGTTAAATGTACAACCCAATGTTTCTGAGGAAACAATTTAGTGAAAAACAGATGTAGCAAGGTTAGTGAGGTAGAAATTATTACGTGAAATGGCGTTGAAATTTTCAAGGATAAACTGAGAACATGAAGTATGAAGAAGTATATATAATATTGGTGTGTGGTTTAAGAGAGGCCGGTTGGCCATCAAGTAACGATATAGTTTTCCTCAGGGCACTTTGAAAAAGGGTATATAACCGGATGGATCGTGCTCCACGCTCTACCAACTACTCGCTAATTTTCCCCGGTGGCCAAAGTGGACGGCATTGGTCTGATGTCACGGGTCAGAAACTGCAAACAGCATTGGAAGGCTTCCTCTCATGTGCGAATTGGTTTGCTCCTTATAATCCACAGTGAGATCTCATGCTCACATGAGAGATTCTCCATCATTGATTACCACTGAGGGAAAAAGGTATTTTCTAGAAATGAAAAGTAATTTTGAAACATAATTTTTTTCTGATTTGAGATGAACAATGTTAAGGAAAATAGAGGATTTAATTGAGAGAAATTAATACCTATTTCTATCAATATTAATTGCTTTTAGTTCGAAACTGCACGAGATTCGTACTCATTTTCTGTTATTGAATTTTGCTAACTGATACTTGATATTTTGTATTTCAAGATGTGTATATTTTTCCATCTGATCTCATTGAAGGGGAGGTGTTGATAAGGATGTCAATTGAGATCAAATCCTAATTTATCGATAGGTCATCAAGTATGCAAATTAGTTCTCAAAGAGACAACGCTCTATTTTTGTCGTGGCACTCGATTACAATGGCTATCCTTGAAGTACACGTTAAAAGTTTATTCTCATCTTTGTAAAGCATTTTATTAATTAAAGTATTAAATCATTAATTCAATATAATTATCATGGAGTTCACTTTTATTTACTGAAAAAGTTCATCAATTTTAATCATATGTCAGAATTCTAATAGTTAAATCTCCCTTCGACGCAGGGATGAATCTGGACATAACAGGTAGAAATATTAAATTTCCCGCGATTAATATTTTTACGTGAAATTTTTAACAAATAATAATGTATTTACACGAAATAGGAAATCTTAGTCCAAACATAGCCCAATTACAGAAATAAAAAAAATTAAAAAATTGAAAATGCGAATTTTTTTTTGCCGATCTCTGCTATATAATATTCCTAGGAAATATTTTTTTTTCTCAGTGTACAAAAATTTTTTTTTTTAAATCGTTCTCTTAGAAACAGAATGGTGTAAGTGCTACGAATAAGCGAAACACTTACGCCACTTTGTGTTTATGGAGTGACTATATATATATAAATGTATATATATATGTTTTCCCTCCTCTTTCTCAAGTGGTTGAAAACAAACTGTGATTATGATTGATAATAATCCAGTGGTATCGATAAGTATCAACTGTATTATTGGCAAATTATTGTTCTTCAGGGAGTCTTTTATTTTATTTTTCCTCTCCTTCGAATATGAGAAATGATGGATAAAGAAAAATGATTCGCTCACTATAGATGTCGTCTTGATAAATTATCCTGATAGATTGTACGTAATCATGGGAGAATGAAGTATTGGAATTTCCTGACGATACGAGGAAATAAGTTTTGTTTGGGCCACTTTTTTCTGCTATCAATAAATCACTCGATTACTTTAATTCGGGCTCTGTCAAACGTGTTCCAGAGGTGTGAAAAGCGTTCAGAGAAGGGGGGGTTTATTAATTAAAAAAGAATCTCTTTGATAATCCGAGAGGTAAAATTCTCATAATCCCAGTGCAGAAGATAAAAAGAGATTCGGCTGAAGGATTAGAGAATATTAAAGAATATTCGAGGAGAAAGAGAATAGTAATCATGGTTAAATTGCTGATAAAAAAATTGTTAAGTCATGGGTAGAGATGTTTGAGCATCAGTTATTCAGAAAGACTTTTTCACGATGAGGATAGCTAAGGTTAAATTGTGTTGGGAGAGGTCGGGGATAATGGACATTAGGGATAGAAATGGAGATATTGGATTTTAGGTGAAATTTGAGTACTCTGTGTAATGAAAATCACTTGGAAACCTAGTGAGGGTATTGAAGATAGGGATCTTTCCGGTGATTTCATCGAAAAGCTGGAAAATCTGAACGTAAATCCGGATAATCAATTTCACCACATGTTTTCTTGTGCTAATCTCCCCAATTTTTCAATCATATTATTTAAAAAAATTACATCTTCAACTATTTCTTCAAAATACCCATTTTTCCCTCTTTTTTCTCTTTATAAAAATAATGAGTAGTAATTATAAACTTTTACAGCATAAATTTCCCCTATTTACTAACCAATTTCATAAATTTAAGTCAACTGAAAAAAAAAAATTGATGCTAAAACCGTTTTCTACTGAATTTCAAAAACTTATTTCTATTTGAAAATTAAATTGAAGAAGTACGATGAATGGATTTTCCTCGAGACTCTATTGCCAAGTAGTTTCATGCTCCATGCGTTTGTCTAGAACTTTTATGGAAACTTTCATGAAAATCATAAATTAGCTGTTAAATGTTCTTTCTCCGGTGTTTAACTTAAGAAATTAATGATCTTGGCTTTTGCTAAAGATGAGAGAAAAAAAGAGAGAGTCAGAGAAAGGAAAAAAAAAGAAGGAAAAATAAGTTTCTAGAAGCGCCCACCACACCCACTACCCGCAAACTATTAGCTGAATACCTCGGTAAACCAGACAAAGAACAAATTTACGTGAACACTCTCGAGCATTATAAAAGCCGAGTGAAATACGAATGAACAAGTAACATTTACCCAAGTGAATTAAGTATTCAACCGTTTTTTTCTTCTTTTTTTTCTCCCCTTTTCAATTAATTAAATTTAACGAGGAATTATTAGGACTTTGATATTATTTGTTATAGGAGGCAAAAAAAAAAAGAGAGAGAGAGAAAAAGGGAGGAACTGAACTCTGAACTCACGAGTTTCATTAGATATCAAGAAATATCCTGGCAGAGACAGCTCGTTACAGTGAATTGTTGCGATGATTCCAGTGTGCCAAGAGATACGTGAAGAAATATCGTTCTCTCTCTCTTTCTCTTTGAGCTCTTCGTGCTCTTTTTCCTCGTCTATTTTTTTTCCTCCCTCCTGTTGACGACTCTCTTCTTCTGAACCTGATCCGACACAAAGAAAAAGTCGAGGGGTGAATTTTATTGCGTGTGATGGACTATTTGTTGGCAGTATTAAAGTGAAACCTCTCAGGAAATCACGAAACTCAATATTGTATGAGTCGTAAATGAAAGTAATAAAAATAGGAAAAAAATTATTATCTTTGATAATTAATATTTCTTCGTTTTGTTAATGTTGTGATTATGTCTGTGAAGTTTCACGTCTGAAGAAGTCTGGTAAAGTTGCTGAACAGACAAAGTTTGTAAATATTGTGAGATGGAAGAAACAGTTTATATAAACGTCAAACCGGCACTCTGAAGTTTTCCAATGAATGAGAAAGATTTTGAGCTGAAATTTTGAGAATATCTTGAGGTGCAGGTACACCTTAAGGTGCATCTTCAGGGCCACCTTGAGGTGTACTTCCGGGGAAATTTTGAGGTAAACTTCCTCAGAAAATCCAAAGGAACCTCAAGATCTTCCCACAAGTACACTTCAAAGTGTCCCTGAAAGTGCACCTCAAGATGATCCTAAAAGTGTCCTTAAGCTTGAGGTATCCTTAAAGATATACCTTATATTGGACAAGTACGCCTCAAAATCCCTCTAATTTGATGAAAAATTCAAAATTATTAAAAAAAAAAAATCTTGCTCCGTTCAATCATTTCTAAAACAGAATATTTGAATTACTACTCTGAATCAAAACTGTATTTTCAATTAATTGCAAATTCAATTAGTCAAATTTCGAACGTCAAACTTCATTTTTAACGTTTTTATGATGAACATATTGAACACACACAGAAAAAGCTGAGCATAGGATATGAATTGAGCATTTCATACAATATGATTTGGCCTTTGACATACAATATGCCCTAATTATGCATGTTTTATGCACTCGACTTTTACATAAAATATGTACTAATAGAGCATAAAATATGTACTAATAGTGCATGTTTCATACGCAAAACAGTAGTACGTACTTTATGCACTACATAGTGCATATAATATGGACAGAAAGTTCATATTCTCTGCCCAGCTTTTTCTGTGTGCATATTTCCATTCTCCAATATTCATAGACTTTGGTTGCTTAAAAACTATATCAGACTTTTTTAGACATGAAACTCCACATCTTTAGTTATTATGATAAATTAATTTAACTGGAATGTAGTTACTGTAAGTATATATATTAAATAATTGGAGAAATGTAATTTCATATTGTTAGAAGTAGTACACGTAATATGTAAATACCACTTAGTATGTGACTTTAGTAGGTATGCAGACCTGGATTCAACTCTAGTGGTCCTCCATGAGTAAAACAATTGAGGCAAAACCTCTTGTGGAATTTTACCTCGAGGTAGAAACTCACCAAGCAGTACAACGAGCTTTTCCCAATAAGCTCCACATTCCACTAGTGTGCTTTGTCTCGTTACTTCCACCAAGAAATTGTAATAAACTGGATGATACTACGGAATTCATTGTTCCCCCAAAATTGATAATTAATAACGAGGTTGTCTTGAAAATTTTGTAATATCACAAAGTTATATATAAAATTAATTATTCTGTATCAAAATTATTTTGATGATTAATTGTATCGTTTATTAATTATTCATTAAAAAAAAAAGGATTCTCTCAATTAATCATCAAATTCTTGCAAATGAAAAATTCCTTTTTGTGAAATGTAAACTCGGGAGAGAATTATTCATTACATAAATTTGTTTTTCCAAGGGAAATGAAATTTTTCGTGCATGAATGAAATGAAATCTTTCTTCTCAGTTTACTCTTTTGTAGAGAAAAATTTTTCCTCTACAGTATAAAAATGACAGAAGAGAAACTCTCTTCACATTCATCCAAAGGAAAAATAAGAGGAGCACGAAAAAAAAAAAAAAAAAAAAAAATGTGAAGAATTAAATTGCATCCTCCATCAGTATACATTGAGGAAGAATAATTCAACAAAAATATTCCATTTCTCCTGAAACTACTCATTTTTAGAGTTTATTTTCAAAGCTAAATCAGAAGCTGAATGAAAAATTAGGAAAATATGCATCATGAAAAAAGGAGAAAGAAGAAATGGTAAATTTGTTATTCAAAGTCACGTGAAGTGCATGAAAATTCGTGGAAAAACAAAAATTCAACTCTCGAATTTAAAAAGTGAATTTAAAAAAAAAGACACATTTTCTATAGAAACCAAACAATTTTCCTCTAACCTCAGTGACGATATGACGAACTTTAGATCCAAGATGTATACATAAGTCGAGATTACCAAGGAGTCTTGAAGATACCCCATGAAAAACTCTTACCATGGTTTCACCATTCATTTCATGCTCATACAACCTCGAGCTACGTCACTTGATCTTTTTTCACCCTCGCAAAGTAACGTCACCTCGGGGTTTATCTCACCGAGTGCAAAATTCTTTTTTACTGCTTTTCAGCAGAATTTTAAACACAAGGACTCATCAAAAAACCTCAATATACCATTTTGCAGGGTGGAAAATTTTTTGTTTTATCATTCAAACTGCATGATAAAATTAATTCAGCGAGATAAGTCAAGTTGATTATGTGGATTTAACGTTGAAATAACTCCTTGCATGAATCTCTCTGCCTCAATTATTTCCTGGAATACCATCCAATCCTGTTTAATCCATCAAAATTAATTGAATCCTGCACTGAGCGAAAAATAACGGTAAAAACCATTAAATATTGATGGCATTGGTCTTTAGCAAATATTTCGTTGAAATAATTTTTTAAAAATGTTGAATTTACTGGATTTAGTTAATTCAAACAGATTAAATAGTTGGATTGACTAAATATTAAATGACGTCCCTCAAAATTTCGACTCCGAGGGCTTTCAAGCACCTTTGCCTTTCACCCTAAGAGAAAAAGCGTCTCGTAATTCGCCATAGGCCCGGACTTATGAAAAAAATGTGCAAAAAATGTGAAATTTCAAACTTAAAAAAATTCCATCTTTCCTTCAAATCTGACGTCCCTCAAATTTTTAGTTCCAAGGGCTTTCAAACACCTCTGCCCTTTACCCTTAAAACAATTCACTCTCAATTCACCATAGGACAGGACTTATGGAAAAAAAAATATGCAAAAAATGAGAAATTTCAAACATAAAAAAATCCCATCTTCCCTCCAAATATGACGTCCCTCGAAATTCCAACTCCGAGGGCTTCCAAGCACCATTGCCTTCCACCCCAAGAAGAATTGTCTCTTAATTCGCCATAGAACCGGACTTATGAAAAAAAATATGCAAAAAATGAGAAATTTTAAACTTAAAAAAATTTCATCTTCCCTCCAAATCTGACATCCCTCAAAATTTCGGCTCCGAGGGCTTTCAAGCACCTTTACCTTTCACCCTAAGGGAAATCGTCTCTTAATTCGCCATAGGCTCGGACTTATGGAAAAAATATGCAAAAAACGAGAAATTTCAAACTTAAAAAAAATTCTATCTTCTCTCCAAATTTGACGTCCCTCAAATTTCCGGTTCCAAGGGCTTCCAAACACCTCTGCCCTTTACCCTTTAAAGGATTGTCTCTCAATTCGCCATAGGACAGGACTTATGGGAAAAAATATGCAAAAAATGCGAAATTTCAAAATTGAGAAAATTCCATCTTCCCTCCAAATCTGACGTCTCCTGAATTTCCGGTCCTGAATTTCACGACTAGCTTCAGCTACATGTTTTTCCCACTATATTTCTATCAGGAAACATTGATATTAAATTCTTGGAATTATTTTCCTGTAGCAATCCGTCCATGTATCGAGGAAATTCAATGAAAATTTATCAAATTTCCTTCTATACTCCCACTGATTCTCTAAATAAAGAAGTGTGTGTAGGTGGAGAATTGTATGATCCAATTGTCAAGCATAAAAGCTTTTCACTGGCTTGATGGTCTGATTGTATTCCTGGGGCTCAAGTTCATCCAGGTTAGCCTTCACAAACTCCAGTTCGATCAAGTCCACCAAAGCTGTCCATGTACTACTACAAATACACACACACACAGAGTAACGTCAATAGTCTACTACGTAAGCAGTATCCTGGCCAGTGCAAATGTATTTGTGTGTCTGTGTGTGTGCTTCTGTAGTGGCTATGCCTGATATACACACAGGTTTTTTTTTTCTGCGCATGCGTGCATTGAATGTCCGCAATATTTAACCCCTCAGGATAAATGAGAGAACAAAGGAAATGCATTCGTAACAGTGACAAAATGTCAACTGGAATTTCACGTCCAATTCATTCCAATTATTACTGATTTTGCCTTTTTTTTTTTACTTTTCATCGAACAGGAGAAACTCATTAAACTCGACAGCTTTGATCGCATTATTCAGTGATAATGATAGCATTGAATTAATGATTTAAAGGTAATAAAAGAGGGAATTACCAATAGATGAAAAATTCCATATATGATCCTTTTTAAATAAAAAAGAAAGGGATAACGTATGGCAGTGTTCTCGGTGTGAGCAAGAGAGAAACATAATGATCCCAAAATTCATTGATTGTAAATACTTTCTTCCTTATGAGATAAATAAAACTCTGTAAAGAGATCGGCAAAAAAAAAATTCGCATTTTTAATTTTTTAATTTTTTTTATTTCTGTAATTTCCATCGAAAATTTTTTAATTATTTTCTTAATGAAAAATTTGGATTTTTAAATTTTTCATTAGTTTGAAAATTAATTTTTTTTTTTTAACAATTTTGATTACTATTGTAATTAAAAATTTGACTGATGAAATTTTATAATTCTTTTTTTTATTCAAAATTTTGATTCTTTCTTACTTATTAATTGATTGGAATAATTAATTTTACAATAAAATCAACGCTACTATGTTTAATCTTCCCAAATATAACCATCTTTCAGACAAAAATTTTGAGTTGAGAGTGTTAACTAAATGTAACACAAATAAGAACTTATAATTTAATCCAATCTAAATGGCGCTTATATGACATTTTTAATTCAATTTAACTAATACAAATGTTAATAAGTTTAATAAAGAAAATAATTATGAAATTCCATCAGTCAAATTTTAAATTACAATAGTAATCAAAATTGTTAAAAAAAAAAAATTGATTTTTAAACTAACGAAAAATTTAAAAATCCAAATTTTTCATTAAGAAAGTAATTGAAAATATTTCGATGGAAATTACAGAAATAAGAAAAATTAAAACATTAAAAATGCGATTTTTTTTTGCCGATCTCTGATTCTGTACACATTAAGCCCTGTCATACTTACTATAATAACTGAGTTCTTTACCGATTGTAGAATCAAAATATGAAAATATTGTACGTTATTGTAATTCTAACTTTTTTTATTCCACAAACATATATATATATATAATATATATGTTATATAATATATATATTATATATATTAGAAAGAAAAATGTACCTATTATGTAGAAATGTACAAATTTAGCAGAATGAACCAATAAAGTTCAAGTGCATACAATAAAAAATAAAAAAAAGGGATAACACCTTTAATTACCTGTCGCAATATCATTTGATATGGAAATTAAAAGAGAATAAGAGAATTCCTACAAAACAGAGAGATACTCTCTGTAAAAAAGAAAAAAAAATTCTCCTCTCTTTTCTTTTTTAATTTCAACAAGAAACCTTTCACTGCCCCAGGCGAGTACAATTTTTACGGATTTCCTTTGAAAATGAGAACCATGAGGGATCTTGAAGGATTTCCTTTTCGGGAGACACACAGTGGTAAAGGCAAGTCACACAGAATCAACTTTGAATAATAATTGTCACCAGACAAGAAAGAATGACATATTCTTTTGTATTATTCAGTATTTCTATTCTTTTTTTTAATTATCTTTCACGTATAGTTTTTGCCTTTTTTTCGAGCCAAAATTTCTCGTCCATTGCATGACAACAGAATTTTTGAGTAATTATTGAGGGAAAAAATTAAATGGCAGATTATATGACGCTCGAGAATGATCAAATTATCAGAATCCAATGAGATTTCAGTGAAAACCGAACGAAACAATTGGTTTTTACTGGGAAACCATTGAATTGACTGAAAAGAGTGATACCCCTGTAGCGTTTTACGACTGTTTCTACACTCTGTTGGTTATTTTTAATTACAGGACGAGCCAACCACTGTAACTGTGCCCCAGAGTATCAATAAAAAGTCCATTTTTCCAGAAAAACATTTCGAAAGGTTTTTTTCATGAATTTCACAACAATTCTCTACTTTATATCTTTTCAAAAAATATGAAACACAAAGAGCCAATTATAATGTCTCGATTAAAAAACATTATTCCTGAATAATTCAGTGGTAAAATGAAAAATTTACAATTACGAAGTGAGATGGCAATGCGGTTGAGTAATACCTCTAGTCATCGTCAAATAGTCAATTTTAATTACACAACTGCTGTTCCCAGGGTGATAGTCAATGCGATGATATCGAGACAATAAAATGATAGCCCCCCAGGATGTGTTTTTTATTTTCATATATATATATAACAATCCATCTGCTCCTGCAATTGTTTGTAAAACTCAAAATTTCCCCTCATTTCCCTCAATTCTGCATAACATTACAATTACAAGTGATAAATAAACGAAAATACAACAGTACAATTATATAATTGTTTTATCTGTGACACGGAAATTTCATATCAATTGTAATTGATATAATTTATTTAGTAATTATTGTAATGGAAATTGAGGTGAAATTTTAATTGACAGTCTATTAATATTAATTACGTCATTTTCTATTATTTGGGAATCGCGAATAAATAATTTTGTTGCTATGAATTATTGAATTATTGGTGTGTTAATAATTGAGGAGGAAAGAGGTGAAACGAGTCAATATTTGGGAATTGGAGCGAAATACAGAAATTTTTCGTTGAGACCTGATCTGTAGAGCCTAAAATTTTACACAATAAAGGTTTTTCTGAAAGAATTCTTATTTTTAACAGATTCCTATATTATAGAAAAAAGTTCGAGGAATACTTATCGAATTTCGACCAATTCTACGAGCAAGAACCAAACTAGAACTCCCAAGGAATCTAAAAAATCTCTTAAACACCAAAAAAGAACAAAATAAAAAAAAAAGAATACCTTCTGGAATTGAAAATCATAGACAGCATATAAAATATATAGAATATTGTGATTTTCTCATCTATTCTTTTACAAACTCTGTAAAATTTGCAGCTTGTATTGTGCTTAAGGATGTTCTACCGGTATTTTATCGAAATTAAAGAATGCACGAATTCAATGAAACTTTTTTCCAAGGTTCTCCAATTTATAAAGAAACCGTATGCAAAATATTGGATTTTTTTCATACCTGGTTTAAAAGTTATAAATTTTTCAAAAACCATCGTTTAACATGTGTGTTTATGAAAAATTCAAAAAAGCTTAAGAAACTTTTCGAAAAATTCTTCAAATTGGATGAAATTTCGGATATAGATGAGAAATTACCCCTTGCACAAACGCTCCATTTTTATACGACGATTGGGTCAATAATTGGAATTAAAATTAATAAAAATGATTGAAAAATTGTTACTCGCACGTAAGTGCTGCCAACTTGTGTCGCCAGAATTTCCTAGAGTGCAACGCTTTTTTCAAAATAATTTTCAAACTAATTAAATAAAGAATAAGAAAAAATATCCATGAAATGTAATGATAATAATATAATATTTGAACATCCGCCGCGTCCATAATTCCCTGAAAATCATTTTAATGAGGAATTTAAAAACTCATTTTTTCATGTTCAGGGATTGGAACACTGACGAAATCACTGCCCCTCTTAAAACATCCTTAAAAAGCGACACTAAATAAATTTTAATAATAAAAAAAGACTGAGAAAATAGAAGAGCTTCGATCAATTAATTTTTTTTTTTCGTTTCCATTGTCGTTAACTCATGGGTGTACAAAGTGCAGTAATTTACTTTATGTCTACGTGCCAAGCACATTGGACGACGAAGTTGTGATGCTACAGCACCTAGTGTCAGTCAAAATGATGTCGCACGCAAAGCGATTAACGCTTCTCCACGTTCTCAATTGATAAAATATCACGATACCTCTGACATAATTGGACATTTGAGGTGGAAATTCTGTGAAAATTTTAAATCAACCGTTTGAAACGTTCCTAACAAAACGTAAATTATTTTTTTTATATTTTTATGAAAGTTGAATGACAGAGCAATTAAAAATAGTTGATAGTCTATGAATTCTTTTATTTTTAAAACGTTTGCAATTAATTTTTTTAACTGCAATACATTTTTATTTATCGACTATTATTGAGAAAAAAAAAGTTGCAATTATTTTCAATTACTGGCATAAATGGATTTTTTACTGCTCCATTAATAACTGAATAAAGTATTATTCAATCGAGACACAAAGAGTTCTTTCAATGAATTTAAATGTAAAATTTGAATTCATTACTAATAAAAGTTTTTCTCCAAAGTAAAACGCTCTGTTTCTTCACTCACTGAACAATTATCGATTTTAAAATCTGCAATTGATTCAAAAAAGAAAAAAGAATAATATTGAATATGTGAATGGATAAAGTAATCTATGAAAACTAAAATTTTAAAGACAAAGAAATAAACTTCTGATAATGTCATTTCAATTTAATATTCAAAATGAATGAAAATTTATTCAAATGTTAAAAAAGATAGTGGAATGAATGGATGGAAAAAGAGAGAAAAAGAGAAAGAAAACTTGGTTGAACAATCTTTCAATGCATTGAAGCAAAATTTTCCAGTAAAAATACAGGTATTTGGGATAAAATGTAAAAGACAAAATGATAAAAGTTTCATAGTAGAAGAGAAAGAGAGAGAAAGAGAAGAAAAGAGATTTGAGAGAGAAGAAAAGGGTGAGTTTGCTGAAAGGATAATCCTTGGTAATAACGCTCCAGAGCTTCACTAAAGAGAAATATATCCACATGAAGTACCCTAAGAATCTTGGAAATTTTGTCGCTAGAAATAATTGAAAAAGTAGTTCTTCAAAGAATTATATAAATATTACTTTAAAAAAACTATTTTAAAAAAATGCAGTTCTAAATTTAGATTGATTCATCAGAAGAGTATTCTGATGACAATAAAGATAATGGATTGGGACAATTTCTATTATCAAAGAATTCTCATTCATGATTTATCGAAGCGAATGTCATTTTTAATTGGTAATGGAATTGCTAATGAAGAAGACTCTCTCAACTAATTAAATCACGAGTTAAGAAATGGGCGATAAAACCAATCACTCAATTCACTCATCCTCACCTCAAAAATACCAAAAATCACTTGTTCCAAATTTCTTTCTATTTCCAATATCCTCGAAGCTATTTTCAGCCAAAGCTCCTCGTGAATTTCGACAAAACGACATTTTTCATCTCCCTATATAACAGTACCTGCAACAGGGTCGGTAAGACTTGTCACGTGGGTAAACAGAGTGCAACATCGACAAAAGTGGCGCATGACTGGTACAAGGTGAGCAAGTTCAAGGACGTCCCCTTCAAATTCCTTGTCCCCCTTTACAACATCTCCATCATATTCATTCGCGTCAAACTACCTTATTGCATTAATTTATTGCTTCGATTTTGCCCTGTGTTTTCGATATATATGTATATTAATTATGAGAGAATGACGCTGGATCGTGCAATGAATACTGATAGGCACTTAATCCTATATTTACATGTGCCACTTATACGAAACACTGGAAGAACAAATTTTTTTTTGAAATTAAGATACTTTTGTAGACACTTTTAAAACACTTTGGAGATGCTGTTGCTAGTTAATGGCAGTTTTAAGATATTTTTTGACTTTGAGGTAAATTTTTGTATAAAATCTTCAATAACAATTTATACAAGAGGAAATTCTCAAATCTGATTCAGTGAATCTGTGGAGAATGTCATGAGAAATAGAATTAGCCGTAGAAACAAAAATTTAATTGAAAATTGAAAAATTTTCATCATTTTTAGCTTTTTTTCCTAATTTTTCAATATTTAAAAAATGTAAAAAAAATTGAAAATTTTTCAATTTTTAATGGATTTTTTGTTTCTTGGGCTTATTTTATTCCTCATTACATTCTTCACAGATTCACTGAATCAGATTTGAGAATGTTATCTTGTATAAATTATTATCAACGATTTTACCCAAAAATTTAACATTATTTCCAATTGTACCTCCCAATCATCCTTAAAGTAATCCTAGAGGTTCAGGCAATCTATTTTCCCTTTTCGATTTTGGTTACTTTCGATAAAATAGCATGAAGAGAATTTTTTAAAATTTAGTTTGCCTCATGTTACCGGGCAAATAAGGCCAAAATTAATTTTTGAAAATAATTAAATTAACATTGAAACTCCTTAAGCGAGGTTCAGTTTCAGTTTCACTGCGAGAATTCATGATCACAGACCTATTTTTTCCTTATATAACCTTATATGTTTTTTGTTCGTCAGAATGTCTATTAATTTTTGAAATCATGAAAAGTGCATGTTACCGGACATATAGCGACAATTAATGCTATTAATTACATGAAAAAATCAATGGCGGCAATATTGGTATTTATAATCCAAGGATCCTCCAATCCCAGTCCTAGATACTGGAACAGCGTCAGTCAAATGCGGAACAATATTGAATATTCATAATATTATCTAATAACAATTTATCATCTTGGACATCGTTCTAGTATCGGTAAAATGTTGGAAAATCGAAATAGTTATAGTAATTATAATAACTAAAAGAAAAAAAAAATAAAAATCGATCATTCGAACCTGCCACTAAAATTACCTTAAATTGAGATAATTTTTTTTTAAATAGTGAACTCACTAATTTTGATAGCTCCAAAAATCTCAAACATTGTTCTCCATGTCCATCGATCATGAATCCTCGTCTCGATCTGTAAATTAAAGTATCATTGAATAATAAAGAATAAATCATTCCAAAAAAAATTATGAGAAGTTTTTTTTTTTACATTCTCTACCTGTTCATGATTAATGATAATTCATTGGAGTTACGAGGCACTTTTTGGATTCCCTGGAATCTCGAACTTCACTCTGACACATCGAATATTTTTTTTATCCTCTTTTCAGAGATAGAAGAGAGAGAAAAGAATAATGACAATTCATTTGTACACTCTGTGATGATGATACTTCATTCTGTCGGTCAATTTCACTTGCACTCACTCGAACAATAATTTTCACACTCTCACTATAATGCTTTTCACACACTATCACTAAAAATCCTTGTGATGCTAATACTCGTGTCAGATAGAATAATTTATAGATATAGAGCTTCGTGGATATTGAATTCATTGTTGTTTCGAAAGCTGCGAGATTGGCTCAAGTGGAGGTTTTTCCATTTATTTATGAGTGTGCATATATTTTTCATTTATTTCATGAAAGCTTGACACTTGCAGAACATATTTTGCGGTTGTCTCATCATGACACTTTGATATGACACTTGGAAAATTACCCAAACCTATTAAATTGAATAATAATAATAAATTATTAAATAATAATAATAATAATAGAATGAATAATAATAATGAATTATTGAATAATAATAATAATAGAATGAAAAAAGGATGATATGACCGAAAAAAATGAATTTTGTGGGAAAACGATTTTTTTCTGTTCGTAATCGAATTTGGCGGGAATAAAAAAAATAATAAAAATGAAGGTTAATAATTGATAAAGTGATTTTTGTTGTTGCATAAATGTGCAGTTAATGTTTAATGCACTGAATGACGTATTCGAGAATAAATGAGTCATGGAGAATGAAGTTTTTAATGGGAAAAATGGTTGTGAAATGTCAAAGTGACAATTACTGGCAGCCATGTTGATTTCTAATATGGTAGTAATTTGCGCGGGAAATGATAGAGAAGGCTAAACTGGCGTTATAATCGAAAAAAATTGATGAATTATCGTGTGTTAATAGTTTGTTGTGTTATTTCATTGTTTAAAAAATAGGTGATTAATTTTTAATACCCTCAGGGCTCTATTTTTTAATGAATACGACGTAAAAAATGATTTTTTCTAACGGAGAAACGGATTGTGACGTGTCAGTACAGATTCACAGGCCGCCATTTTGAATTCCAAAGAATTCAATATGGCGGAGATCGGATTTTTTAGCATTGAACCGATATATGACAGCAAAAAAAATGAATAAAAAAGGAATTGTCTTTAAAAAAATTGATTATGACTGCATTATATCTTGAAAAATCGATGAATTATCGCATTTAAATAATTTATCATGTTATTTTATTATTAAAAAAATGAATTGTTAATTTTTAATACCCTTAGTGCTTTGTTTTTTGATGAATAATCCGTTAAAAAATGATTTTTTCAACAGAGCAACAGGTTGTGACGTGTCAGCTCAAGCTCACTGGCCGCCATCTTGAAATTCATGGAATTCACAAGATGGCGGAGGTCGAGCCGAGAGGTGGCAGGCGCCAAAACATCAGTCGACAAAAAACGAAGAATTTTCTGCAATTTTGGTGTGTAGAACATTAAATTCTAACAATCTAATATTCTCGTTTCCCCTCAAATCGTTCATTCCATTTTTTCACTTATTGAAAAAATATATAATTAATTTTTAAAACCATAAGTACTGAATTTATTCCATTTTATAAGTGGAAAGTGAGAAAAACCAACTTTTCCCGCCAAATTGAGGCTCGTGCCCACTTTTGGCGCCAAAATCACCCGCCATCTTGATTCCTCCATCAAATCCAACATGGCGTCCATCAATTTGCAGTGAACCGGTACCGGTGAGGAGTAAAAAATCCCAAAAATGCAGAAAAATAACAATATTCAATGAAATTACCCAGAAAAACAATAATTGCCAAGTGCCAAGCTCTCGTAGGCTATTTTTCATCGTCATAAACGTAAATATGACCAATAAACAAGCGTCAACACGTCAACACATCACCTCGAAGAGACAGTAAACAAGAATAAACCGAAAAGCTTCAAGCTAACAAGCAAATTCTCGGAAATTTTCAGACGAATTTAAGTGTGTCTCTGTTTTTGAGTGTATAAATACGAGCATCATAACCCTTCTAAATGCATTAGCCTCAAAATGACTGTAACAATTTGAATGATAATCTCCTGTGGCAATAAACCTAAAGGCCTATATTACTATATTATAGTTTAGGCCTTATAATTCAAGGAAAAGCCAATTTGACAGTGTTTCTCGAGACTTTGTTATAATTTTCTACATGTCAAAGACTAACTTAATGTGAAGCACTCAGCTGGATGATGATTCACCCCAGGAAATTCGAGGGTAGATGTTTTTAACAGTACAAAACACATTGTGGAGAATACTGTCTGGAAATTTTGGAAATTTTAATGTATATAAGGTAAATGATTATAATCTTAATTTTGATAGTCATGTGCTATATTTTTTTTTTTTTTTTTCTTTAATTTATCATGTGCTATATATTGTAATATTTTTGTGAACTGAATGATTAATAATTATTTTTTAATTTCAATGATTTAATCATAGATACTACAAAATTAATGATGCTGAAGATAGCAGACATGTGATAATTTTTCAAATTTTTTTTTAACAATTAAATTATTACAAAAAAAAATATTTAAAAAATTTGTACTTAGGGGAGAGGGGGGCAAAATGAACACTATAATGAAACGGTTAGAGATGGATTTTCTCTGATGATTCTATTGAAAAGCTGAGGAAATTTTAGCCGGAAAACAAGTGTCAGATGTATGTTTTTAGATTTTTTTGAAAATTCTATATTTTTCGGCAATTTTTGAAAATTTTCAGTTTTTTGCAAATATCTCTGGTTCTATTGGACGTAGCAATTCGGGGTTGGTCTCGAATGAAAGGTGAGCTAATTTCCCATCGATTTCTGAGGTTTTGAATTCCAAAATATCAATTTTTGGGATAGTTATAGGCCAAAAACTGTTTTACAAAACTGTTCCACAAAAATGCCCATAAATACCTTAAAAATCGATATTTTTTAATTGAAAACCCTATGAATAGATGACAAATGATCCCATCTTTCACCTCCCATCGAAATTTTTACGCTACGACAAACAGAACCGAAGATATTCTCAAAAAACTGAAAATCTTCATGAAAAAGGAGGGTTTACCCCTCTAAAATCCTCAAAAAAGTCAAAATCGCCAAAAATTCAAAAAAATTAATTCCGCCACTTATTTACCGCCTAAAATTTCCTCAGCTTTCCAATGAAATCATCAAAAACTATCTACCACCAATATTTCTATCAATTTCAAGAGTTTTCCATAATAATTGCCTAAAAATTTAGATGTGTCCATTTAACCCCTGATGTCCATTTTGCCCCACCTTCCCCTACAGTTTTTCAAAATTTCTACACATGCATATTTTTTATTTTTTCAAAAATAATTTATTTGTTGAGAAAAAAAGAAGCTAAAAACTGTCAGATGTTTGCTATTTTTATCATAAAAATTAACATCCTGAAGAGGGTTTTTGCAGTGAAGCTGAAACATCGATACTAAATTGTAAAAACATTCTTTTTATTTAATGTCAAATCTGCAGAGACCTAAAAGGCCACCATCAACTATTGAAAATCAGACTGGGCTTGTAAACACAACACCAGAAGAGTAACTAAGAGACTGAAATCTCTCTTTCTCTCTCTCTCTCTCTCTCTCTCTCTCTTATATTAATAGAACCATACTGTACATTACATCTGGAGTTTGTCAGTGTTTTCCACCCAACTTTGAAATAACCAGGAGCTACAATTTCTCACTCATTCTCTGGCTGCCTCTCTTATGCACATTTGGGGAGAGGGGAGGGAGGATGTGTATGTGTATGTGTGGAAGTGCCTCGTTGAATTGTACGAAAACTGCTAGTTGGCGCAATATTTCTTGTTTTTCCTGTAATACTGCCAAGGTTTGCCGGAATAGAAGCCAGAAATTAACGAGGGAACAAAAGAGAAGCCGTTCATCAGGTTGTCGCCACTTTGACCAGGACCATTTTACAGAGTGAATTATCTAGTCGATTGATGCAGTGATATTTAACTACATAAGCAAATTTCAAACTATTTCATGACACTGAAGAATACTGAAGATAGACAGACATGTGACAATTTAAAAAAAAAATTTTTAAACAAGTAAATTATTGGAAAAAAAATGTTTAAAAAATTTGCACTTATAGTCTTTAAAATTTTGTCTATGTGCGTATTTTTCATTTTTTAAAAAATGATTTATTTGTTAAGAAAAAAAAATGATAATGAAATCAGCAGAAAACTGACGATTTTGTACATTTTTTTGAAGATATAAATTATTATAAAAAAAATATTTAAAAAATTTGTACTTAGAGTCTTCCAAATTTCGTACAGTGCGTATTTTTCATTTAAAAAAAAATGATTTATCTGTCGAAAAAAAATGATAATGAAATCAGTAAAAAACTGACAATTTCGTGCATTTATTTAAAGATATGAATTATTTTTTTTTAATATTTGAAAAATTCGCACTTATGAATTTTTGAATTCTTGACCTACGCATTTTTTTATTTTGAAAAATAATTCATTTATTAAAAGAAGAAAAAATCTAAAAATTGTCAAATGTATGTTATTTTCAGTATCACACAATTTCTCATATATCTATTTCCCCGAAGTTTGAGGAATGACGAAGAAAGGATTTTCATTTTTTTTTTCTCAATTTAGCTTGAAATAACACGGGTAAAGACTCTGACACTGAAAAATGGAGAATGTGATGAAAAAAAAAAAAATACAGTCATTCCCAAGGTTGACTTCTGATCGAGAAATATATTTTCGCTCCATTGGTCTCACCCGCATTGTCGAATCACTGGGCTGGGTGTCATTCAAACAGCGATGAAGCTAAAAAATGTATGGACAAGAGAAAAAAGAAAAAGGATAGAAAGAGAGTGAGTCTTTTAACGTTACTCTGTCCAGGCATGCGTGATAAAAATGTTTTCATTTTTTTTTTTTTAACTCTATTCTGCGGTAGGTCAGGCACGCGTGACTGCATGGAGCTTGTGTCACGTTTGACTTGATGTCACCGACCTAGGAAACATTTAACCACTAAACTCCATTTAAATTTAAACATCATAACCCACTTAAATTCAGGATGAATTACACATTATTACTACTGGCAAAACCATAAAATAATTTATGTAATTTTCTAGAATTTTTTTTTCTTTTACTTTTTTTTTTATAAATAATTTTCTGATCGTATATTTAATTTTTTATGAGTCACTTTGGTCATTATCGGTCTGTGCAATCAATAAATCAATTTAGAGTAAAAAGCATTGTCCCAACATTTCGACTCCTTTCTGGAGTTGATAATAGAAATTTGTATTTCGATAGTTGAAACTTTGTAAAAATATCTACAGCAATAATCTAGACTTTTAATGAATTTTTATAATTTAATTTTTCAGATTCATTAATAAAGATCCCTTGATGAGGACTCCAGAAAGCAGTCGAAACGTTGGGACAATTTTTTTTGTTATTGTGAACAAAATAATTTAAATGGACACAAAATGACCAACTGCGATGAGTAAGAGAATGGGACAAAATGGACCCAGAAGATGAGATGACTCGAGATTTTTTTGAAAAGCAGCGGTTGCTTCAAAAAATCTGAAAAAATTTACAAACAATATAGACATGTTGGAGAGTTTTCTCAAATTTTTTCAGATTTTTTCGTCAAGTCCTTCATCCCGAAAAAAAATTCCTTGATCATGTTACCATGAGGGTCCATTTTGCCCCACTCTCCCCTACAATAATATCGGCTCATAGCGTTATGTATTCATGGTAATTGGTGTGCATGTGGGATTGCAAGCAAGAGAGAGATAGGTGGATAAATATCATGCAATAACCGGTGTACATGGAGAAAGTACAGTGGCCTTAAAGCGGGATAAAGCGCATTTAGATACTGTGCGCGTAACTGAGAAGCAAATCTCTCTCTCTCAATGGCACGTTTACTTCTGGCCACGATGTGTTACGCAAACACCGAGAGGATTTCCATCTTTGAGATGATCATCACTGGTCATAACTGTTGAGTAAGATACATATTCTACTTTTTTGTATCTTTTTCTTGGTTGCATCTTTATTCACTGTGTGGTTAAATTGCTGCAGAGTAATTTAGAAGAATTTAATGTAATTGAGATGACGAAGAGTGACTTTTTTTTTTTGCATAAATTAATTAGGTTTTTATTGGAGCGATTATATTTTTTTTGTGGAGATAATTAATTTTTGTACTTGATTATTTGTCGAAATCTTCATTTTTTTCAGATATATATCGGATTTATTAGGTGCACACAATTTAAGAGGATTAAGAGGGGAAAGAAACATCTTATACTTGTTAATTATGAAATTTTCATTACATTCTTCTATTATAATACTTTCTGTGTGAAGAGAACACGAGGAGAATGAAGATTATCTGCATGAATTTGTAAAAAGTAATTTTTATTGCCTCAAATATTAAAAAAGATTTTTTCTCTTCATCTTTACAGACTTCACTCAGGAGCTCACCCAAAGATAAACTTCTTGATACACTGAACTTTCTCTGGAGTTCATTTAAAATTTAGATTCATCTACGAATTCAACGGATCCTATATATTCGAACAACCGAAGGAATTACAGAGTCTATGAAAAATTGACGATATGTAAGTAATGTTTTTAGATTCAAAGTCATTTGATTTTCAAATGATTGAGAATGCGTGGGAACTATCGTAACTGTTGATCCACAGATAATGTAAATAGTGACAGAAAATTGTATGAAAGGAAAGAATCAAGGAAAAATAGTGGAGAATTGAGTGATGAGAAACGATTTTATTCAAAGTACAGCTCTCTGTGTGATCTCGTGATCGAAGCGAGTACGATGAACTCTAATCAATGACTGTGGATGATTTTGTTATGACTCAGGCATTCTGAATCGTTTTCCATTGATTTATTGAAAATAGTTACTTCAACACTGTCATTACGAGTCAATTGAATTTGCTAATTTTTTTCTAAATAATAGGGAATCATTCTTTGAACTAGACAAATCTTTTTTTCTTCACAAGAACCATTTTTCAATTTTTTTTTCTCCCATTAAGTTTAAAAGTTAATAGAGCAATACCAGAGATTGTTAGAATTTTTTAAATTCATGAACTTCATCATCATTCAAGTGAAAATATTTTCACACTATAAATTTAATCTCTCATTTTCTTTTGCTGGTGATAAATTTAAATTGAAGAATTTCCAATGAACAAAGGAATGACCAGATGAAGAATTTTTGGGTCACTACTTTTATCGAATTTTCGTGTGGACAAGTGCACATATATATATATAGACTGTAGTGAAGTTTAGCCGATGAAGGAGGTGGCAGAAAAGGAGGACAGCAAGCAGCAAAAGCAGTATAATGCTTGGAATGCTCGTTACTTCGTAGAGAACGTCAGTGAAGGTATGACGTAATCGGGGGCGAAAGATACGTATATATATATATATATTTTATACTATAGCACAGATAGCCTCAGCAATGATGAGATTCCACGTTGTCGTTTTCACTCCTCACTGTTCTCGTTTTTCTCTCCCTTCAAGTGTGGGTTTCTACGTGATGCGCTCTGTCGGTTTGCTGACACGGATATACCAAACCTGGACGAGCTCAACTTGTCTTGAATGTTTCGTATGATGTTCTATTTTCATTCGTTTCTATTCCGTAACTAGTTGAAAATTTTTTTTTTTTCTTTTTTTTTTTGACACTCGCAACATCTTTGCTATGTATCACATTGTTGCACAGTGAATTAAGTGTTTAGAATTTTTTTATTTTCATTTTTAGTTTCTTTTCATGGTAATTAAACACAATTTTCCAAGTATTCTTCTGCATATTGAGTAATTTCTCTTTATGAACTTTCAATTAATTTTCCGGGTTCTTTGAATAATTTACAATTATTACTAATGAATTCACTTTTATTTTTCCATAACTTCACGATTTCCCCAGAATTATTCCGTAATTTTTTTTCTTTCTATTATTACAAAAATTAATTTACACACAATGAGTCTAAAGAGAATTCAATTTTTTTTCTTTCCAGTTGAAATGATTTTATTATTTTTTGATGAACGATGAAAAAGTGTATACATTGTTTTTCCGTATTTTTATATTCGGTTAATTCAATTATCAATGCACACACGTACAACTGACATTGGTAGGGATTAAATGGACAGATGCAATGGAACGAATTTCAAAAAAAAAATAAAAAGAGAATCTATCGTGTGAAATAATAATGAAAAAATAAATTGATAGTTGTATGAAATAGCACGATCTCGTGATAATTGGTAAACGGTGTATGGGAATCACGGAAGAATACCAGGCAAAGGTGCATTGAACCATAAAATACATATCCCTGATGTTTTTCTCCTTTTTTTTCCCCCATCAGGGTCAATGCACCTTTATTTTGAAGCTGATGCTGCAGATAGTATTTGTCCCGTTCAACTTTTGACACTAAATGTCGAAGCTGAGTACACAGGAAGTCCGGTTCTTGTAACTGCAGCGAAAAAAAAATCATGGTCATCTCTCTTTTCTCATTTCGTGTCAAGTATATATACGTACTGAGAAAGAAAAAAAGATTTAAATTCATAACCCTTTCTGGATAGATCCAAGTGCTTATGACGGGGCGTCACCCTGTGCTTCGTTATTTATAGTTGTCGGCCAGTCACGATCTACCATAAGCTATTCCATGAGTTTTCTCTTCTCCCCTATGTTATACTGCCTATTTCTCCACAATTCTACTTCCGCGTTCTTCCAATTTTTACTATGAAAAATCTATCCAGTGGTAGGGTCACACGACCAATAGATGGACACTGACCAAAAGATGGACGGTTTCTATTATCGGGGATTTTCATAAATAAATGAATGACTCTTCATACTTTTCACGTGAATTCCTGATTATTATATTCATATAGATTTATAAACTATTTATTACAAATCGATTGATTGAAATTTAAAATCATACCGCAAATATGCAACTGTCCATCTATTGGGGGTTCTATGTTATTTTTCAGTTTTTCCTTGATTTTCTTCAATTATTTCTACATTATTCAAGTTTGAGTGATTTTTAGTCGATTCACTGTATATTATTCTGTACATCATTGTTTTCTGCAACTTTTTAACGTGATTTGCCTATTTCATATGAATTAATAAAGTATAATATTTCCTTAACCGTCCATCTATTGGTCATGTCACCCTAGATACAGAGATCGGCAAAAAAAAATTCGCATTTTTAATTTTTTAATTTTTCTTATTTCTGTAATTTCCATCGAAAAAATTTCCATTACTTTCTTAATGGAAAATTTGGATTTTTAAATTCTCCATTAATTCGCATTAAATTCGCCATTAAACAAATAAATTTATCAATAAATTAATTTTTATTAATAAAAATTTTTTAAGAGAATCAAATTTCGGAAAAAATATGTAATTAAAAATTTGACTGATGAAATTTTCTAATTTTTTTTATATTCAACTTATTAACATTTTTATTAGTTAAATTGAATTATAAATGTCATATAAACATTGATTTTCATATAACATTAATGATTCCAATCAATTAATAAGTAAAAAAGGATCAAAATTTCGAATAAAAAAAAATTAGAAAATTTCATCAGTCAAATTTTTAATTACAATAGTAATCAAAATTGTTGAAAAAAAAATATTAATTTTCGAACTAATGGAAAATTTAAAAATCCAAATTTTCCATTAAGAAAGTAATGGAAATTTTTTCCATGAAAATTACAGAAATAAGAAAAATGAAAAAATTAAAAATGCGAATTTGTTTTTTTACCGACCTCTGCCTAGATATAACGGTTAGCTCACACGTTGGTATTCGGTCACTACGGAAAATTTTTTTTATAACCATCCTCTATAATACATTGGACTGAGGGTAGTTTCTACCAGTACTGGAGAGTGGTAAATGCGAACGTGACGTGGAGTTTCGAGTGTGCCAGACTTTTTTTTTTCCTTTTTTCTATAAAACGTGAGAAAATTGAAATAAAATATTTCGCGTAGTTTTCGAAAAAGACGATGGAAAAAAATTCTATTACACAACTTTATGGATGTGAAAATTTTTCGAAATTGAGTAAAATATCGTTTCTATCAAACGTGAATTGCAATGAGATTTTTCTCCTAGTTTCTCTGAGAGGTTTTATCTTCTCACTATCTTTTCCTATTGCCTTTTTTTTATTTTTACTTCTTTTTATCTGTTTTTAGAGCAATTTAGGTTGCATGAGGCAGTGGAGATTGGATATGCTTTATGAACACATAACACGTATGTGAAATTTATTAACCAATGAAGTAAGAGGCAAAAGGGAAGATGATAAGTGAGGGTATTGGTAGGAAGGCTAGAGTAGTTGAAGCGCTTTAGTAGGAAGAGATGCAGCTGTGAGTTTGAGAAGCAGCAGCAGCAGCAGCCAGAGCAGAGCAGAGGAAGGAGATGCTAGTGTGCTACGATGGCTATGGTTCATAAGGCATGTGGCCTCTTTGTAGAGGTGGGCACCCTTCACGGACTAATGCACTTAGCGGTAGAATCAATAACGCGAGGTTAACAGGCAGAGCTAGTTGCATCCAAGTAGCCTATACCCTAGTTGGTACTTGAACAATTCCACTCACTAAACTCTCTAGTATATCCCAATGTTACTTGGTCTATTGCTGTATGTTACACAGATGTGGTAACGTCTTTACATCAATTTTCCCCTCAAATATCGAAGTTTTGCAAGGTATTTCACTGAAGTACGCTTCAAAAGTAATTGGCATTGACGTGGATTTCATTGAATTGATGGAAGTAGAATATTTTCCATCATATTATTGAAATTGAACGAATATTCATTTCAAAGCTGTGCAATGGGAAGAAAATCGTTTTATTTTTTTTTTATTCTGAAAATAGAAAATTAATGAATATCTATCATCAAAGTGTCATTCATTTTTTCTCATTTATTTGATGAAACCAAGAGCTTTGACAGTAATTTCAGTTTCTCTCACAAATTTCATGATAACAGGGGTAAAAGGAAGATATATCCAAGAGAGACTGACAGGTTATACGATGTCCTTAACTGACGCATTATATAACCCATCCACTATCTCTCTCTTGCACTCACTGAAAACTCAGCGAAATGACTGTGTCAGGTGTAAGTGTAATTTTGACATGAGAAAATGTTAGATATAGAAGTAGAGAGTAAAATTTGTTGAATAATTCCCTTTTTCTCTAGTTTCTTTCTAAATTTGCATTTTTCCAGCATTAAATTTTCTCTCTCATTCTCTTTTACTGGCTCGAAGTTTTTTTCCTTGTTTACCATTCTGGTAATAAAATTAGGGGATAATTCATCTAATGACGTGATTTCTCGGTTGAGGTAGTTAAATTTTCCAGGTTTTCTCCCTCCACCCCTTTTTTTTTTCTCTTTCCTTCCGCTCTCATTATTTTCACCACTTCATTCTGAATTATGTTCGTTTGTTATTCTTCATTCTGGGAAGCATAACAATACGGATAATTTTTAGAAGTAGAGAGAAAGAGAGTTTCTCGTATATTTAAATAACCTGTCAGTTCTGTGTGACGTCTGTGAAAATTTCAGAATTAAATAGTATACTTTGTTTTTCAGTTGAAAGAAACTCCATCAACGTTTAAAGTACAACTAAACTGTTCCTTTATTTTTCGTTATGTGTCATGTCAATTATCATCATCACCATCAAAATGTCAGTGTTAATATATATCATCCACTATATTTTCCTATTTTCTCGTTTCATTTAGCAAGATTACAATCTTAACATAATCTGAGCTTGAGACGCACTTTTTTTTCAGACAGTCCTTGATGCCCACATTTTCCATATTGAGAAATAGATAATTCACCTCTTTTATTTTTTCCCCCGCTTTTTATCTCCAATCGATCAGGCTTTTCATCAATCTGTGCGCGAGTTTTACGCGTGAGACCATATTGAGTAATTCTGATGAGGTATTCATTCTCCATATACAGCTCCAATAACCTAATATCGATGTATAACAGTACTTGTGTATCATCCAATCACCTTGTACCTGTTCTCATAGGTGTATGAGTCAATTTTATTAACTTATTAACAATTTTAACGTGATTTAATCAGTGTCTTGTAGTTTGAAAATGGAAAATTTCATTTTAACACTAACTAGAAATTGAAAATCCCTTGATAATTAAATTTTCCCGCTAAATTTACGCGTTGATTAAGAAATATCAGAGACGAGTAATAGAGCCAATATTGAAATAGTGAATTATTCATAATGAAATCATCAATCATCACTCGACTTTTAAATTGCCTTATTATTTACAATGTTGCAGGGAAAAAAACAAAAATTGCAGCTGATCGTTCAAGCTGATTGCGAAATTGAACACAAAGTGCAGCAATCATCCCAATGGAAGGAAAGCCCGGGGCAAAATGGACCTGCAATTCGAAATAATTTGCGATTTTTTTTTTAAAGAAGGAAGGTTCTTCAAAAAAATTTGAAAAAATTCACCATTAATTTCCAACTTTTGAAGCATCTTCTCAAATTTTTTCAGATTTTTCTATCAACTCCTTCACTCCTAAAAAAATTATGAATTATCTTACGCTTTAGGTCCATTTTGCCGCATTATTTTCGAGGAATGGAATGGGACATGATTCTTACCATAAAATTGAATAAAAAAATGAGTGCAAGAGCCATTTGAAATTATTCTTCGCGAATAATGCGACACTATCGGAATTTGGCGTAATGAAGCACTACAAACAGCATTTCTGTTCTTCTGCATGTGAAGAGAGGGTCAGAGAAGGGGCCTCACATGGTAACAATCGCAGAAAAGAGGGAACCAACGAGGGCAGAAGAGGGAGGAAAAGTATGCGTCAGTAACTGGGGGCTCGATGCCAGACTGTGGGCCAGGGTCAACCACTTGTAGGATCTCCGAGACTGCAGCAGCAGCAGCAAGCCGCAAAATGCCAAGCACACTGGTGTATGTTGGTGTACGAGGGGCCATCGTCAATGCACCTACTGTATGCAGACGAAAACCCATACGTAACGTATGTTATTCACCTAAACCAAACTTAACCAGCTTGTATTCCTTACTGAATATCCCTCTGGGTGTACAATCTCGCTACAGCCGTTGCTTTCATGGCTCAAATGCTTTTGTATACACAGCTAATTAACTTTGCCATTGCAAAACTAAAGTGCGAAAACAATTTAGGTAAATCTTAGTTAATGTATACTACTAGTTAATGAATTGTTCTGTGAAGTCCATAGTAGTTTAGTTTCCGGGGTTATTTTACACATTTTGAGAAAATAAAATAGATTGAAACTCCGTGGATATTATGAGAAACTTGGAAAAGGATTTCTATGTGTGTTTAAATTAAACGTAATTAACGTAACACAGCAAAATTTTCCTCTAATTTCGAAACACTTGGCTTAACTCTACGAACTCTCCGTTTATTGGATATTTGTATTTTTTTTTTTTTTTAGAGCTTACTTTTTCTACAGTAGAAACTCATTAAGAGGGTTAAAAATGTGGGCTGCATTTATTTATGTTCAAGTCGTTTGAGGTAATTGCAGTTTCTAGTGGATTTGTCAATGGTAAACGTTAATTAAAAAGCTTGAATCCATTGAATTTTTTTTTTATTTTTTTTTTTAAAAAAAGCTTGGAATAATAGAAAAAAAAGGAAATGGTTCAATTTTCTTCGCTTTTTATTTCGAAATTTTATTACTAAATTGTTAGTTTTAAAAGAAGCATCGAACAATGAATGTCTTACAATCTGCAATTGTTTATCGATTACATTGGTAAACTCCACTCGACCCAAATTACGAGACAAAAGGCCTATTGTCAGTAGTAAACCAATAATTATTTGTGGATTTATCTGAATTGCATTCAGTCAAGTGCTAAAAATAATAATGAACGTCATTACTTCTGCACAAATTGCTTTTATCTCGAGGAATTACATTTTAAAATTTTAATTTCAAATTTATATAACAAATAATATTGTCATTTCCCACATGAATAAACCCAAATAATTTTTGTTTTTTTTAAATTAATGTATATGAGACGTTTTCTACAATTGACGTAACTTGAATCTTGAAATCCACAAATTGTAGTGGTTTTCGTGGAGAAATGCGCTTTGGGAATAGATAAAGAAAAATGATACTGAAATGAATAAAATCCCTTTTGATTTTAAAATAAATGACTTGTGATATAATAAAATGAAATATCAAGAAAACTTTTTTTTCCACTTCGTACTCGACAAATCATTATCCCTTGAGAAATCGTAGATGGAAGTGCTCTTGCAGCTCCATTTGATATCTCTACAGGGATATATGCATCATCAAACAAGTTTTCAGTTTAAATTTGATTTAAAAAAAAGGGAAAAGAAAAGAAAATAGAAATCAAATAAAAAATATCTAGTCTCTCTCCATTTTTTTGCCATAAAATTCAATGGTAAACAACAAAATTATCGTCAATAATGCCTGAATGATGGATTTTTTTTTTAAAAATCGATTCTAAACGTTTAAATGGTAATAATTTTGTACAAAAATATTTACGATCCAACTTGTAGTTGAATCGAGGCGCCAGTAATGGTAATTACCAGGTTGTAAAATTGGATTACTGGTCTTAAGTCGTAACGTAATGCTTTGGTGCACTGGCGCCACTTTAAAATGACGCGGGTAGGGGAAGTTACACACACACACATATATAACACATTACATACATACATATACCGTATACACTGTTGCACACAACTGCAGAGAGAACCGAGACTTTTATCTCGTTTAAAAATGCGGGCTAGTTGCGAGTTCATTCGTTGACATTTATTTTTATTGCTACTTCAATGATAAACAGGATAATGATAATGTTTCATTTCATTACAGGTCAAAAAAAAAAAGAGGCATGTACTTCACAGATAGATAAATATCATCGATGTTTTCTCTGGGGGTATCCAGAAAATTGGGAAAACATTTGTATCCTTTTGGAGATAGAAAGCTTATCCAGAACAAGAAGATTTGGATCTTCGAGGCATTTTGGAATTTATTATACTTGTTGGACGATGAATTGGCACCTTTTCGAGAATGATAAAATTAATAAAAGGAAGATTGGAAGGAGGAGCTTCAGTTGTACCTGAAAGCTATATCTATATAGGCCCTATAAACAAGGTAAATTCCAATCCCCCCTAAATACTCGTAAAATATACTCGACCCCAGGTCTTTCTTCTCATTTGTAAAAGAGAATCGTGTCGTTCCAAGGGTCTAACATATTTACCTCCATTTACCTATGGCTCCCTCATTCATGTATACTTGTTTCCTGGATCCCCCTTTTTTTTTTTTTTTTTTTTCTTACCTACCACCACACAGACACATCTTTTCACTTCATTAATCTTCCTCAGAAATCCTTTGGCTCTTCATTTTTCTTCTTCATCGTAGAAAAATCAAAGGAAATCCACACACACAAAGTCTCTAATGCATTAAATTTTATTTTCACATCTAACAATAAGAATTTTTTCTCTTCAAATTATTCAACGTAGATGTGATTTCTGAGTACTTTAGATTTTCCTCGGAATTTTATCATTGAATTCACATAGAAACTGGTCTTTTTCAGTTCTTCGATCGATGAATGAAAATTCCAGACAAAAGTTTCGAGTAAATCCAGAGTAGTTTGTCTTTAACAATGAAAACAAAGAAAACTTAATTATCCAGATCTTCTAAAGTGGTTTACGGTCCAATAGCTCTCGACCGAGTTCCTGATGTCTCTGGAGAAAAGAAAAGTACCATTAGGGGCCAGCAAAAAAAAATGCAGAATTCGGCTCTTTTTCTCGAGGAAAATCGCTTTTTACGTTAAATCTTCTGCGTTGTCACTTTTACTCATACTGTCATTTTTTCACTCTAATCAAACTTCCAGTGTTAATCCTAGCTTTCTTTCTCACACCAGTAAATGACTCATCCCTTTTTTTTTATCATCCTGACACAAAGAGACAGACAGACACAGACTTTCTTCCTTTTCACTCATTCTCTCACGTTTTTCCCTACATTTTTCCCTTCTTTTTTTCCTATCATTTATCTCCATACTAGAACCCAACCATATTTCTTCATTGAACCGAACAATTTACTGGGTCCAAATACTGGGGAAAATCTCTTTCCTCTTCATGGTTTTGTGTAAGACAAACGGACTTTACCCACAGATCCTCTTTCTCTCTCTCTTTCGAGCAATCGACTTCAGGGCTCATCCAACAATTCAGAAACTTCTTTACTACTTACTTTTGATATTATATGGCAGAAGCTTTTGTGTTTAACTACTCGAGAAGGCGGTAGCCTGAGTTACGCACAATTTTCTATCTCTATTTGGGTTTCTCTCTTTTTCTCAGTCAATAGAACTCAAACTAACATAGGGGAGGGTGGGGCAAAATGGACATCAAGGGTAAAATGGACACATTTAAATTTTTAGGCAAATATTATGGAAAACTCTTGAAATTAATAGAAATATTGGTGGTAAATTGTTTTTGATGATTTCATTGGAAAGCTGAGGGAATTTTAGGCGGGAAACAAGTGGTGGAATTAATTTTTTTGAATTTTTGGTGATTTTTACTTTTTTGAGCATTTTAGAGGGGTAAACCCTTCCTTTTTTTGACAATTTTCAGTTTTTTGAGGATATCTTCGGTTCTATTCGTCGTAGCGCAAAAATTCTGACAGGAGGTGAAAGGTGAGATCATTTGCCATCGATTTAAAGGGTTTTCAATTCAGAAATATCGATTTTTAAGGTATTTATGGGCATTTTTGGGAAACAGTTTTGTGAAACAGTTTTTGGCCTATAACTATCCCAAAAATTGATATTGTTGAATTCAAAACCTCATAAATCGATGGGAAATGAGCTCACCTTTCATTTGAGACCAACCCCGAATTGCTACGACCAATAGAACCAGAGATATTTGCAAAAAACTGAAAATTTTCAAAAAAAAAAAAGGCTTTTATACCTCAAAAATGCAGAAAAATATCGAATTTTCAAAAAAATCGAAACAAATACATCTGACACTCGTTTTCTGGCTAAAATTTCCTAAGCTTTTCAGTAGAATTATCAAAAAAAATCCATCTCCAACCGTTTCATTACAGTGTCCATTTTGCCCCACTCTCCCCTAACTAAAATAAACATTTAAATCAAAATTATTGTTGCAGATACCAAACACATTGTTTTTCTGAAATTGTTTCTGTCATTACACAAGTTTTATGATTAAAACTTCAAGTATTTTTCTTCTTTTCTTTCATTTTCATCCATTCAATTTCCGTCTATAATTCCTTTTTTTTCCCTCGAAATTGCGAAGCTTCTCTCTTCCTTTTTCTCTGTGGGGAAAAAAAAGTTTTCTTTATTTCAGTTGAACTTTTGATACTGAGAATACAGAAACCATTAACTTGAAAGATTTTCAGAAGATGGTTTATTTAATGATATTATGTCTTCATGAAATAGTTTCTCGAAGCAATTTCTCCATGCTCTTTGAAGTGGCTAGGATTTTTTTTTTTATTTATTCAAGTAATTACTTCATTACTCGAAGAAAATGAAGTTTTATACATGGGAAATGTTGAGGTTTTTCCACGATTTTATTGATCACTTTCCATCAAATTAAACGCAAATATTTGGCCCTGATCTCATCCAAAAAAAGAGAAATCACGAAAAAAAAATAAATAAAAATTTACTCTAATCTCAATTGATAACAGAAAATCATTTCGTTTCTAGGATACTGAAGAGGAGATTTATCTCGAAGTTTCTTGATATTCCAAGCAAGTGGAATAGCAAACTGAAACTAGATGGCTTGAAGATGAATCAAGAAGATCAGGGCTGAAGTGAGGATGGAGAAGAGGAGAGAGAATTGGATGGAGAAGAGAGAAAACTGCGAGTCGAGGCAAGTTGCATTTTTTTTTTTTTTTTTTTTTTTTTTCGTTTCTTCCACAGTTTCTTAACACAGAGAAGCAGAAAACCAGTTTTCATCCATATAACTCTGTCTTTCTTCTTTTATTCCACGGGTTCACGATACCTTTTAACCACCGAAGGATAGTCCCAGGTAATACAAAGTTGGAGAAGAGAACACACACATATATAGGTGGATTTTCGTGTGCGAGATCACTCCTAAGGGACTCAGGCCCTCTGCAAAAGCGAAAATATTATATCCTCTAGCGCCTATGTGTATACTAACCCGCATCTAACGGTCTCTATTGTCTGGACTTATGTATTCCATTCTCCCCAGATTTTTTTTTCTTTTTTTTTTTTTTTTTGCCTCTTCTTTTCATCGGGATCTGTAACCATCGGGGGAGATCCCATGTGTTCCTGCTGTGTGCCCTCACTCTGACACGTTCTCTCACGTACTGTCTGCCCTCTGAGGATACGACAATCACGTAAAGGTGATCTTGAATCAGAGTGTCGTGGCACGAAGTAACGTCTTTTTTCTTTTCTTTTTTTTTTTTTTCGTAAATTACGATATTTGTCCTTTTCAAGGGGAAAAATCGGGTGATAGGGGGTCGGTGAAAAGTCCTGACGAAAAGTTTTGACATTGAATTTCAGTTTTCAATGTCAGTAGGGTGTGGAAATTTTCGATGTAATCGATGTGGGAAACTTCAATTTTTCATGGTTTTTTTTTTAGGAAATTTTGGGAAATTTTTTAGAAAAAAAATTTTCCCAGGAAATGGTCCAGGGTAAAAGGGAGGTAGAATGGACATTTGAATGAAATCGTTGGAGATAGAGTTTTTTTGATGATTCCATTGAAAAGCTGGGGAAATTTTAGGTGGGAAAGAAGTGCCAGAATTTATTTTTTTGAATTTTTTGAGAATTCGATTTTTTTGGGCAACATTTGAAGATCTACTTTTTTGATTTTTGGAAAAATTCACTTTTTTTGAAAATATCTCCGGTTCTACTGCTTATAGCGTAAAAAATCCGAATGGAGGTGGAAGATGAGATCATTTTCAATCGATTTATGGGGTTGCCAATTGAAAAATATCGATTTTTAAGGTATTTTTGGGAACTTTCGTAAAAATTAGTTTTTCTTCTGTCAATATCTTCAAAATCCATCATTTTCAATTAAAATCCCTTCAAATTCATGGCAAATGATCTCACCTTCCACCCCCATTCAGAATTTTAACTCTACGCCCAATAGAACTGGAGATATTTTCAAAAAAGTGAATTTTCCGAAAAATTTAAAGGATCACTCCTTCAAATCTCGACCAAAAAAGTCGAATTTTTGTAAAATAGTAAAAACTTATTTTTGACCCATGATTTTCACCGCAAATTTCCTCAGTTTTTCGATGGAATACTGAGAAAAGACTTATCTCCAATAATTTCCATAATTTCGAGTATTTTTCATAATATAGACATCGAAACTTAAATTTGTGTCCATTTTATCGCTTATATCTATTTTGCCCCACTTTTCCTTATATTATATTTTCAGTAAAAGAAAAGTCTTCGATTATCAAACCACAATCCCAAAATATTCAATTCATCGTCTCCAAAATCAGGCTTTTCCCATATTTAACCATAATGAATAACTCATTATTATTAAATAACAAAGTCTCATTGCCTCGTAATTCTTTACATTGGATTTTTGAATAAAAGAGCAGTTGGTCCACGGTAGAGAAATGACTCGTGTTCTTAAAAAAAAAAAAAAAAACCTAAAAGAAGAAATGCAATCTCACGATCATGATATATGATCCCCTGGAAGACTCCAGCCATCGTTTTTCCCCAATGCTCACTAGAAACACCTGGATTATATATCCACATGTGCTCTTTTCTCCCCAAACCATGCTGGCTATTTTTCGCCCTCAGCAAACTTGCGATGAGCAACACTATCCTCATAAAATTCGTTCGAGCGAAGTGCTCAAATATCAGCTGGTTATTTTTTGCCCCATTGAGAAAAAGACGATATTGATAGAATCACAGACCCAAAAAAAAAAAAAAAAAAATGCAGCAATTTAAAAAAACGAGAGGATAAGATTTTAAAAAAATGAGGAAAATAGCAACAAAAAATGACATTTCCTTTATTCTCTTCAACAATGATAGCTGCAGATCTTCTGGAGGAGTGAAATAAGAGTAAAGATGAGAAGGAAGAAATAAGAAGAAGAAGAGAAGAAGAACTAAGTTTCAGACATTATACAAAAAAAATATGAAAAAAAAAAAAAATGAAAAATTCTCGAGCCGACAGACCGGCTCAGGAGGAGTAGAGCTTTGTTCATGACCAGAGGGATGTGAGGATATACCTGATGCCAATATATATATGTATATGTGTGTATATATGTATATGCAAGCTGGACCGCTTCTGGCTGAATGGAATGTAGATGCTTTGGTGCAAGGCAGGTCGAAGAGTCAGCGTGCAGTGTGTGCGAGATACATCGCCCTGAGGGAAAAACAAAAGGAGAAGGAGAAGGATGAAGATGAAAAAAAAGGATGAAACACAAAGCGAAATAAGAAGAAAATAGAGCCCGCAGAAACGTGGGAGATGCATGGAAACTCGTTGCGGAAAAGCAAATCGCAGTTTTATTAAAAATAAAATTAATTTTTTAAAGAAAAAATAAATGCCCGGAGTAATTGAGAAATGAAGAGAGGAGAGAGGGACAACTACGACGATGGCTTTTATATGTGCAGAAATAGGGAGAATATATATATATATATATATATATATGTGTGTATATAAAGGACGAAGGGGCAGACACTGGACCGTTGAGAGTGGGTGCTGAGCCAGAAAACGAAGAAGAAGGAAGTCCTGTGGCCACAGAAAGAGAGAAAAAAGAGCCCCCGGACGTGTGAGACTTCCACGAAGTGGATATACCTGGCCTCGAGAGTTCATTCTCTCATTCTTTTCACTCTTCTTGATCTCTCTCATTTTGTTTTTCACTATCTTCCTTTGGTTTATGGCTGAACACAATCTTCTGGCAATATTGGAGACTCAACATTTCAGTTATTGCACTGATTTTTATGGTATTCGTCTTTTTTTTTTCATCTCATTTAGGGATTTTGTTGGGGGAGAATCGTAAATAATGGGGAAAATAGATGTTTTATTATGTGTTTTTTTTTTTTCGAGTTTGTCCGGCTTTAATTGAGCTATAGCTTTTGGAAGAATGATTGCTATCTAACATCCGCAAATACTGTCGACATTTTTCAACTTGGCTTTACACGTTTGCCTATTGACTTTTCTCCCTTGATCCTGTTTACTCGGTGTTATTTCATATTCGACGTTTACTGTTATCCATTTTTTTTTTTTTTCTTTGAAATTTATGGGAAGTAAATGAGAATTATTGCGGGGGAGAGAGAAGTTTAATGGTTTCATTTAAATTGTCATGATGTGTGGGCTTTTTAAAAATTCATGGGTGTGTTTTAAACTGGTTGTCGGATAATTTCGGTTTTTTTAAAGATTTTTTTTTTTTTTAACATCAATTTTTCTCTTTTTTTTGTTAATCGAAAATTTTTTTTTTTTCGTTCAATGCAATTTATATTATCAGAAAGTACATAATTACGTTTTGGCATTAATGTATGTGGGTACTTGACAAGAAAAATTGAGTGTACTGTATCAGTGACACTTTGAGAGAACTGATATAATTAATGTCGTGGAATTACTGTGTCAATTTTTTATCAAATGAGAATGATTTTTGTTTTTTTTTCTTCTCTTTTACAAACTGAAATTCTCTGTACATTAAAGCTGTGTGAACCAGTTTGCATTTCTTTTTTTGAGTTTAAAGAACTGAGAGATCATCTTATATAGAGCTCTTCAATAAATCCGTATTTGCAGTGGATTGATCGAGTTTTGAAGAGGATCAGGGGGTTTATTCATCTTGAATTCAAGTTTTATAAGAGATGATGTAATAAAAATTTAAAGATTTTCTGATATTTACTTCTGGACGCGTGGATATGATCATTTCATTGGAAAATAACCGTATTTTTTTATTTTTCCCATGAAGACTTTTTTTTAGAGCAGAAAGAGATAGAAATTTTATATCTGTACTAATCCCTGAAATAGTGGAGGGGGAGGGGAGGGGGTTTTGAAGGACACAAGAGGGGAAATTGACAAATTCTTTAATTTTGATGTTTTATATCATAAAAATCGCTCGAAATCATTAAAAATATTCATGATAGATTTTTTCTGTTGATTCCATTGGAGAGCTGAGGAAATTTCCGTTAGAAAATTATATCAGAATTTATTTTTTAGAATTTTTTGAATATTTGATTTTTTCAAGGAAAAATTAGGGCTCCGAAATTGAAAATTTTCACTTTTTCAGGGATATCTCCGGTTCTATCACTCGTAGCGCAAAAATTCCGATTGGAGGTGGAAGGTGAGATCATTTGCCATTGATTTATGTGGTTTTGAAGAGAAAAATATCGATTTTCGAGGTACTTACAGGGTATTTAAAGGTCGAGAACGGATTTTCACAATATAGCACATAAATCCTCCAAAAATTGATAATTTTCTTCTTCAAACCACATAAAATGATGGCAAATGATCTCACCTTTCATTTGAGACCAACCCCAGGTCGCTACGACCAATGGAACTGGAGATATTCCCAAAAAAAGTGAATTTTTCTAAAAATGGAAAGAAGGAGCCCTTCAAATCTTGATCAAAAAGTGAAATTTTTACAAAAATTCAAAAAAATCATTTTCGACACATGTTTTTCACTGGACATTTCCTCAGTTTTCCAATGGAATCATCAGAAAAAATCCATCTCAAACCGCCTCATCAAAATCCCCATTTTACCCTACTTTCCCCTACTTCAAATTCAACTCTCCATAAAAAAAACATTTTACATCCCTCCACCAAATAATTCTGAAATATTTCATTGAAGCAGATGTGAATCCAATTGTAATGACACATTTTTTAATATTCTCCAGTATAAATCCATTGAAAATTACATTTTAAATGAACTAGATTTATGTGCCATGTGTTGTTCCAAGGACAGACCGAAAAATCCAAGAAATTAAAGAAAAAGAAAAAAAAAAAAAGGGAAAGTGGCTATGAAATTTAAGGAAGTGGGCGTGCTATTTGCCTCGTGCCCTTCTGTACCTCTTGGCTGTATTCTCTTCCATATACACATGTGTCCTAGTCCCCCCCCCCCCCCCCCCCAAAGTACCACGTACAAACGTTTCTCAAACAAGTGACCTCGAGCAACCACTGGTTGCTTCAAACACAAACGAGTACAACTACCATTTTGCCTCGTGTGTCTTTTGCCAACCTTTTTTTTTACAACTTAAAAAATTCTAATTTCTGCCTGGAGAAGTCAACCTCAAAAGCAATTTAGGTATACACATTAAACCGAGTACAGTTGACCCGAACCCGGTGGGCATTAATCGTTCTGCGTTTAATATATTTGCGGTTTTTAAAACACAACTGAGACAGAAAGAGAGAGAGAGAGATGGAGACGTAAATTAATGTTGGCATCTCCATTCAACGGTGGTGAGTAATGCCTCTTGCCAACTTCCAAACTTTCCTCCGTACACCGTACTGCATTAAGAAAATTTCTGCCTTAATTTATGCTCAATCTGGAATGAAAAATATTTTTTTAGTTTTAGAGTAATAATAAATTTTATTCAACTCATCTTCATCTCTCGATTTATAATTAAGGGAAAGTGGGGTAAAATGGGCATTTCAATTGAATGGATCAAGATAGAGATTTTCTGGTAATTTTAATGAAAAGCTGAGGAAATTTTAGGCAAAAAACTAGTGTCGGAATTAATTTTTTGGAGTTTTTGGAAAATTTTGATTTTTTTTCGAAATCGAAAAAATTCACTTTTTTGGGTATAGCTCCAGTTTTATTGGTTGTAGCGACCTGGGGTCGATCTTAAATGGAAGGTGAGGTCATTTTCCATCGATTTATTAAGTTTCATTTTTTTTTTCATCGATTTCTCAATCATTTATCCCCCATTTTCTGTATTATCAGATTTTTTGTTCTATATCCATTTGAAAAATCGATAATTTTGATTAAAAACTACGTAAATCGATGGGAAATGAGCTCATTTATCATTAGAGATCAACTCTAGATCACTACAACCACAAAAACCGTAAAAATCCTCGAAAAAGTGAAATTTTCGCAAAAATCAGAAGATTTTTCCCTTCAAATTTTGACCAAAAAATCAAATTTTTGAAAAATTCTAAAAAATCAATCCATCACATGATTCCCATCAGAAATTTCTTCATTTCTTCAATAAAATCATTTTAAAAAACCTTATCTTCAATATTTCTATTGATTTCGAGTGATTTTCACGATATAAAACATCAAAAATAGACTGTATCCGTTTTACCCCACCTTCCCCTAAATTAATTCATTCAAAAAGTTTGACATGATTCTAATCAAATTTTACTAAAATACAGAATTAAATAAAAAGAATTCCACCACTTCCGGAAAATTGCATAAGTAAATAATTCGATTCAACGATTGACTCTTGCATTTCGTTCCGGAATTTAATTTCAATACTTAATCTGGAAGGAGTGAGAAAGTTACGGTATTACGGAAGTTGTAGCTAATTTTAAATTACTGGGTAGAGATTCTATATATATACTTTTGGAATACTATTGTAATTTCACTTGAACTATTCCTTCAAAATGGGAAGAAAAAAAATATTGAGGTAAATTGTAATTTTCAATTTGATTGTACGTTGAGAGAAAAGAGGGTGTAATCAAAGTACGTAACATCGTGATTTCACTTTTTTTCTTGTAAAATTCATTTAACATTGTCAAGGACATGAAATTGATAGAAGTATAATATTTTAATAATTTTATTTTTTTTTTCATTTTTTTCATCTGCAGAAAAAACAGGAATTTATGAGCCGTAAATTATTACGAGTAATGCATAATTAATGACTGATGAGGGATATAATTTTCATGTAAATGTCGAGTGCTCTCAGAGTCCAATAAAACATATTGATTAATTTATAACACACGAATGCACAGTGTAAATCACTGGGGAATAGTCAATCGACATATTTTCTCGGTGGAAAACGAAAAAAAAAAAAAATATATTATTGTTTTATTTACCGAAACTCCACTGAGAGTTTGTATCATGCATTGACTACTATATATAGCATATATGCATCACTGCATGTTACAGTATTATTATCATCATTATTATTATTATTATTATTTTTATTGGAATTGTACATACAGTAGCGTTAATTAATGATCGAAAGAATCACACATTAAAAATCGTTGTATTATGCCACTGGATGTTTATAAATTGATCGATTAGTTTAACTATTATAAATTAGCTAGAGAAAAAGGATATTCAGATGAATCTGTGCATGTCAATGCTAATTGATTGATCTGTCATCGACTGCGGGTTAATCATTTGATCAATTGACTCGCATGAAAAATTGCTTTTTTTATATATGCATATATTTTAAAATTTGAATTTTTGTGAAAACCCTTTTTTCAGAGACTTTTGCAGTCTACAAAAGAAAGATTTCGATATAAAAATTACTGCATCTCGCTTTAATTCCAAAATATTCTAAAAAAAGTGAACTTAACGTAAAATAGATTTATCTGAATGATAAAATTATCGTAATATGAAAATTTTAGTCAAATTTAATGTTAGCACGAAGGATTAATTGAATGATAAATCATGTGATTATCGCACTATTCATCAGCTTTTGATGGTAATTGAAGTTTTTTTACGTCATAGTGAAGCATAATTCCTATCTATGGTAGAAAAAAGCTTCATATCTTTAAGCATACAGTCTTTGTTATATTGTTTAGGAGCATCAATCAAAAAGTTTCATGTGCGATTTGCACATCCAGATGCAGACTTTCATTATCCTTGAGAAGGATTGATCGATGGTGGGTTGTGTCTTCATTGTAATATTTTTCAATGGTGGATTAAGCCCAAAAAAGTTTTTATTCCTGGAAATTATAGGGGTCGCAGTATTGCAGTTGATGTTTAAAGCATTTACAGTTTAAAATTCACCCTCTTTCAACGGATATAAAAGTGTCACACAGTGAATTTAGTGGATTTCGGATAATATTTGAATACGAATTCACCGCACGTTTTGAATGTATTATTTATTCGGGATTTATTCAATTGATGAAGATATCAGCATCAAAGTTTGCAAAATCGAATGACAAATATTTAAATGAAAGACACTTTTCAATAATTTATCAACGATATAATATCAATCGTTTGTCTTGAAAATTATTAGAAGATTCTTTTAAAGAAATATACTTTTTTAGAGAATCTTCCGATCTAGACATATTGTCACCTTAGAAACAAAGGGGCGTAAGTGTTGTACATAAATATAACACTCACGCCCCTTTGACTCTAAGATAACAAATAGAAGGCCATATGAAGTTTATTAAATCAACTCAAATTTAGAATCCAAAATTTTAACAACTTGAATTAGAATATTTATAAAAAATAATTTAATTCAAAAATAAATCATTTGCAAAAGCAATTTATCATCAAAATAGAGAATATTATTCTTTTGAAATTAATTAAATTCAACTTTACCAAGCGTTTCAACTTCATTGTAATGCAAGTTGACTTTGAATTCTCTGTTATTTTTCTTCATTAATTCAATTAAACTTGACGGTAAGCCAAATATTTTTTCGTAAAAAAAGAAATTCGCTTTATTCAAAAAGCAAATTTTTAGTTTTTCTCTTTTTTTTCAATTTTTTCCATGTATTTGTCAAATGATAGTATAATTCGAAAAAGAAAAATCCTGATTTCCCATGAGACTCTGTATAAAATTCTGCATATTTGGAAATTCATTCCTCAAAATTTTACACTGTAATTTCAATCAAAATTCCGCGATAGTATAAATAACGATTCGAATTATTATTTAAAAAAATACTAATAATTTGCATCATTTACTTAACATTTACACTTTTTATTTAAAGTAGACAGCAAATGTATCTTCTTAATCGTAATATATATAAATACTGATATAAATATTTGACCGAGTAAAAAAAAAGTCGTGATAAGCATTATGTTAAATTTTTAAAAAATTAATTCATATACCATAAATATCGCACGTTATGTGATTCACACTGTGATTATGTGTAAATTCCTCTGGTCATCGAGAAGCAGGAAATCATGACTGACGCAATCGTTTACAATCTCACTTTCTACTTCAAAGTGTCTCTCATTCTCATTTTTTATTCTTCTTTTATCTACACATTTGGCGTTGTTTGATGTCTATCAATTTATTCAGCCATAATCGGAGTCTCCTCGTCGTGTCGCCATTATTATAATAGACATGACCAACTAGCTTTTGCACATTGGCAACAAACGTTATATTATGTCTTGACTATGTTGCGCTAAAACTTCGTGTTCGCTTCTATTTTCCCTTTTTTTTTTTATGCTATTATAACTTTCTTTGTTGCGCATTGAAGTTGAAGTTTTCCCCTGAAACAAGGAAATTTCTATTTCCATGAAATTCATTGAACCATTCTGGTGAAGAAGAAAATTATCAAATCAAAAGCAATTTCACTATTTGCTACTGCCTCTCTGAATTGTGAAAAATATATATATATATATATATATAACATTCATGGTGTGGGCCTTTCGCCGAGCAAGCTGGATTATTTCAGGTCATGGCGCCTGGGTAATATTTATGACATCATCGTGGAGTGAACGAGAATTCGAACGAAAGTACCAAGATTACTCTCACTCTCGATAGAGGCTTGGAGGACGGCATTGAAGATTGTAAAAAAAAAAAAAAATGAATAAAAATAAAAGGAGAAACAAGTTTTTCTCTGTTTGCATAAATATTGCATGGTGATTGTGTTCGTATATTGGTGGATCAGAGTTTCAGAGAAAAATTAAATGAAAATGATTGGATGAAGGATGAAATATTGCGGAAAATATTTGCACTTGAGTGCAGCAAAAATATTGGATTTTTTTTTATTATTCTCATTTTATTCCACTTTTATACTCACGAGATTAAAATTTACGTTTTTGTCAGTTGCTAGAGTAATTTTATTCTCTTTTTTTCTTTTCTCCATAGAGAATTTCTTGAATTATGGGATACTTGAATGGAAATTCAAGTGTCTTGTTTAAATTCAACGAGTCAACCATTTTATTTCAAGAGGAAGAAAAGAAATATAAAAGACATTGCAATGTACTCGTGTTATCTTAAATTGTAGAAGGCGTTTAATGCCCCCCCCCTTTTTTTTCCCCCTCTTTCCTCCATTCTATAAAAGCATTAACCATTTTCATGCAAACTTTTGATGAAATGATTCCTAACAGTTTCTTAACAATTCAATGATTTTATGCATCGAAAATAGATGGAATGTGTCTGGATTTAGTGAGAAATGAGAGAGACACGAGTTTATTCCAATCAGGCGTTAAATCGAAGAAAATAGTCCAATTGAAATTGCCAGTGAAGTATCATCCACTCGTGAATTGAGAAACTTCAGACTTGGGATAAGATAGAGACAATTGTAGAGAGTATTACAGCTCTGGTTACGATGCCAAGAAACATCTGTTTTATGTGAAGTGCAAATTGAACTGAGATTGTCAATTTTCCAATGACAAAATTCTAACACCTTATAAATATTTCATGACATTTGGCAAATTTAATTACACTATTTGGAATTTAATTGCACGATAAAAATCGAGTCCTCGAGACATTTATAGGGGTTCATGTAAAAAAAAAGGGTTTCGATCTGGAACCGAATGATGAAGACCAATTGTATAATCAGGGAAGTGCTTCATTTTAAGGAAATCCAATTAGCAGGTCCAAATGATCTACTTGTGCCTTTTTTCTTCTTAAGTTATCAGAAATATTCTAATTATTGCGATTTTGTAACATTTTACTGATATTAAAATGATGTCCACGATAGTCAATTGTTATTAAATAATATCATAAATATCCAATATTGTTCCAAATTTGACTCACACTGTCCCAGCATCTAGGACTGGGATTGGAGGATCCTCGGATTTTGAATACCAATATTCCCGCCATTCATGTTTTCATGTAATTAATTGGATTAATCGTCGCTATTTGTCCGGTAACAGGCGTTTTTTATGATTTGAAAAATTAATAGACATTCTGACGAACAAGAATATATATAGTTATACAAGGAAAAAATAGGTCTGTGACCATGAATTGTTGCAGTGAAACTGAAACTGAATCTCGCTTATGGAGTTCTAATGTTAATTTGATTTTTTTCAAAAATGACTTTTGGCTCAATTTGTGTTCGGTAACATGGTGTAAAGTAAATTTTTTAAAAATCTCCTCATGCTACTCTATCGAAAGTGACCAAAATTGAAAAGGAAAAATAGATTATCAGAACTGCTTCGATAGGGGAGCGTGGGGCAAAATGGACACTGCAATGAAACGGTTAGAGATGGATTTTTTTCCTATGATTCTATTAAAAAGCTGAGAAAATTTCAGCCGGAAAACGAGTGATGGATATATTTTTTTCGATTTTTTTGAAAATTTCATATTGTTCGGCATTTTTGAGGGGTGAAAACCTTTTTTTTTTTTTAAATTTTCGGTTTTTTGCAAATATCTCTGGTTCTATTAGTCGTATCAATTCGTGGTTGGTCTCAAATGAAAGGTGAGTTCATTTCCCATCGATTTATGGGGATTTGAATTCAAAAATATCAATTTTTGGGATAGTTACAGACCAAAAACTGTTTCACAAAACTGTTTCACAAAATTGCCCATAAATACCTTAAAAATCGATATTTTTTAATTGAAAACCCTATGAATCAATGGCAAATGATCTCACCTTTCACCTCCCATCGGAATTTTCACGCTACGACAAATAGAACCGAAGATATTCTCAAAAAACCGAAAATTTTCAAAAAAAGGAAGGTTTACCCCTCTAAAATGCTCAAAAAAGTCAAAATCGCCAAAAAATCAAAAAAATTAATTCCGGCACTTGTTTCCCGCCTAAAATTTCCTCAGCTTTCCAATGAAATCATCAAAAACAATCTACCACCAATATTTCTATTAATTTCAAGAGTTTTCCATAATGTTTGTCTAAAAATTCAGATGTGTCCATTTTACCCCTGTCCTTAATCAAAAAAAAACATTATTTGAAGCACAAGATCATTTTCTCCAGAATCTTTACTGCCATTTTCATATTCATCTCGACTTGCCAGAGGGTATATTTTCAAATAAAAGAAGCCCCAGATACTTTTATCTTGTTGTTTCATAAACGTATTGAATATCTTCTTTTTCTCTTCTAACTCTCACTACCAAAGTTTTATCATTACATATAAAATTTAACGTATCTACTCTCTCTCTCTTTTTTTCTCATGACCTGTTTTTTATTATCCACGTTAACCAAAGCGTTTCATGATTCTCTCAACAGTTCAAGCAGTAGTCCAGTAATATCATATCTACTTCTGATGCACTAGGAAACGAGATGTCGTTAGAGAAACCATTAGACGCCTTTTTGACGCTCGAATAAATACCACAGATCGTTGTACCGCATTACTCTGCAAAATCGTAGTGGCCCTATTTTCAGTGAGGCAAGTATCTCTAAGAGAGAGAGAAAGAGGATTTTTCTCATACAGCTCTATCAGTTTTCCCCCTTTTTTTTTTCTTTCTCTCATTCTCTCTTTCACTCCTCAAAAAGAGGAAAAAAGATAATACGAAAGGATCTTACCAGTCAGCAATTACAGAAGTTTTCCACTTGAAAAAGTTGCAACTGTTTTAGTGTGTTGATGGTTGCCCATGAATGACACTGACTTATCAAAACTGCTCTTTTAATATGTAATAAATGTATGAAAGCAAGAAGGCACTTGAGAACTTTACTACAAGCGATACTAGAATATTTCGCAATTAAAGAAGTTATTTTAATTAGGTAAATTTTATTCAATTTATTTAATAATCCATACACATAAATAATCTCATATTATTTAAAAAAAAAAAGAGAGACATAAACATAGTTTTATCATTTGCTTCATGGATGAACGTTTTGTAACACAATTTTATCCGGTTCTCCATCAATGAAGTATAAAATATGGAAAACGATATTTCATTTTTATGCATATGCAGTAAAATTATTTATGGCTTAAATCATAAAAGTTTGAATTAAAAATATACAGGTACATGTGTTTTTAAACTTGATTTTATTTATTTTTTTCATAGGGTAAAATAGAAAATTGCTGCATTATTAACATTAAATATTTTCCTTTGTACTTGAATGAATTATGAATATACATCTTTTTTTTACCTCTCTCTTTCAATTTTTCAGGTACAGAGAGTGACACAGACACACAAGCAGTGGCAGCATTTATATCCGTGACATTTGGTGGAAAATAAAAATTACGAGCATTTGAAGAATAAATTTTCCACGGATCTCCGGGGCTTTTCTGTTGTACGAGTGAGTCTATTACGTTGCGTTTACGAACCATATGTGGAGTTTGTGTGGCGTCAGTCTCCAGCTTCTTATGCATCATTTTTTCATTTATTTATTTTTTTTTGCCTTCACTTGAATTGTTTTTTTTTTTTTTTTGAACCCTGTGTCCCACGACGATGGCGGTGTGGTGTCGCGCCATAACACTCGAGTATCAGTCGAAAAAAAAAAAAAAAAAAACTTAATTTCTTCAGCATGTGAGCTACTGAGATGTGACGTATTGGGAATTTTTTTCCTTCTCGTCATGTGCAAGAGTTTATTTACTCAGAGGGGAGAAAGGCCTGGGTCTTGCTCCCCGAAAGAAAAAAAAAATCTCTATTCTACGAATAAAAAAAAAGCTTGAATTCGATATCCATTTTCCCCTCTCATGTATTCTCCAGGTTTTTTTACCACTCATGATTAAATATATAATAATGGAATGAATATTTTCATCAGCATCATCAGCTATTATCTCGAGTACCAAGCAAATAAACACGTGCGCGTCTGCGCAATGATCCTTGAGCGATTTAGTCCAAGTAGAATCGCGTAACATCCACAAAAGCAATTCAACGCAATAAATTTTGTCTTTTTCTCTCTCTTTCTCATTGGTAAAACGAGTGACCTTGCATTCCGTTTCACTGTGTATTGTGTATGCACTTTTCTCGCGTCACCAAAAAATACACGTGCACAACAAAGAGCCACGGTAAATAAGGGAGAATGGGGCAAAATGGACCACTGCAACTACATAATTCAGGATTTTTTTTCGGAGTCAAGGAGTCAATGAAAAAATCTGAAAAAATTTGAGAAGATGCTACAATATGTCTTCATTGTTGTATAATTTTTTCAAATTTTTTCATAAAGCTGCCTATTCTCCAAAAAAAAAAAAAAAAATTGATCAACGAACAGGTCCATTTTGCCCCACTTCCCTACGCTTTTTTCCGCCAGATGAAACTGGAAAATACTTTTTTTCGCCTTTTTCTACTCTTCTTATTTGCTTTTTCTGTTGTGCCACGAAATGGAGCAATGCTTCTATGACTTCACCTTATCATAGGTTCTATATGCTCCTTACTTTTCATTTTTGAAGTATACCGTGCTTCACGTAGCAGACTAAAATTTATAGATTGCTTCCACTCACATTGGCTATGAGATCGAAAACTGTTGAACATAAGTCAGGCGAATGTGTATAGCTCTTTTTTTTTTTAATCTTCCGGCAGTTACTTTCTTGTTTGTCTAGAGAAAATGGATTTTCCTATACTTCAACTATGTCCGGATGTTGGAAATAGCCTTTCGAGTGGGTAGATGAGGAAAAAAAAGGAGGAGAAAGGGAGAAATACTTGGATATAGTGGATGGAACAAGGGCAATAGAGTACATAGGCAGCTACTTTAACGCTCGCTTTGGGTGTATCACGTTCTTCACAAGAGAATAAAGTAACTTGTTTGTTGGTTAATGGGATTTTCAAGGGAAGATAATGAAAAAAGAGAGTTCGAATGTGCTGATAAATCGATGGATATCAATTTAACCATTAAGGAGATCTTATTAACATATATAAAATTTACATTACAACAATTACAATAGATTCATAACAATGAGTTGAGCAAAGAGTATATCTACATATATGTGGTTTAGGGGATGTTTCACATCTTTTTAGGATCTTAAAGTGTAGTATTTGTACGTAAAGAGTATTCAAGAGTTCAGAATTTAGGAAAGGGGGGGGGGGGGGCACCTTTGTCCTCATTTTGCTTCTTCAATAATTAATTTTAACATAATAAGATAGTTAATCATTGATATTTTCTATCTCGAATCGATACTTTGGATATTTTAAATTTATAATACAGCTTTGTTAATTTGAAAAAAAAAATGATGAAACACAATTATTTTATCAATTAAAAAAAATCATTCTGTTCAAAGGTGCCCCCACCCCTCCCCATACAGAGTATATAGATTCATGTCTTTGATTAGTTGATTTGGGTGCAGTTTAAGGTTTTTTGCAAAATTATTACTGAGTTTGAGTACACAGAGAAAAATGTTTTCTTAATTTAAGAATGTGCAGGTCACTTAAATTAAGTGACTTTTCTCACTTAAATCAAGGAACTTTTTCTTTCTTAATTTGAGAAAGTAAAAGTCACTTAAATTAAGTGACTTTTCTCACTTGAATCAAGTGACTTTTTCTTTCTTAATTTGAGGAAGTAAAAGTCACTTAAATTAAGTGACTTTTCTCACTTAAATCAAGTAACTTTTTCTTTCTTAATTTGAGAAAGTAAAAGTCACTTAAATTAAGTGACTTTTCTCACTTAAATCAAGTAACTTTTCTCACTTAAATCAAGTAAGTTTTTCTTTCTTAATTTGAGAAAGTAAAAGTCACTTAAATTAAGTGACTTTTCTCACTTGAATCAAGTGACTTTTTCTTTCTTAATTTAAGTGACCTGCACATTCTTAAATTAAGTGACTGCACATTCTTGAATTAAGAAAACATTTTTCTCTGTGCACATGGGAATTTCACAAATTCGATGTTTGAGTATTCATAGAGTACGAAGTGAACATCAATTCATCTGCATGAATGGATGACAAATTCATTAAAAACTCTGACTAATAATGAATCACATTTTCAATGACCACTATCCAATTTTTCTCCTACTTTTATCATCTCAACAGTATCAATACCCAGAAAACAATGACGTCATCTCTATTCCCAAGTGATATGTCTACGCCATAGACTGTACAGAGTATTATTAATTACAGCATTTCACCTGGATTGTAAAGGGGGATCAGTGAATCCTCAAGCACTTTAGGAGTCTATTGGGCAGGATTATACGTCTCGATTAATCGATACCACGAAAACCCAATGGGCTCAAGTACTCAGGAGTTTAAGCAGCAAATGTACGTAGAATGAGAGATCCTTGGGAGCTTTTGAATACAACAAAAGGTCAGAAGCCAATGGAAATTGCCGATTGTTAAATGGGTGAAAAAAGTTTTTATTGTATTATACACTTTGAAGAAAGGCGAAAACGATGCCAATCAATTACTCAAGTATAATGAGATTTTCAATGGCAATAACAAGCAGAGAAAATTATTATTTATTTTTTTAAGGTCAAATAAATACATTGACACGAAAATTATAACTCGGTCAATTGTACTTAGCATTTGCCCACGCCCATACTTTTCGAGGAAGTGAAAAGTACACTTAGTGAAAATTTATTATACTCAATTGGATGCAAATGAAAGAAAGGAGAAGTTGGTGGAAAAAAAATGGCCTTTTTTTTTAAACTTTTTTTGGATGAAATAAATACGTTCTTCACAGCGTGTGGCATTTATACACACATATATATATATATATATACACACACAAAATATGTTCTCTTTGGTTTTCTTCGTGCGTAATTTCTACAAACTTTTTTTCTGACTCAGGGCCAATCGGGGTCAAGCCTTGTCCTCGTATATATACACCATATTCTACCCAAAGATTAAAGTATATAAATACCATCGAAAAAGAGAAGTTTTATTTATTGAACTCCATTTGGAATTTATGGTGATACCCATTTTTTTTTCGCTTCTTTATTTTCTTATATTTTTTTTTTGGTGGTTAATCGAATGAACAAGAGAAAAACGATATGCAGAGTGTTGAATTTCATTGGCCAATTGGTGTTACTCATTTTATTTTTATTCATTGCGATTGTATCGGGTGGAGGGTAGACACTCTTTCTTTTTCTCTCGGTGCATTTGAAATGCAGGGGCGCGAGAGTGAGGAAGTGAAATTTTTCAAGATGAAAAATTGGGAAGGAGAAAGAAAATGAGGTCGAGTAGGTAACTCTTGGGATACACAGGGACTCCTGCGTTTTTTTAATACGTGACTTGAGTAAATGCTCGTATTATAGATATATAGCATCAATTCAATTTTTACTTCATTTTTCTAAAAATTCATTTTTACCTGAAATAAATCAGTAGTGAAGAGGTAAAACAGGATAAATCGACTTATCTTTGACGTCATTTCGAAGGAAATATCTCGGAAACTAAGCGAGATAAGGTGATATTACTCATCTGTTTTTGTAGAGAATTTCAAGAGTTACAAAAGAGTTTTAGTGCAAAATTGCTCTTTCTCGGTTATTTTTGTAAGATATTCTTCAAAAAACTTGATGAAAAAAAAAAAGACTTATCTTATTTTACCTCTTCACTACTGAAATCGATTATTTCGAAAACATATGAACTGAAAAGATAAAAAAAAAGGTGAAGCTATTAATTCTTTTTTATCCCCTTTATTTCATGTGTTTACACACATTTGAACTATTTCAAGCCTTTTTTTCCTTCACATTTTCATCGAGAAAATTACGTCATTTGACGAAGAAATATGTCGAAAAATTTGAATTTTTCTCCACTCGTACAGTTTAGATGTCATGATGAAAAACTTATGGATATCCAGAGGCATAAATTATTAACACAAGCGATAAGCAATTGCAAAGGAATATAAAAAGAAGAAGAAGAAAGGAAAAAAAGAACGGTTTTTCCCCTTAAAAAACGTAAAGACCTTGGTTATAAATATTTTACATTGGTGTAAGTGTTGCCAATTTGTCATCCCTTGTTCTGTGGGTGAAAAAAAAAGGCGAAGCAACACAGAATACAATCCATAGTTCACCCCCCCCCCTCCCTCCCCCTCCCCCAATACACGTTTCTCCTTAATAGTTGTACCCAGAGTTTGGGCTATTACCCAATGAAATTGGAATAAGGGTCCCTGAGAGTATGTTATTGCAGCAAGAGTACTTTATATAGATACAAATTGTAGTAGAAAATGATAATTTATTGATACTGTCTGCAGTTACGTGCCTAGAGAGGCATAAATACTGATTTTCCTTTTTTTTTTTCCCTCCCCTAAAGCCAATACCCAATTCCTTCTTGAACATCGATATTCAGTCGAAAATTATTTTCAATTTCTCGTAGAATAGAGGAGAGTGAATAAAATGAAGTGCAAGAAAGGAAAAGAAAAAAAAAGGACTGCAGTATTACGAAAATTATGTTTGAACTACAGAGTCAGAAAAAGAGAGAAAAAAAAAATGAATAATGTAGATAATTCCCAAGCATCGTTACGGGAACGGAAGTAGACGCACAGTGGTTGATTTTCCCACGTAAAAGTAAACGTAACAGTTGCCTCACCTTCAGATCCCCAGCAGGGGTAAAGAAGAAATAATAAATTTGAAGATATAATATATAGGGGTGAGAGAGAGAGAGGGGTAAAACGGATATTTTTCAATGAAATGGATGGAGATGGATTTTTCTCAATGATTCTAGTGGAAAGCAGAGAAAATTTGAGGTGGAAAAAAATTGGAAGGTTTTTTTAAATAATTTTTGGGAAATTCTATTTTTTTTGGGCTACGTAAAAAATCAAATTCTTCCATTTTTCCAAATTTTTCACTTTTTTGAAGATATCTCCGGTTCTATTGGTCGCAATGACTTGGGGTCGATCTTAAATGAAAGGTGAGATCATTTGCCATTGATTCGAGTGGTTTTACTCAAAAAATGATCAATTTTTCAAGTACTTATGGACCATTTTGTGAAAATTATCATTCACTCTGCAAGAATTTGAAAAATCGATCATTTTTCCTTTTTTTACCGCATGAATTGATGGCAAATGATGTCGCCTTTGCTTCAAAACCGATCTCAAGTCACTACAACCAATAAAATCAAGAATATCCCCGAAAAAGTCCAATTTCTCAATTTCGCAAAGAAGTAGAGTCCTAATTTTCGTCTAAAAAAGTTAAAGTTTCAAAAAAAAACTCTGAAAAATGAATTCTAACCGATTTTTTCTAACTAAAATTTCTTTAATATTCCAACGAAATCATCAGAAATAACCTATGTCAAATATTTTCACTAATTTCGAGTGTTTCCCATAACACAAAACATTAAAATTAAAAAGCGTTCCATCCCTTAGGTCCTTTTTGCCCCACCTGCCTTTATAATTTGTTTTATGGATATTTATCGGTTACACCAGTCTACACATACCGTAAAAACCCTTTCCATCATTGATTTATCCTGCATCCTTCCAGCAGATGAAGATTTTTCTCCTCAACTCTAATACAATTTCTTCTTTTTTACTCTTTCAGGATATTATGGATCGTTACTACCTAACCAATCGTGTTAGCCACGGAACGAGCCAGACAAGCACCAGTGGATTTTCGTGGTACACCAGGCCCCTTCAGGTATGTGTGTGCACTCTCTTGGCTCTGCTTCTCTCCATCCATTTCTTCCATACCACATTTTTCGATGGTTGGAAGTGAAAAACGTACGAATAGAAAGAGAGAGACTGAGAGAAGAGAAGAGAACACCGGCCTCAGGGCCAGCTGCCTCGAACGAACACGAAAGAGCATTGAGTCAGCTGTTTTACTATGGCACACGCCTGGTTCTCTGGTGATTGTCTCTCTCTCTCTCTTTTTTCGTTTTTTTTTCCCTCGTGCCCATCAGTGAGACGACGAATAACTTCTCTGGGCGGTGGTCGTCTCGGATGGGGAAAAAATTGTCGACAGACAGAGTGGAATGGTCATGAATTTCATGGAATTTTCCATTGGAAAAACTCGATTTCTAGGATTTTTCGGGTTTAAGGTAGTTCAAATCCGGGGGTACGGTCGATAAAGCAGAAAAAATGAGGATTTTTAGGTTTGTTTTCAATTAATTGCTGATAATTCGGGAAAAAGTGCTTTAATTTACCCGAAAAAGTGATTAAACTATTCGAAAGTCATATCTTCAGCTTGTGAATATAATTTTTTTTTCTCGAATTTTTTTTACATTGATCTCCTATTACATGCATGAGATAGAGAGAGAGGCAAATAGTTACGACTACCTCCTAATTAAAATTTCTCAATAACTGTACGGTGAATTGAATATTTTTTTCTTCTATTATTTAGTTAAAATGCTGTTCTCTTCGCCAATTGTTTTTAAATAATGGGTCGATCCTGTGGTTTTTTAGTAATTTCGTTATTTCTGTCCGATTTAGGGCGTTTCATCTCCATCATCGCTATTTTCAGTAACTTTGATAATTCATATCTCATAAACTGCACGGACGAAAATTATGAAAAAATTCAGGAAAATGTAAAAAAATATCTTCTTTGATACTGCATCAAAAAAATAAGAGATTGACTGTACTCGAATTCACTGATGGACTACCTTAAGGATGTTAGGGCGAGGTGGTCGGACATAATCTTAATTTTTTGTATAAAATCGTGAAAAAACAACGTATACATAATAAATATCTCATAAATAATTTTCCTAATGTTTGAAGAATGTAATGAGGAACAAAATAAGCCCTAAAAACCAAAAATTGATAAATTGGCTGCATTTTTTTACATTTTATGAATCTCAAAAAATTTGAAATATGTAAAAAATGCAGCCAATTTTTCAATTTTCAATCAATTTTTTATTTCTACGGCTTATTTTATTCCTCATTACATTCTTTAAACATTAGGAAAATGATTTTTGACATTTTTGAGCCCTAACATCCTTAATTGGCTTTAATTATTATTTTTGGGAAACGGAGTATCATTAGAATCAGAATAATTTCCGTTTCTCGCAGGAGAAGAGAGTTGGCTACTCCACAAGGTTCAAGATATATTCATGATTAATTACTTAATTTCAGTGGAAGGTTCTATTTTTTCACAAAATTTCCATCGTTCCATTTTTCTTCTCTGCTTCAGCATAATATTCATGGATATGTTAACAATGTACATGAATCTACGTATTTTCCTTTACCATTCTCAGTTTATTCTACAGCAAGAAGATGAGTAAGAATTGTGAATATTTGAGGAACGTTTGTAAGTGAGCATGAATTTTTAAAAATAACAGTTGAGAGTCCCTGACATTGTATTCATTTGCGTGGAACGGAACAAGCCCCGGGAAATGCAAGTCGGTTGGAATATATAAAACGCCCCTTGGTTTTGCCCCAAAGGCAGGTGCCTCAGAGTAGTCCCTCCACAAAAACTCCTTTATTTTTACATTATTTTATTATTTTTTTAGCTGAATGTTTATTTTCAAATCCTGCTGCAGTGATAATAATGAAATTCGTATGATTCAACCAGTTGGTTTATTTATTTTTTTTTCATTCTGAAATATAATCATTTTTTGATCTCTCTTTTTCACTGCTTGGTATCAATTTTAATTCTGATTTGGTTTATGGAATGAGATTTTTTCATTTTTTAATTTCAATAACATGTTTGTGAATGTTTTCATAATTTCATATCATTGACTTACTCCATAATCTTTTCAATAGCATTATGAGAATGGTGTTTCACTATTTAAATTTGAAAAACTTCTATTAAATTACTGTCATCATTACACAGAGAAATTTTTCTTAATTTAAGAATGTGCAGTCACTTAATTTAAGAATGTGCAGGTCACTTAAATTAAGTGACTTTTCTCACTTAAATCAAGTGACTTTTTCTTTCTTGATTTAAGAAAGTAAAACTCACTTAAATCAAGTGCGTTTTCTCACTTAAATCAAGTGACTCTTCTCACTTAAATTAAGTAACTTTTTCTTTCTTAATTTAAGAAAGTAAAAGTCACTCAAATTAAGTGCGTTTTCTCACTTAAATCAAGTGACTTTTCTCACTTAAATCAAGTGACTTTTTCTTTCTTGATTTAAGAAAGTAAAACTCACTTAAATCAAGTGCGTTTTCTCACTTAAATCAAGTGACTTTTCTCACTTGAATCAAGTGACTTTTTCTTTCTTAATTTATGGAAGTAAAACTCACTTAAATCAAGTGCGTTTTCTCACTTAAATCAAGTGACTCTTCTCACTTAAATTAAGTAACTTTTTCTTTCTTAATTTAAGAAAGTAAAAGTCACTCAAATTAAGTGAGTTTTCTCACTTAAATCAAGTGACTTTTCTCACTTAAATCAAGTGACTTTTTCTTTCTTGATTTAAGAAAGTAAAACTCACTTAAATCAAGTGCGTTTTCTCACTTAAATCAAGTGACTCTTCTCACTTAAATTAAGTAACTTTTTCTTTCTTAATTTAAGAAAGTAAAAGTCACTCAAATTAAGTGCGTTTTCTCACTTAAATCAAGTGACTTTTCTCACTTAAATCAAGTGACTTTTTCTTTCTTGATTTAAGAAAGTAAAACTCACTTAAATCAAGTGCGTTTTCTCACTTAAATCAAGTGCGTTTTCTCACTTAAATCAAGTGACTTTTCTCACTTGAATCAAGTGACTTTTTCTTTCTTAATTTATGGAAGTAAAACTCACTTAAATCAAGTGCGTTTTCTCACTTAAATCAAGTGACTCTTCTCACTTAAATTAAGTAACTTTTTCTTTCTTAATTTAAGAAAGTAAAAGTCACTCAAATTAAGTGAGTTTTCTCACTTAAATCAAGTGACTTTTCTCACTTAAATCAAGTGACTTTTTCTTTCTTAATTTAAGGTAGTAAAACTCACTTGAATCAAGTGACTCTTCTCACTTAAATCAAGTGACTTTTTCTTTCTTAATTTAAGAAAGTAAAAGTCACTCAAATCAAGTGCGTTTTCTCACTTAAATCAAGTGATTTTTCGCACTTAAATCAAGTAACTTTTTCTTTCTTAATTTAAGAAAGTAAAAGTAACTTAGATTAAGTGCGTTTTCTCACTTAAATCAAGTGAATTTTTTTTTCTTAAATTAAGTGACTGCACATTCTTAAATTAAGAAAACATTTTTCTCTGTGTATGCAAGTTTTATCTCAAATATTTATTGTCATTGCAATAGAATTTATAATAATTTTTGTGTCGTCGGTTTTTCACAGACAAGAATAAAGATTTGTTTAACGTCCTGAGGATCCTAATCAGGATCGAAACGTTGACGTCATGAACTAATTGTTCTTTTTTTGTTTTAATTTACCTGACCGCAAGGCCAAATAACTAACTATTAATCCCGAAAATTTACGGTCAACTATCATTATCAATTTTTATCATAAATTTTTATAATCATTTTTCTTCTCCGTCGAAATGAATTGAATTTTTTTGCTCTTCGTGCTTTCTTTGTGGCCTTTAATGGGTACACACGAGTGAATACACTTCCATTGCATGAAATTGTCGAGTGTACATAAGCAAAATCATACAGAAAAAAGTGAGTGAAGGTTATATGCAAGTGATGTGATGTGAATGGAGTTTTGGAGTTGGAGTTGAAGTTTTCAGGGTACTTGCATTATGTGTGTCGAAAATTGATAAATCTTTATTTTTTTTTTCTAAAAAAAAGTCGAACACGAACGGAATTTCCTTGGCATTTCTTGTGTGTGCCAGTGCATTGAATGATGTATCGTGGAAAAACTTCGGAGGACTTGGGTATTGATAAATTTGATGGTTTTTCCTTTATAAACTATTCTGAAGATGATATTTCTCTAAATTTTCCTCGAAGTACTAGTTTTTTCCTATCGAAAAGACCTCTTTTCAAACACTTTTTCATTTATTTTATCAATTTTTTCCAGTCAAAGCGCATCTGAAAGCAGTCGAGAAGTCAAAGACAGCTGAACACAAAATACTTCGAAAAATTCTTCTCATACATGAATTACTGAGAAAAATCCCAGCCCGGATGTAACCGATGAGACGATTTTTTTTTTTGCTCCTCCACTGTTTCTTCCCAATTATTTACTCTGTCCTCAAGAGAATCGACTGTGTTTTTTTTTCCACAAGCTCTTATTTATTTTTTTTTTCTGGTGAGACAAACCAGAAGGATAAAAAGAGAGAGAGACTACTACTGTGTGTGTGTAGAGTAATGCAATTGAACGATAATGCCCTCTAAGCACTTTTTTGGGGAAAAACTCGAGAGCCATGTCGGCCCCATTGAACCTGTCTGCTTTCATTCTTTCCCTATTCTCTTGTGTTTCCTCTTTTTTATTCCTTTATTTTTGTGTCTCTTTCTCTCTCTGTTCTTCCACCAGCCAAACTCTCTTCACGTTTTTATCTATTTTACTTGAACATCAGGATTCGAATGCTAGGCCAAGTGAGCACACACAAACGTTGCACACGACTCAGTAAAGTGCTACACGCTGTTTTCCAGTAAAATCGTTGGTAGAAAAAAAAATCAGAAGAAAGCAAAAAACTGTCCGGAAATTTTCAACTCTTGATGGTAATTATTGGCGATCGAATGGTACATTTTCCATTCACTCGTTGCCGTCAAAAAAAAAAAGCAAAGAGTGGTAAAAAAGAAAGAGTGGATAACATTCAGAGAGTTGAATTATTTTCGCTGTTCTTTGCATTGGAACGAGCGTTATTTTTTCTCCAATTAAAAAAAAGTGCATTCATTCTACTTAAAAAGGAACAAAATATGTCTTCAAACTTCGGCAAAATGCAAGAAAACAATTTTTTTTAACTCCGAAATAAATTAATACAACGATGAATTTGAATACCCGCATCAGATTTAAAAAAAAAATGAAAAAAAAAAAAAAACACCCCAGGAATCCAAGTACTCGAGACTCTCAGACGGTCCATTCGAGTGGCTGCGGGTCCCCATTCAAAAAAGGTCTGTTTCTTTATTATCCCAAACTCCCAACGGCAGTAGCAAGCAGTAAGAAGTGGAAAGGGTATATATATATTTTGTTCACTGCACTCACCCAAGAGACAAAGTACAGGGTTGTATATATATTTTTTTTTTTTTTTTCAAGTAACAACTGGGACAATGTTAGTTTCTCGTTGGTCGGCAACACAGTATAAGCAAAGACTTTTCGTGTTCTTTTCCGTTTACCCTTTCCCCCAAAAAGTGTTCAGTATTTCTCGTTTTTTTTCATCCCCGCGTTTTTCTCAACGACAAAATGAGAAGGGAAAAGATTTCCTGGAGGAAGCTTGTTTACACGGTTTTTTTTCTATCTCTCTCTCTTTAATTAAACAAATATTTCCTGTACCCTCGTGTTTTTTCCCTTGAATATCATCCACACACATTTCTTTACTCTATGTCATCACTCTCCCTTTTTTTTTTACTCATTTTACGTAAAGAAACTTTGCATATACTTATGCAGTGCTCGTTAAATTGGTGAAATGCTTTCTTGGCACTTGGAAAGTTGGAAATGAAAAGGGCAAGGGATGCGAAAATAGAAGAAGCAGTGAGTGAGAACTATCTTCCAAGGAGTTATATATATACCTGGTTAATAATCCATATATATATATATATATATATATGTATTTCAGAGGCAAAAGAGAGAAAACACCCTCAAAAAGAAACATGAAAAAATTGTTTCTTTCACTTTCTCCTCATTTCTCCACTTTTTTTTTACCTGTCCTGGAGTTTACAACGCAAGTCAGGCCTTCTTGATGTTTTTTTTCCAACGTTTTTATTCACTCCCTGGTTTTTTTTCTCCTCACCTCTTACTCTCTTGTAAAAACCGTTGGAAGGTCTACTCCATACCTTTTTTTTTTTTTTATTCAACTTTGAATTCTTTTTCTCTTTTTCTCAGTGCCTTCTCTTCTTTTTTTTTTGCTCTGTCGTCGTTTCCAACCCCTTTCCTTCGAGTTTACCTCGGTCGTTACCCTTCGAGTCTTCGTCGACGGAATTAAGATCGGTACAAGGGCTCAGTAAAGTTCCTTCAGTTTTCTCTCTTCGTCTCTTATCCCTCTCGTTTTCACCCCATGGGAGAAAGAGAAAGAGAGAGAGTGAGTTAGTGACTTATTAGTTCGTTACTAAGGCAACACATTCATGACTCGTTTAATCGGATTTTCCTGTTAGTTTTGTGTCTTTAACATGATATTTATCCTCGTAAAATCAATTTTATCATTGGCTCTAATTAATTCCATGAAAATAATTGCCATTATTTCATTGATCACTTCACTCTCTCTCTCTCTCTTTATCATCCAGAAATGGATGAATGAGACAATTCACGATTGTAGTGGAATAACAGGTTAAATCGAAAAAGGTAAATTTTCCAGGAGAGCCGAAAAACCGTAAAATGATGATGCGATCTTGATTATGCGCTACATTCATGATGAACGTCATTGATCCGCAGTCAATTTAGATATTCAAAAGCTATTATTGTCGGCAGTCTTTTTTTTCTATAATTTCAACGACTTAACTTGAAATGTCTGGAAAGAAATTCAAGTTATGTCGACTTAACTCTCCAAATAAAATAAATACGAATATTAAATGAATACTTATCGATTATAATTATTATAATCGATGAGTATTTATTTGAAGTATACGAAGAATATATTTATATTGAGTAAGATCGTCTAAGCAGATCATAACACAATATAAACTCAATGAAGAGAAACTGAGTTATGTCGACTTAACTTTGACACGTATGATTATTTTTTGAGTTAAGTCGACATACCTCAAATCTACTCCTGAAAATTGCGAAAAGCGAACTTAACCTGTTATGCATGTTCAAAAATGAGGCCTTAAATGGTCATATTAAGCCAAATCCTTTCTGTGGGACACGTGTCCATACATCCTGAAGCAAATTCTGATAAAATCTAATTTTTGACGAAAATTGACTTAACCTGTTATTCCACTACACTCGTGAATTGGTAACTCAGGTAGTAATGTAACTCATGCTCAATGCTACTTGCAAATTTTAGATTCTAAGATTCTGTTTAAAAAATCATTGTGTAATTACTCCTGCTATTAGTACAACATAATGTACAATAATAAATTTAATCAATCAATCAATCAATCTATTCTCCTGTCAGAACAAAAAACAACCTCTTTCACTTCAATTCTTCTTTTTTCCTTCTTCTTTCTTCTTGAAAATGAGAAAAGTAGCTGGAAAACTATCTGTGTGCGGTTTAACGTATCCTGTCGATTCATTTCGAATCGACTGTTCGGGGTGATTTCGTCTCCGTACACTGTGTGCAATATCCGGAAATGTGTGACAGTGAACAATGACTCGATCGGATTTATTTCTTCTCTCCCTCCTTTTCCCTATTTCCTTTTTACTTTTGCTCCTCCTACACCTCTTTCCTTTTTTTTTTCCTTAAAAAGAGGAAAAAAGAAGAAAGTGAGACAACAAACGCGACTTCCTGAAGGCTTCTCTACCACTTCTTCGTGTCCCAAACACTCCCTCAGGCTGAAAAGCTAACGCAGGTTATATATGTTGTATATATATATATAACCATTGCTTGATACCATGACGACCGATCGAGGCGAGAGAAAACCCACTGATATATATGTGTATGTATGTATGTGTTTTACTTCTTCTCTTCACGAAATTTATACCATCCCTCGAGCAATGACCCATAAGGAATTGACTGTGTACTGTGTACAGACCATTTTTTTCCCTCCCAATCGATTTCTTCTTTCGTTTTATTCATTTACACTTTTTTTTCCTCTTTTTTCATACCTTACAAGGGATTTTGGGGCAGTTGGCAGGAAGGAAAAAAAAGGCCTGATTGAATTTTTTTTATTTAGCAAATTCCGATACACTGAATGTGTAAAAAAAAAGAAATTGATTTACTTCTCTTCCCTTCTTCTTTTTTTTTCGACCCACAAATTGTAATAAAAATTTCACAGTTCGTTCCATGCTCTCCGCCTCTTCTTTTTTCTCTTCTCCTCCAGAATCTCGTACGAAATTTTTTGAAATGAAAAAATAAGAATAAGTCAGAACAATTCTCCTTTGGTAATAAAAAAAAAAAAATAATAAAAAAATCCACTTCTGTATTCTTCCTACAAGAGGTGAGAAAGCCAGTTGTACACATATATAGAACGTAATGTGGATTCTTTCGTCCTTTGTATCTCACGCCCGTATCATTTTTAATTCAAAACACAATTCTACCCAGTACTGCAGACACACACCCGGGGTTGCGAATTCTGAATGCTTCAAAGGCACTGCGGTACAAGTTAGTATATACATGTGTTACGTCTATATATATATATATATGTACATATATATATATGGGTGTGAGAAGATACAGAGCCAAGCTAGAGCCAGCAATGTACACCCCACAGGGACCAGTTGATTCGGTTTATTTTTCCAACGAATGACGCCCGCAGAATGACACCCATGTGTATATGTGTACGTGTATATTTGGGCACTTGAGGTTATTCTCTGTGACTTTTTATATTGGTTAATTTTTTTTAAAAAACCGGCATCCAGCAAATTTTCCTGCATGAGGTTAATTTCTACCAGACATTTCCTCATTTCTTCATTTTTCCGCTTATTACAGTAGAATAGAATAAAATTCAGTAGCGAAGAGGTAAAACGAGTTAAGTCTATTTTTTTCTCATTTAGGTTTTTTGAGAAATACCTTAGAAAATAAGCGAAATAGGGTAATTTTACCCCAAACTTCTTTTTTAGATCTTGAAATATTCTACCAAAAAAGATGAATAATATCGCCTCATCTCGCTTAGTTTCCAAGATATTTTCTTCAAAATTATCACAAGGATAAGTCGATTTATCAGGTTTTACCTCTTCACTACTGAACTTTCCTTCTCAATTTTGGTCGCTTTCGATAGAGTAGCTTGAACAGATTTTTAAAAAATTTCTTTTACACCATGTTACCGAACACAAATTGAGCCAAAAATGATTATTGAAATAAATTAAATTAACATTAGAACTCCATAAGCGAGATTCAGTTTCAGTTTCACTGCAACACAATTCATGGTCACAGACCTGTTTTTTCCTCATATAACTATATATATTCTTGTTCGTCAGGATGTCTATTAATTTTTAAAATCATAAAAAACGCCTGTTACCGGACAAATAGCGACGATTAATCCAATTAATTACATGAAAACATTAATGGCGGGAATATTGGTATTTAAAATCCGAAGATCCTCCAATCCTAGTCCTAGATGCTGGGACAGCGTGAGTCAAATTCGGAATAATATTGGATATTTATAATATTATTTAATAACAATTTACTATCGTGGACATCGTTTTAATATCAGTAAAATGTTACTAAATCGGAATAATTAGAATATTTATGATAACTTAGAAGGAAATAAAAAAGTAGATCATTTGGATCTATCACTTGGATTTCCTTAAATCCTTGCATTAACAATTTACATATATATATCACAAAATAAGTCTCTATTTGCTGATAATATACATCTATTCAACTGATTATTATAGTATATTCATTTTATACTTTTTTTTAAAGAATGAATACTTTCATTAACATTATCACATTGTTATATCGACACACAATTTCCACCCAAACAATTGAGCAACTCTTTGAACTTTAAATGTTTCATTTATTCGCCTTTTATTCGCAATTTTTTTCTTCTCTCCATTTAAGAAAAGAAAAAAAGAAAAGAAAAAAAGAATGACAGTCACGTTTTATTTAAACGTGTAGGAGAAACGTGCAGTACTCGAAACTAGTTACGTATGTCTAAAAATGATCCCTCTCTGACCCAGCTAATGCAACTCAATATTTTATCTCGTAATCCAGTGAATATTAAACTAAATACATTAAAAATAAAAAAAATAAAAATCACTCTCTTCTCTTCGTCTCTTTTTTTCCCCTCTTTATTATCACGAGAAATATTCATTTTAATTCAACAATGAAGCTTAATGGAAATGTCGTAGAATTTGATGTTCAAATTCATTCATCCAACTATTTTCAGAAACTTGAAATTAAACCCAGGGGAATTTGTGTGGAAATTACATTTGAAGGATCGTCTGGGGAAATTCAGCCATTATCTGATAAAAATCTCCTCCAATCTTGATATCCAACCACAGTCTGGTATTACCCACAGTTCGATCCTTCAATACATAATAAGTAGCTGAGTTATTGGTATTTAAATGAGCTCGATTGAATAAACCCCTTTTATTACCTCGATACTGTTAAGGTAAATTAAGTAATTAAATTTTCTCAAATTAGAACCAAAAAAAAAAAAAGGACTTTATATTACTGAAAAGTTTACACTGGTAGCTTCTCTTCTACTTCAATTTTATTCGAGTTTACCTACTTGAAAATGTCTTGATAAAAGAGGTCAAACTTCTGCAAAACCCAATATTCTCACCAAGAATTGAGAAAAGTAATAAATGTCTGCTCAATTTGATTTGAAGAGAAATTGAGAAATTTTATCTTCAATATGGAAGCACTTAAGTGAATACTTATAATTTTCAACGATATAGTACTTTTTATTGCTTCATCACGTAATTTGTGGGCAATGAAAAGTACGAGAATCAATTGAGGGGAAAGTGGGGTAAAATGGACATGTGTTAGTTTTGGTATTTTATGTTATGGGAATTAATGGAAATCGATGGAAATATTGGAGATGGATTTTTTCTGATGATACCATTGGGAAGCTGAGGAAATTTCCCATGGAAATCATATGTCAGAAGTTATTTTTTCGGATTTTTCTAAAATGTCATTTTTTGAGCAAATTTTGAAGGTGAAAACTTTCTGTTTTTGAAAAATTTCAGGTTTTCGGGGATATCTCTGGTTCTATTGGTCGTAGCGATCTGGGATTGGTCTTGAATGAAAGGTGAGCTCATTTCCCATTAATTTATGTGGTTAAAAAAAAAATTATGATTTTTCAGAAAATGGCCTATAAGTATTTGAAAAATTGCTTTAAAAAAAATTTGAACCACATAAATCGATGAGAAATGAGCTCATCTTTCATTTGAAACTAACCTCAGATCGCTACGACCAACAGAACCAGAGATATTGTCGAAAAAGTGCATTTTTTCGATTTTCAAAAAGAAAACCCACTCAAAACTTGGTCAAAAAAGTAAAATTTCCCAGAAATTCTAAAAAAATAATTTAAGCACATGTTTTCCATCTAAAATTTCCTCAGCTTTCCAATAAAATCATTGGAAAATCTCTATCTCAAACCACTCAATTAAAATCCCCCTTTTTACCCCACCTTCCTCCAAGTTTTTCAATAAAATTTTATTACCCTCTAATTTGTTGAAAATTCTGTTCCAACCAAAGAATTCATATTTCTCTCAGATTTACTGATTTTCCAAGTAAAAAAATTGGCTGAATCAAAAATTGAATTATTGCATAGCACGATAAAAATGAGAAATGAATTATTTGGTGGAAAATTTTCCCGGAGTCTATTTAATTTTCACACATCGATATTCACGGAAGTTTATGGCTAGAAAGTTCAGGGAACTGCCGGGAAGAGGAAAGGAGAGAGAAATAATGTATGAAGGATATGCGGGCACCCTTCAACGTGAGTTTCCTTTATCCTCGTTCTCCTCTTTCCTCTCAGACCTCTTGAATCCTTCTTTTTTTTTTCTTTTTTTTTTTTTGAATACTCTGGGCATTCGCCTCTGTCACGGACAATCCATTGCTTCTTTTCGCCTGTCGGCTCCTTCCAAATTCTCTTCTGACCAGGTTTTTCGGTTTATCCCACCTCTTCTCTCTCTCTTTTTTTCTCTCTCAGCCTCCACCATTCAAGCGAAATTTCAGTCCTCGATTGTGGAAAAGAGGATTCAGTTATTCCTGGACAATGAATGTGTATAGTTACTTCTACCGACCGATATTATTACTGTGACAAATTTACTGCAAGGGATTTTCTACCTTTTATTTACCTGAAAAACGTGTTTTCCAGGATTTACGTTAATATTGTGAAAGTAAATTGTCGAATTTTTTTTTTAAATCGTAAATTATCGAAAGTAAAAAAATTCATATTTTCTTGAAGAATTATTTATATTACCAATAAATATTTACAATGAGTAGGATGACACGACCAGTAGATGAACACTGACCAAAAGATGGACGATTTCTATTATCGAGGATTTTCATAAATAATTGAATGATTCTTATACTTTTCACGTCAATTCCTGATTATTACATTCATATAGATTTATAAACTATTTATTACATATTATTATTTACTGCAAATATGCAAGTGTCCATCTATAGGGGGTTTAAATTATTTTCCAGTTTTTCCCTGATTTTCTTTAATTATTTCTACATTATTCAAGTTTAATTGATTTTTAGTCGATTCACTGTATATTTTTCTGTACATCATTTTTTTCTGCAACTTTTTAACGTGATTTGCCTATTTCATATCAATTAATAAAGTCTAACATTTCCTTAACCGTCCATCTATTGGTCATGTTACCCTAAACACCTCTGAAACGAGTGAATTTATGAGAAAAATTTTATGACACCTTTTTTTTGCAGAGAATTTTCAAAAAAAAAAAAGTTTCCTGACAAATTCTCCTAAATCCCAGTTTTCAAAAATCTCTGCTACTCATTTTCAGCCTCAAATCCCTCAAACTCCTTTAAAAAGTGAATTATTGTCAGTGAAAATGAGTAAAAACGTAACTGCCTTTCTTGCCTCTTTCACAAAGCACTTACATCAACATAAAAATGAAAGAAAAAAAAAAAAAAAAAAAAAAAAACAAATTTAAAGTTTCACCCGGTTTATTTTACTATGCAAATTCCTCAATATCTTGTTTACTAACGAAACAAACTGCATTTAGTCGAACAAAAGAGAGTGGAAAAATCATTTCCCATGTAATCAAGTAAACGGAAGTTAAAATAGATAGAAGATAAAAACCTGACCTGACTCAATGTAAATATGAAACAGTTTATTTACATCTTTCTTTACACCTGGCTGAATTATTTGAATAAACACAGGAGAATGAATTGAAGAGGCTATGAGAATATGATATTTTGAATGTATACATTTGAATATATATTGAGAGAAAAATTTACTTGTGTCAAATAAATTTATTTGGCAAAAGTAAATTTGCTCGATTTTTACTAAATGAGTATGAGTATATCAAACTGTGGAGAAAATAGTAATAATAATAAAAATTATGGCATGAATTGTTTTGATAGTCCTTAACAAATATATTTTTTCAAGCGATGAAAATTTTGCTAAATTTCGGTAAATATACTGGAATTATTGAATTTTTCGATTGTTTAAAAAAATATATTGGTTTAGAATTGATGAAACTAATAGGGAATCAGGTGAATTTGATTTAAATGAAAATAAATTGATTGTTGGAGAAAATTATTTGTTAAGGATTATTGAAAAAATTCATTTAATCCTTTTTACTACTCTTTTTTATCAGTTCAATATTGCTAGTATTATTTGCCATTAGTAAACCCCATTTCATGATACTGAAAATAGCAGATATATGACAATCTTTTAGTGTTTTCTTTTTCTCAACAAATAAACTATTTTCGAAAAAATAAAAAATATGCACAAGTTAAAAATTCAAAAGACTATGAGTGCAAATTTTTTAAATCTTTTTTTATAACAATTTATTTGTTTAAAAAAATCCAAAAAATTGTTAGATATATATTAATTTCATTTTCATAATTTAAAAAATATTTTTTTCTATAATAATTCATTTCTTTTTTAAAAAATGCAAAAATTGTCAGATATCTACTAATTTTATTATTATTTTATTTCATTTTATTCCAAGCAAGCGAAATTTTGTTCGCAATATATACGTGACTAGAGAAATGACGAATTCTATTCCTCTCAATTTTGGAAAATTTCAGGTTTATTCACTATGAGTGATACGAGGGCTCCGAAATTGGGTTTCAGGATGCGATTTCGACGCCACTGGGACTAGCTCCGATACCTTGGTCCAGGGTTGCTGGTCAAAAGGGGGCGGTTAGGCATTTCTCTTCTCTCTCTCTCTCTCTATTCACTCTTCTTTCTGCATCTCTCTCTCTTCCTCTCTCATCTCATTCTCTTTTGCCAGAGTTGCGGTGGGGCGGCAATCGGCAACGCACACAGGGGAAAGAGAGACAGAAAGAGATAGAGAAACACTATGATTTCCCCCACCAACTGACCCCCGACACTCCCACGAGGGACGGTGAACTTCTATTCCAGACACTGGTATATATACATATATATATGCATGAAATAGAGTTTAGATTGGTTATTATATGTTCAATATAGTTTTCCTCAGTACTTCAATTGAGAAATTTCATTTCTTTATTTCAATACGTAATGATAAAAGTTAAATTGAATTACAGTAATGCTAATATTTTATCTTTAATTCTGTGAGAGGGGGAGGGGGGGGGGGGGGGGGGGGGAGATATTCTGATGTTAGAGTTGAATAAAACTTTTTTAATAAAATCAGAGACATAAAGAAGAATCAAACATTCAGTTTTTACGATAAAAAATGTAATTGAATTTATTCTATTAAAGTGTAGAAAAAAAAAAAATGATGAATTTCCTTGAATTTGAATAAATCTCATGCAAATTTACGATGAAAAAAAAAAAGTTAACATATTCGTAATTTCTGATTTAACATGGCCAAAAAATCAGGCAGGTGTCTAAATCGTGAATAAAAATGTGAATAAAATTTTAGTATAATTGAAATCCTCTTAACTTTGATTTAAAAAAAGGAGAAACTTGAAAAAAAAAAGAGGATATGATTAATTCTGCTCTTTAAAATCTATGAGAGTGCGTATTATTTCGATGGAATGAGCCAACCGGGTAGAATTAGCACTTCGTAAAATCGGAAAAAATTGAAAGAAAAAAATTAAATAAAATAAAATTTGAAAAAAAGGGAAATGGAAGAGGAAACGCTTGAAAAATGAAATAAAGGAGAAAAATCTGCAGAGAATGAGCATACAACAGGAAGAGAGAAAGAGAGAGAGATAGATTATTTATTTAGTTTTGGACTGAAGAGTCCATCAGACCTTTGAATACAAGTTTGGCGGTTTAGTAATCTCTGTACATTTACAATAATATTTACAACGATTTAGAAAAAAATAATAAAAGATAATAAAGAGAGAAAGAGAAAGAGAGAAAAAGAGATGGATCGGTTTAGGTCCAGGTTGAATTTCGGTCTGGTTCTCTCTCTTCCTCCCCCCCCCCCCCCCCATTTTTATTTTATCCGTTAGAGAACGGGTTGGGATGCGAAATAAACTGGAAAGAGAGAGAGAGAGAGCGACACCGAGAAGGGGTGGATTTCCGTCACTAGTTTAACTCACCTAACGACAGTTGGCGCACCAATCGTCTCTCTCTCTCTCTCTCTTTCTTTCTCTCTTTGTCCACCCGGGGCGGCTCTATGTGTGTGTGTTATATCAAATCCAGAGGCGCAACCGAAAGAGAAAGAGAAAGAGAAACTGAGATAGAAGCCACGAGTAAGAGAGGTGGATATATATACATATATATATATACAAGTGACGCTGAACGTCGAGACGCTGGAATCGCGCGCACACTTCAGTTACCAACAGACCGCGCGAGCGTTCGCATTGAGCGTTACGTTTTTTTTTGGATTGAAGAAGAAGAAGAAGAAAAAGGAAAAAGAAAAAAAACGAGACGAGGGAGCATTGTGTCTCCCCAACAGAAAAAAAAACAATAAACACAAAAAAAGATTTGAAACAAGCAGTTTTTCCCTCCAAAAACAAAATTTTCAGACGAAATTCGATGAAAATCACAAGAAATACGATTATAACATTGTTACTTTGTCTTCATGAGGATTATCAATTAATTCACTTTATTTCAAGTGCACTAAGGATCAAATTTAATCCCTAAATTATTTTTAAAAATATATATATATATATATCAACTGATACCCGTAAATTTTATTCGCGTGGGTAGTTTGAGATCGACGAACCGTCTTTTTCAACTCCCGCGTCCATTCGCCCTGTTGTGTTTCTCTGGTATAACACACCACTCGTGTATACTCGTGTATACTCGGATGGATTCGGTTTAACAGCGAAGCCGGTGAGCTTAGCCCGAGGGAAGCGGTCAGTCACGTAGCAGCGCTCGAGCCGCTAGGAACAAAGAAGAGCAGAGCAAGAGAAGACAATATACGACATAATAATAAAAAAATACGTTATATTTTTTTTTTTTCTAATTTGTTGGAAGAGGTGAATCTTTAAAAAGAAAAAACACTTACATTTTATTCTTGGGCTTTGAAATTACTCGTCTTTTCTGAATAATAAAAGAAAATACGTTATAAAAGTCGTTAAAAAAGACGATTTTCATTGTTTTTTTTTTCGCAGAACAATATTTTTTTAATTTATTTTAGAAGACAAAAAGAGTCAAGGCCATGAAGTTTATTTCATCGTGTTTTTTTCAATAAAAATCAGTAAAAATACGTGTGACACAGTGTGATTTAACGGTCAATAAACAAAAAAAAAGCGGGAATTTTTGAAAAAAATCTTTGATTTTAAATCAAATTGGCGAGAATTCTTCAAGTTTCTTTTGTGTGTTTCTCAGTGGGCTTATAACGTTTTTGTTTCGTTGTTTCCAACTAGAGGACACAAACACACACACACACAAAAGAAAAATTGTGAAACACCTCTATGTGTGTGAATTAATTTCGTGTGTTTTTGGAGATCTGTGTATTGTGTTATTTCTGTTTATTTCCCTTGAGTTTCTCAAAAAAAAAAAAAATTTTGCTCCTTTCTTCGGTTTTTCAATCAGCAAAATATATATTTTTCAATTTGAAATAAATCACAGAATAAGTGGAACATTTTAAAAACGAACGAAGTGGAGTTTCATTGTGTGTTTGAAAGACGCCGGTTTCGTACCTAACCTAAACTCACACAGACACACAGACACACAATTCGAAGGGGACGCCAGAAAGTGCCGAGGAACCGCACATACATACATATATATATACGAACACAGAGGACAGGGATAATTGAAAGGACAAGATTTTTCAACGTACATTGCAAGGAAGTTCAACTTTTTTTTTTCGTCAGTTTTTCTCGAAGAAAAAGGAGAGTGAAAGGAATTGGATTGAATTGGCTTTTTTTTTCTTTTTTTTTTTTTCTTTCTTTTCTTGTTTAAACGACGAGAATCCTTCCCGCGTTACTTCCTTTGTGTGATATGTGCCACGATTGAAACGGAGTTTGAAGGAGGATTTTTCCGAACACACAACTGCGGATTATTCTCGTCTATACGGTGAGCATTTTTTTTTTCTATATACATATATATATATATATATAGGGGAGATTGGGGTAAAATGGACTTCTGCAACAACATAATTTAGGATTTTTTTTCAAAGTTAAGGACTCGATGAAAAAATCTGAAAAAATTTGAGAAGATGCTCCAATATTTCTTCATTTTTGTATAATTTTTTCAATTTTTTTCATAAAGCTGCCTATTCTCTAAAAAAATCCCAAATCAATCTAACAAACTGGTTCATTTTGCCCCTCTTTCCCCTATATATATCGTTGCCTTAGAGTGAAAGGGGCGTAAGTGCTAGAAATACTAAATTCTAGTGTAAAAAGGGCGCATGTCCACTTTTTACTCCAAAATGTTTTTTTATGGTCTCTGGAAAATTATTTGGGTAATTGAAAATTAAAATAAAATGGCGTAATTATCAATCTTAGAATGAAAGGGACGTATCTCCACATTTACGTCCCTTTGTTATTTTCTTTTTGAATGCTATATAATTGTTAATGTTCAAGTGAAAAGGACGTATCTCTGCACTTACGCCTCTTCCACTCTAAGGCACTGATATAGATACATATACATACACTTGAAAATTTCTGTCTGAATTTTCCGTACAAAATCCTGGACATTTCAAAACGAGTCACATTTTCTACTGAAATTTTCGGATAATTAAATCATTGAAAAATGAACACATCAGCGATTTTCAAATAATTTCATGCCTGGATTTCAATGAAATTTGTAAATTTCAGTTTAATTGTTTCTTGAAAATTTAGTAAAAATAGGCAAAATTCCAAAAAAAATTGAAAATTCAAGTCATTTTAATTCTGAATATTCATTTTCAGTTGAAAATTCAGGTAAATTTTAGAATTTTCGTCTCAATTCTACTTGAGACTCATAGATTCCTCTGAATTTCCTCTGAAACTCACAAATTTCATAAGCAACTTTGCATTAAAAAAAAATTCAATATCACGTTTATGAAAATTTCCATCAAATTGTTTATGAAATTTTTTTTTTTTTTTTCTAACTTATAGTTCTTTCCTTTCTCTTTATGCCGGCTCTTATAAAACCACGTGTTTCTTTCCAACGTATTCATATATAATATATATATATATATATGTATATCGATTGCCACTTTGCCGAAACACATTTTGCAATAATAAATTCAAACTTAACGATATTATTTTTGCGCATTCGAAAATTGGAGACTCGAGTCGTTATTCATTGAATTTTTAAAATTTTATCGTTTCGGCATATTACGCACAGTTTATTGCGTCTCGTAACGAAATCGATACGAGAGACTCACACACACACACACATACACACATATATATATATATCAATGTGTGTATATATGTATACATACCGGCTTGTCTACGGGAAAACTGGTGAGATAGGAGTGTTGAGTCGTAACGCATGTCCCCGAACGTAGAAAGTGAGGTGGAATTTTTTTTTCTTCTTTTTTTTCTTATATATATTGGATTTTTTTTTGCCGATGAATAATTTTATTGGAATCTATCGTGAATTTTATAATGGAAATAAATTAATCTTTATACGCGAAAGTTTTCAATGTATTTCTTCGTAAAATATCCATGAGTCAATGAAGATAATGAAAATTGCAGACATTTGACAATTTTTTGTGTTTTTTTTCTAAAAAAAAGGAAGATTTGAAAAATAAATGAAAAAAAAATATGTATATGTAGAAAATCTGAAAAACTATAAGTGCCAATTTTTTAAATATTTTTTTTTTTGTTAATGATTTCTTTTTTTGATAAAATACAAAAAATTGTTCAGATTTCTGCTATTTTCAACATTACGAGTCAAAAATACGATTTGAATGTTTGAATCGTGGAAATTAAGAGAGAAAATAGTGAAGTAAACTTTTTTATTTCAATTACAAAACTTGATAATTAAATTAATCCAAAAGGATTCTTTCAACTGAAAAAATAAAACAAGAAACAAAAATTAATGTCATTCAATGAAATTGAATTAATGCATTAAAAGTCCTTGAAAACTTCGAAATTAACAAAAAGTGAAGCAAAGGAGAAGAAAAAAAAAATGTATAAAAAATTCAATGGTGAAAAAGTTTTTATAATTTTTCTCTTTTAACTTCAAGCCAGCATAAAAAAAACTTCACTACTTCTTTATTTTTTGTATTTTCTTTCGCTTAATGTCTGGTTGGAATTTCATTTCTTTCGAGTTGTTACAAAGCTAATGGAATAATTTTTCTCCAAGGGATGATGGGAATATTTATTTAAGCGAGTAGCTCAAGGGCAAACACATCTGATAAAATGAGTGTTGAAAATTAAGTGACTCTCGCAATATATATATATATAATATAATCCATCGTGTGTATCGAATTCGCGTTTGATTTTATTTTGACGCAAATGTTTCGATAAAAAGAGTTCGAAGATGATTGGGAGGTAAAATCAGAAAAAAAGTTGAATTTTCATATAAAATCTTCAATAACAATTTATACAAGATGAAATTCTCAAATTTGATTCAGTGAATCTGTGAAGAATGTAATGAGGAATAAAATAAGCCATAAAACCAAAAAATTAATTGAAAATTGCAAAATTTTTATTATTTTTTACATTTCTTTAAATCTTGAAAAATTTGGAAAAATGTAAAAAATAATGAAAATTTTTCAATTTTCAATTAATTTTTGGTTTCTAGGGTAACATGACCAACAGATAGATGGTTAAGGAAATATTAGACTTTATTAATTCATATGAAATAGGCAAATTACGTTAAAAAGTTGCAGAAAAGAATGATGTACAGAAAATTATACAGTGAATCGACTAAAAATCAATTAAACTTGAATAATGTAGAAATAATTAAAGAAAATCAAGGAAAAACTGGAAAATAACTTGAACCCCCAATAGATGGACAGTTGCATATTTGCAGTGGTATGATTTTAAATTTCGATCAATCGATATGTAATAAATAGTTTATAAATCTATATGAATGTAATAATCAGGATTTGACGTGAAAAGTATAAGAATCATTCATTTATTTATGAAAATCCTCGATAATAGAAACCGTCCATCTTTTGGTCAGTGTCCATCTATTGGTCGTGTGACCCTATGGCTTATTTTGTTTCTCATTACATTTTTTACAGATTCACTGAATCAGATTTAAGAATTTCATCTTGTATAAATTGTTATTAACGATTTTATACAAAAAAATCAATTTTTTTTTCAATTGTTCCTCTCAATAATCCTTAATTTAAAAGTTGAAAAAAGTAATAATGAGAGAAACTGAAATGAAAAAAAGAGGCGAATACATAAAAACCATCAGTGCAGAATTCCGGAGAGGGGTTGACTGCTTCAAAGGACTCGTAGGGTGTAAAACTGTTACAAATTCCTGTTTTTTTTTGCACTCCAAAATAAAAAGAAAGAACAAATGAAATTATCGCCCATAAAATAAATAAAATTCTCTTCTCCCCAATTTCCTAAATCAAACGATAGAAAATACACTCATCAATTTAATCAACAAATGTTCACTTGCAGTATTTTCAATAGTGTCTCATTAAATTGAATAGACACATTTTAACTGAAGTGCAAGTAAAACACCAGACAACTTCAAACTCTCAGTTGTTTAAAGGAAAACCTCTTTACTTCTCGAATTAAATTGAACGTTCGTTTAAACGCGAGACGTGTTGTGTGTACCTCTGCTCCTTGTCGGTGACGGATTTAATTACCAAAACGTGTATATAACAAGGACAGTGTTGTTTTCAACTAGACTGGGAAAATAAATTAGAATAGAATGAAAATTACGTGATTTTATCATTTAATTGAGGGAGATTGGAGCAAAATATTATAAATTGGAGCTTGATTTGGAAAATACTCAAAAAATTTCTGAAAATTTTCCAACAATGTTCTGAAAATTTTCTAAAACATTTTTGGAAATTTTCCAAAAATGGAAAATATAAATTTTTTTCAAAATGTTTTTTTTAAGATTTTTCAGGATTTTTTTTTGGAGTGAAGAATTCCATGAAAAATTCTGAAAAAATTCACGAAGATTCTCAAAAAAGTCTACATTTTTTATGAATTTTTTCAAATTTTTCTATCAAGGCCTTAACCTTTAAAAAAAAAATTCCGAATTTTTTTAAACTTTTTCCAAAGAGGTCCATTTTGCCCCACTTTTCCCTGCTATATTTAACAAATTGTGTCTTTATTCACCTTCGAGGGCTACTCTCTCATCGCAAATGAATTAATTTCACGTGTGACATGAATTTTTACGCACAATCAGTGTGTGTGTGTGTGTGTGTGTGTGTGTGTGTGTGTGTGTGTGTGTGTGTGTGTGTGTGTGTGTGTGTGTGTGTGTGTGTGTGTGTGTGTGTGTGTGTGTGACCTTCACTCATCGCCCTTGAGTCCAATTCAAATGATGATCATTTTTTTTTAATTCTTTCTTTTTCTTTTTCGTTGGAGAGAAAGTTTTATTATGTAAGTAAAGTCATAGCCGATGAGTTGTGTAATTTATTTATGCCATGAATTTATCATTTAATTGTATTCCCCATAATTTTTCTCTCACCTGTGATTTTGCAAAATCAACAGATAAAAAAATTAATTTGATGATTTTATTAAATTAATTAATTTATAATTAATGGATTAATAGAGATATTCGTCTGATACTCGAAGAGTCGAAATTCACACAAAATGACGGTTTGAATCTCAGCCACACAAACCAAAAGAGAGCCCTCCATGGATTTTAACGAATACATAAATTTCCCCTCTCTATTTCTCTCTCTCTCTTCATTCTCTGCTTCTTCTCCATGTCCCTGTAGACGAGAGATTTACGAGACCAACTGGAGTAGAATGAGCCTGTACACGTGTATTTATGTGCGTGTATGTATATATGATATATATATATATGTATATATATGTGTCTGTGGGTAAGGGAGAACGAGTAGAATAGCCCCTCTTGAACTAACCAACCAATCGTTAGAGAACGCGCCGAAACTAAAACGCAGACGCTTCCGTTCGTGTCTCTTTCTTCTCCTCGTCAAGGCCAACACACAACCAAAGAAAAGTCTTTGCTCTTCTCAGTACATCTTTACAAAGACCATAAACCCGACTTGAGTCAACTCAAGGTCATTAATACACACACACAAAAATCTCGTGCATACATTTTTAAATATATATATATTATATATATGTATATGTAGACATATATATTATATATATATATATATATACATATGAATTTTAGTTGGTGTAATGGAATGCCAAGAATTTGGACAAATGTGTTTTTTTTTGCATTTTGCTGGAAATATTCGAATTATTTTTTCGTTAGATTTTAAATACTTCATTCTTTGAGGAAAAAAAACTGTTACTGTTTTTTTTTTTTTTTTTTTTTTGTTAATAGTTCTAATTCACGTAAGTATGAAAGCCACAATTAATTGCTTTCCATTACGTTTGAGTGTTAAATGTAATGTAATTGTTGGTGAAAATTAACTCGAATTTCTCAGTAAATGCGTAATCATTTGAAAATCCGATATTCTCTAACCCCATTGGCTTTTCTCCTCTTATCGCAAATTGCTAACACACACATACACAATACACAGTAGTGTAGAATTTCCCTTATCGCTGCGTTTTCATTAAATTTTTCTCTCGAAAAATATTTGTAATATAAAATGAGATAATTTTTTTTATTTCCGAGATTTTTTTTTTCTTTCTTTTTCATGGTTTCAGAGAAATCTGTATCAACATAAATTACGATGAATACTCGGTATTATCTCGCATCATTCGTCTCATTTGTACAAACAGAGGCGTCAACACGAAATTTCTCTCAATGAAAAATCTTAATTTTACGTTCTTGGAAGTCACGTAAATAAAACTTATTTATTGAAATTCTTTTTTTTTTTTTAAATAAAAAATGCGCCACGATTTAATGAATTACTGGCGAGATTGAATTCCAGAGACATGACGCACGTTATATTTTTTTTTCGGGTATTCAAAATAAAAATACCGGAGAAAAAGATGAAAAAATTTGTTGAAAAAAAAAAGAAGAAGAAGAGGTCCAGACTTTACGCATTTAGCAATTAATTTTTTTACACTATCTGTGTGTGTGTGTATCAGTCATGGCGAAAGATAGAATTCTTGAGAGTTTCGTTTCAAGATTGATCAAAAGGCAAAAAAATAAAAAAAAAAAGGAACAATTGAGAATGAAAATTGAGGGACTTAAAATATATGGATAATAAAAGATAAATGATGAGATTCAATGAGTCTTGGACTAAGAGGTCCATCAGACCACAGAATATAAAATTTGGTGGCATTATAGCCTCTGTACATTTTTGCTGTACAAAAAAATAATAATTATGAAAAAATAAAAATTTTGAACAAAAATTGAAATTGAAGTTAAAGATTGGTAAGAAAAAAAAAATTATATCATTAAAATTACAATAAAAATAAAAAGTTGAATTTAAGTTTGGAATATTCTTAAATTTCAATTTTCATGTAAAAATAACGAAATTCAATGAGAAATAATAATTGTAAAGTAAAAAAAAAAAAATTTTCAATAAGAAATAATAATAATAGTAATAGTAGTTTTGGTCAATTACAATAAAATTGGGTTGAAGGAAAAAAATAAAAAGTGCCCTTTTTTTGAGGGTTTTTTTTCTTCATAGTTTTGCTCTGCGGGTGTTTTATCCTGCACACGATTAACTCGGGACCAGAATTTAATTCACAACGGTTACGAAGAGCTCTCTTCGCATTATTTGGTGCAGGGAAAAAATTACGGTTACTCTAAATGCCCTGCATTTAATTTAATCCAAACTCTTTATTATCATCTTTTTTTTCTCTCTTTCCCTCTTTCTATCTGGTCGATCTTCTCCTCTCAGGTTTAATTTTAATGGAAATACCAAAGTGTGAAAGTGTCGAAGTTTGATCCTTATCTCGTCTTTCTGAATCATTGAAACATTTATTTGTCCAATCAATCTCGTATTACCGCGCAAAAGATTCTCTCTCTCCACTGCGAATTAATTTACCATTAATTGACTCATAATCATCATTTCCTGTTGACATTTCTTTGCCTCATTATAAATTCAATCACGAGGATTGGAAAAAAAAAGAACTTCCAAAGAAAGACACACAAGCAAACGAGAATTCAAATTTTTTTTTCTCTCTCTCTCGTCCAACTTTCTTTGAAATAAAAATATTAAAAAAAACAATGTATTAATCACTCGATATATTGCTTTGAGCGTGGACGATCTTTAAAAAGCCATCGAGCGAAAGTGATGCAATTATGTAACACACATAATAACTTGGATGAGAGAGAATGGAAGATACACACGAACGCGATTTAACTCATTCAAGAGTTTAATATATATATATATATATATAGATATATAGGAAAAAAAAAACTTAAATAAAATTCCTTTCATTTGCACATCTCTCTGGGAGAAACAAAGGAATTCACCAGCTCAAAGAGCTTCTAATTCACTTCGGTGAAAGGTATAAAGTGAGGATATAACTTCATTTTTTTTTCTTCTTTCCCTCCATTCCTTGAAATTCAGAGACTGAACTGAGCTGAGAAAAAAAAAAAAAAAAGGGAAAACGATTTAGAAAGGAAACATAAAAGCTGTGTGCGAGGTGATCCTTCCGCAATTTAGGTCTGTAACACGGTCAACGTGAAGCAGACTGTATCGTTGCGTTATAATACTACCTTGTGGATATTGCTGACTGTGATGTAATCGAGGGGGAAAAAAAATGCGTGGGAAAAAAAAATCATTAGAATTCCCTTTTCTTTTTTTTTTCATCAAAAAACATAAAGAACTCTCTTATTCTCAAACCAAAAAACTCCATAATTCTCCTTTTTTCACGATTTTTTTCACTACTTGTTTATTCTATCATTCATGTTCATTCTTTATGCTATATGTGCGTCATCAACAAACATTACTCTATTCACATAAAGATACGATATCGATACTATTAACAAATTATTTACACGAAAGAGGATTTAATGCCTCGTTATTTCGAATAAAAAAAAGAAAAATAAAGAGGAAAATGGAGCAAAATGGACCTCTTTAGCAGGCATGATTCAGAATTTTTTTTCGAAATGAAGGACTTGATAAAAAATCTGAGAAAATTTGAGAAAATGCTCCAATATGTAGAAATTATATGTGAATTTTTTCAAATTTTTTCAGACTCTCCTTCATTCTAAAAAAAAATCCCGAAAAATTTTGACTCACAGGTCCATTTTACCCCGTTTTTCCCCTATTATATCAGCAGTAGATAAAATATTATTACACGTTGAATTCATTGGGTACCTTTCGAACCAACAGTGTTGGTTCCCTCTTTTGCAATCGTATCTCCAAGTTTCCTTCGTTCTTCCTCTCCTCCCCCCCCCCCCCCCTCCCCTTGAATTGCCCCACCATTACCACGTGTCTCCATGAGATACGTGCGTGATTCTGGTCGTACAGAACGAGTTCATGGAGGAGAATTGAGACACTTGAGGGGGGGGGGGGGGGAAATGGGAGAAAAGAGGGAAAAAGACAGAAAGGAGGGATACACAGAGCGTGTGTGTGTCAACTCTTGCAGTTACTTTCCCGCTCGATAGATCGAAAAAAACTCACTGTCTACTGATCGCTACAGCGATAAGTGACGAGAGGAGAGTAAAAAAAAACGAGCACGATCGACAAATTTAACTAAACGTTTTCTTCCATTCAATTCAGCAGATGAATTAAATTGAACAATTAAGACACAATTTGCTCGATCGATCGAAAAAATTACAAGTATCGTATCTTTTTTCACGCGTGAGATAATGAACTGTCGGATCAAATGAACTTGACTGATAATGGATATAATGAGAAGAAAAAAAAAAGGAGATAGTGTAAAAAAAATTGTATTGGAAAAAAAAAAAGGAAGAATGGACTTTTTAAATGAGTCTAGGTTTTAATGTCGAGTGAGAGGAAGCGTGCAAGAGGGTGATTGATTAAACCGCGCTTGTCGATATTTCAATCGAGCCTACTGCATAAGATAGAAAGGGAAAGGAAGAGTACAGTTGAAATAAGAGAGAGAGAAAGAAAAAAAGTGCAGAAGAGAAAAAGAGAGAGATGAAGTAAATGTGTGCAGGGAGAAGAGAGAGAAGTACGATGGATTGGCAGACAGGTGGGCGGGTCTGATCGACCCTGTCTCGACACTCGTGGCTCGCGAGGCATCTCGCAGAAGAGAGTGAAATGCGCGTGTTGTTTTTTTTATTCAAGTTGCTTTATCCTCTCTCGAGTTACTCAACTCTCGACGCAATCGTGCTCTTATTTTCTTCATTTTTTTAAATAATGAACACACAATAACTTCGTTGCAGATGGATTTAATTTTTCTTTTTAATTAATGAATTTTCGCATGGGAATTGAATTTAAGAGGATTGGATAAGGGAATTCAAAGCTCGCATTGATCACAATATGATCGTGGGAAGAATTGGAAAGGGGGGAGGGGGGATGCTGGGAGATGAGGATTATGCCGATGATTAGATGAATAGCTCTGTCTGTCTCTTATTATCGGAGCTTTCTCGCATTGAGCCCCTTCGAAACTAACCTCAAGGTCCGCAAAATCCAATTCAAGAAAAGAAAACAAAAAGAAAAGTAAAGAAGAGGAAAAAAGAAATGTGTGAAATAGCGGATGGGAAAAATACAAGGGGTAATTCCTAACGTCAACTTTGTTGCTCCACATTGTGTGTATGTGTACACACTATATATATGTGTATGTGTGTGTGTGTATGGTACACACTTTATGACGTGTACAGAGTTGATTCGTTCTTCTTCATTGGATAGATCGATATCTTAGGAAATACGGCCACTCGAGGCTTATAAGGTGCGACGCAGCAATGGTCTTTAACCTTCTTTACTTTTTTATTTTCTAATAATACGTGAAAATCATTGTATCTATTTGTTTGATCTACACGTTTCTTCGATTTACAGACATCAAAGATCTCTTGCGGTTTTTGTCTCTTGTGTGTTTTAATCTATTTTTTTTTTCATCGAGTAGATTAAAGTTGAAACGCGAGAACTCGAGAATGATCGTTTAGAATTTAAGGAAATTTGACACATTCGTAGATTATGATAAGATAATGATCCAGTCAAATTTTTAAAGGGCTACAAAAATTAACGAGAGTCAAAAACCATTGACACTTGAAATTTCATGAGTTTAGCTTTGAAACCTTATGGGAAATTGCAGATTTCATCATATTTTACTGAAATAAACGTTCAGTTTCAGATAAAAAAGAGGGAAATTGTGAAAAATTATGTACAAAACTTTTCAGACCCTCGACATTGTCAGTATCTTGTCAAATTAATCCTATACCAGTTCATGTTGAGAATCAACAACATTGCAAATTAATTAAATACATTATAAATACACACTCAATTGTATGTATGTATGTATGTAGTTTATTGTATTAAGATAATTCATCTTTTACAAAGGGGTATAATTAAGCTTAATTCTAAATTACAAAATTGCAAAAATTACAAAAAGTGTGACCGATTGTCTTTTATATAAGTATATTTTCATTTCCTTACTCTTCGCTCTTTTATACTGAGAATTCGCTGTCTCGATATAATATCATTTTTTAGAAATACAATCACAAGTTTCATAAATTCAGGGAAAAAGCTCTCAGTTTATAACTTTCGACGCAGTAATAATATATAGTTTTAATGGATCTGATGTCCTTAAGCTCTATGATTTCTTCTACAGTAATATCATTAAATAAACACTCAATTATTTTTTATTGCACTATTCTTGACACCTGATGAAGCTTAAATTATAAGCGAAACATCGCAAATTGACAATCTAGTATTGTAATTTAAAAAAACCTTCGAATTCCCCATGAGACTTCAAATAAATTGCCAAAAACATCAAATGAATCTGATTATTAATTTTTCGACTCTTGAAAATGCAGTTTAAGAGCATAAAAGAGCAGTAATTAGTGAAAAGGTATGAAAACTGTACTTTTCATATTTTCTATCTCTTTCCAAATCACTCAGGATGCTTACCTAATGATTAAACACTACATGAATCAAACGAAACACTGTATACCACTGACTATTGCAGTATCAGAGGTACTACGTTAAAACGATTTAACATGATTCTTTGGGACTCTTCATTCTGTGTAAATCTGTTTCATTGAAAACGATTAATTCAAAAAAATCGCTGACTCTCTGGTCTTTGCTTTTGTTTTTTTTCCTTTTTTTTACCACGAAATCGATTATAAATATGCCAGGTGCACGAATAAAACGAGAACGACCGGATCCAGCTGCGCGTTATCATTCGTTTCGTCGCGAGTCAGCGATTAAATTGTATGTTCTCTCTTGTCTCCTCTTCTCTACACTCATTTACCAGTTTAAAATGATGCTTTATTATTTAATTTATTATTATAACAACTCTCAATAAGAGGCAAATGATTCTAATAATTAATGATGATATAAACGTGAAATTTCATTGTGTTAGACTAATTTCAGAGTACACAGGGAATTTTATATAAATACAAATTCAATTCGTCTATTATCAAAAACTCATTAAATTGGGATTTATCAATAAATGGTGATTTTTTCAATTTTCTAGAAAATTTCAAAATATAATTGGAGCTCTGATGCTCTGGATAAAGGGAGGATGTTTGGCATAATGTAACACACAGGTGACAGACTGTTTAACATTCTCCATTAACCCAAATATTTGTACATAATTACAAACAAGAGTTCGTAATTTCACACTTCTCGTAACATATTTTTCATCCATCAAATTATTTACACTTCTCTATTTTTTTCCTTTTTTTTTCAATCCTCGAGATATGATTTCTGCTTTTTTTTTATAATTGAGCACACTCTTTCTCTCGTTATTACGTGTGGCAGTTATGCAACTGCGAGATCTTTCCGAACCTGACTTTCATTTATGTTGTTTTTTTTATCAATCCTGTTACGCCAGTCGATTAAGGAATTCTCCCGATATTAATCCGTGAGTAATCAAGGTCATGGTTCTACGTCGAATGAGTAAATTTCACCGGTTAATTGATGGAAGTGATTAGAAATCATCAAATTTCACGTAAAATCCAATATCTTTAATTTTCTTCCACCTTCTTCTTCAATTTATTCAACACAATAAAATGTATTTTCAACATTTGGAAATTGCTCTTGAAGTAATACGAATTGTATTCACGTCACTATCGCAGGAAGTGGCTTCCCGGTTTCCTCACTTAGTCCTTGAGAACCAGTCTTTCTGGGTCATTTCGTCACTTCCCCTTTTGGATCCTCCATTAACTGATAATTTCACAATAATCCAATTCTCAAAATTACCATCAAAATACCTCCGAATTAATCAATTTTCGATAATCTAACTTCAAGTTATTACATTATACGTAGATTAATCAATTCATAATCAATTCACTCATTAATCAGAAAATTCTGAATAAAAGGAAAAAATATTTTTGGATTCCCCTTTTATTCTGCAGGAATTTCATTTCCTTTTTGAAAATAACTAGGAGGCAATTCAATCTGATAATCGAAGCAGTGACGTGAATCACTCGGAGGCAATTTTACTGGATGTACAAACGTTTCACACTCTTTCAAAAGAGTACACTGACAAAGAGTTTACCTTCTTTGCAATTCAGTTGGCGTACGCGAGTAACTTCCGGTTGACTAAATTCCATGAGTACTGCGATTCCTACTACTTCTCTCTCTTCTTTCACGTTAGAAACGTGAATTTTTTTATCAAAAAAACTCGGCAATTCATTTCTTCTAAAAATAGAGAAGCCTCCTCTTCTAATTACATCAATAATCAAAAACTTTTGGGCTTCCAATCGTATTTAATTAAACGCAATTCCTCTGAAATATCAAATAATTCCGTTGAAATAAATGGGATTCAATTAAAGTGAAAAATTTTACCTCCAATATATTTTACAGACAAATTGAAATGAGAATCAGCACGATTAGTAGTAGTAGAAGCCTTCAGAAAATTACTGTCAATATATCACTGAATTTTAGTGCAAACTAACACACAGTATTTTAATTAGGACTTTAATTACCCTATGGTATAATTAAACCCAACGTTTCTCCATTAATACAATTGTTCAGAATGCCTGATAAAGCATTTAAACAAGTTATTACAGTCCTTTGAACTTTCCAAATGACTTTTGACACACACGAAATATTGGAACACACAAAAGATGAGAGAGGCAGGCACCAAACACCAATGAATTTATAACTCAGGTCTGTTTGATTATTACCATAAAATCTCATTTATCCTTGGAAATACAGGGGCCAAACACACTCATGTTGGCTTCGACCAACTTAAGTTTATTATAAACCACTAAAATCAATGTATGAAACTTTGGTGAACGATAAACTTTGACAATCAATATTACTCGCGGTGCTTTTGTGTGTTTGTGTATGCACTATAACCTCCTTATGTGTTAAGTTCATGTATACACGTGGTCTAACCAATGGTGCCCATGTACACACTTAATGTACGTGGATCAAAAGCCGAGATGCTTGAGATGCTGCTGTGTAGAAGAAACTTCATCCGGTTAGAATTGTGCAGTATCTCATCGTCTTTTCGGTCTGAGCCATATGGCGCCAGATACACTTCTTGCTTTTTTTTTTCAACCTTGGTTCTGATTTTTTTTTCTTAAACTCTCTTCTCTATCTCGTTTATTCATGATTCACTGATATTTTTATTATGTTATGTTAATCCGGGGGACTACTTTTACCACTACACTGGATTTATTCGTTCAGTTGAAAATTTCAGTGTTTACTATTTTCTTGGGGGCGATGTTTATTCTGTGTCAAATCTGTTGCATAATCCAAGTGCTATTTGTAGGTGAATGGAGCACGGTTTAATATTTATTCATGTGTCGATACACACAGATTGAAATTTCACGTGAAATTGAAATTCCTTTTTTTCCTAACGTGTGACAACAAATAGAAAGTTTATTTATTAATTTGTGTGTAATAATCTTCATTTTATTATGAATGAACGATTATTCTCAGTTTTGATGGAAGAATTAATCGATATGTTTTTGAATAATTCCTTTTTTGAATTAATCATTTCCGACGAAGCGTATAATTTGAGTAGGTTGACACAAGGGCGTAGGCGTTTTGTGTTAGCCTTTCATAAAGACTATCAATTCATTTTAATTGCGTGCAAGTAAGAGGTACATGTACACATTTTTTTTAAAAAGAATGTGCATTACATATACAGTATATTACTGAGAAAATTGTGCTTATGGAGTGAGAGAAAAATGGGGGTGTACGAACTCCACCTGCTTTCCCCCTTCTACAACAAAAATTTTCCACATCATGTTTATATCAACGTTGAGTTAATTTCGTACGTTATACTTCCGCTTTTACGTGCCAGCTGCTGTAAAAAAGTTTTTTTTATTTTTATTTTGCTTCCACGGTAGTACATTCATGTTTGCATACCACGTGCGATAAAAACAAACGGTTGTTCCACGATTAATTGGATAGTTTTTTTTTTTTTTTGTAACTTAACGATTATCAAACAAACTGCAGAATAACAGTTTTCGATGGATTTTTCTTCTTCATTTGATGGGAATTCAATTTTTTTCTCCTGGTCACGTTCTCGTTGACGGAAAGTCATTTCTTGGGATGAACCGACGGGTTCGAGATTCGTCAGTCCATTGGAATGAAGACACCAGCATGAAAGAGAGAAAGAAAGAGAGGAAAAAAAGGGAAGAAAACACTGGGAATGATAAATCCACAGTCGACCAAACATCTTGTATTCAGTGCAGAGTCCAACCCTCCGGCTTATGTCTTCCGTTTTCTTCTTCTCTTTTCCCTCACTTCCTCGTATTTCCATTTTTTTGTCTCTCCACTCTTCCTTTCCTTTCAATTCTCCCCTTTTTTCTTTCCCGAGACGAGAAAACCTCTGAGAAGCTACAAAATCGCTTCAGTCCTTTTTTTTTCACCCATCTATCATCAAAAACATCGAGAATAAATTACTTGCTCTCGTGATCTTGACTCAACATCACGAAAAATCCTCAATTTATAATTTCTGTCGTCAATCTTCAGGAAAAATTTTCCCATTTCGTATTTACCTCTATCCATGGAGCTTTTCAAATATTCCTACACACTACTTTCATGTAATCCAACATTCAAACTTCTGGGTCGATTCTCTGTGGTACGAGGATTTGGATAGTAAGTTGAGCGGAAAGTCAGAATCACTCTGTGGGTATCACTACACAGGAAGTTGGAGACTCAGTTTTGAGTGTGTTGCTTCAAGGCGTTTCTGGAATATCATGTGTAGGAGTTTTGTATATAGTATGTTATGCCTAGAATAGGGATAGATAAACATTACGAGTTTAGCGAGTAATTATTACTAAGGTTAAACGGAAGACCCTGTGATTTTGAAATTTTTGAACTAATTTTGACACTATTTATTAATATTTATTGTATTTTACACGTTTGGAAAAGATTTCCTGATACATTGGTTCGGTAATGTGCTCTTTTATGATGGTAGAATCTCAACGACTGGGAAAAGTAATTAGAAAGTCGATGTTTCTGTTATTTCATGATAAAATTGATGATCATTGCTAAAAAATGGACTTGAGAATGAAGACATGTTCACTATTTATTCAAACTTATATCGTCGCCTTAGAAACAAAGTGACGTGAGTCCTATGTATAGATATAGCAACAATGCTGAATCTTCATTCAAAATTTCAAATTTTCGAAGATTTTTCTTGGATTGAAGAAATTTAAAAGCGTTTGGAACAGAGTGGCGTAAGTGTTATGCTTATACAGAGAACTTACGCCACTTTGCTTCTAAGATAACGATATATCTCCTGGGAAAACTGGAATAATATCTTAGTACTGCAGCTATTTGGCTTGTGCCTCCTGGGGCGATGTCTCCGTTGAGCGGAAATTCATCCTCATGCAGCATGATAGAACCCATCCAAACGACAACTGCAACCATCCGTACACCAGAGTTTGTGTCTATGTCTACCTACATAATGTTAGAATACTTCAGAGTCTAGATGCTCGTTAAGGGTACCTATATCCAGCGGGCATATCAGGGTGCAAAAGGGAAGGCATCGTTTCTGATGTCCAAAATGTTGAGACTCTCTGCAAACTGTGTTTAAACTATTGTCCTTCCTCTACTGTAATCCTCCTGAATACTACAGTCTCTCTGCATCAGCTTTCCATTTCTCAGAATTAACCAAAACGCACTCTATCCTCAGAATTTCATCAAAAGCTTCTCCAAATTACCCCGAGATATTTCCCAAATGTTTCACTATTGTCGAAACATTTCCCACTAGAGCAATTATTCCTTCAATTCTATCAACAATAACACCTACTATTAAGCCAAATCTCTAGACTATTGTATATTTGTAGTCAGACATGGCTAAATCCACCGTTCACCGTGTTAATCTTAAAGTTTAATGATGTTTATCTTCAAACTGTAACTAACCAACTTGAAGTTTCCTTGATAATACCAAAAGGTATTTACACTTTGAGTTTTGAGTGAAATTTGTGAAAATTAAGATGAGTCTTCATTAGTATTTACCTCAACAAATGTTGACGTAAACTTATGGAATTTTCATAAGTTTTGAATTGAGATTTAAGGAAATTCTGGGAAAATAAAATTTTTTAAACATTTTTTTCACAAAGAGAATCATGAATTTTAACGGCTATCCCGCATTGGTAGCTTCCCGTTGGGCATTAACCGCAATGACCAAACATCATTTACACAGTTACACACACACACATATACATCCACATTCACACGTGTTTTCAACGAGTAATTTTAAACTCAGGAAACTTTAGGGTAATTACCTAATTACTTTGGCTTTGATACTTTTCCCCTGGCTTTTTCGTGTGTATACCTTCTATGCCAACGGTTATTCTGCGGTTTAAAATAGCAAAAGATAAATGAGTTTAATAATTTCTTCATCATTATTATTTCATTCTCTCTTTGTTTTCTTTTTTTTCTTTCTTTTCTTCTCTTCAGGGGGATAAGAGTAACTGAATAATACACAATGTCTTGTTCGTTCTTTTTTTTTTCTTTCCGGATATTCAATTATATACGAAGTTGCGGTGCTCGGTATCAAACAGGGATAATGAAACAAAACAGTCGTATGGATTCGTTCGACTGACGACCGGGAAAAACGCCGCTGGTGTCTATTACGCCGGAAGTCTCACACGACTGGTCGCTTCCGTTAATCGAGATATCATGTTTTCATCATGTGTGTATATGTGTGTGTGTGTAAGTGTGTGGATCGATCGACCCAGAAGAATTTCTTTCTAAATATACAAACATTCAAAGAATTCCGAAATTTTTCCACTTGATACACGTCAACTGATTACTGATTCCCTTGCTTTTATCCTCTCCATCCCCAATTCACGAGTGTAGTGGAATAACAGGTTAAGTCGATTTTTGTCGAAAATGAGATTTTATCAGAATTTACTTCAGGATGTATGGACACGTGTCCTACCGAAAGGATTTGGCTGAAAATGACCATTTAAGGCCTCATTTTTGAACATGCATAACAGGTTAAGTCGACATAACTTGAATTTCTTTCCAGACATTTCAAGTTAAGTCATTGAAATTATAGAAAAAAAAGACTGCCGACAATAATAGCTTTTGAATATCTAAATTGACTGCGAATCAATGACGTTCATCATGAATGTAGCGCATAATCAAGATCACATCATCATTCTACGGTTTTTCGGCTCTCCTAGAAAATTCGCTTTTTTCGACTTAACCTGTTATTCCACTACACTCGTGAATTATTCCGAGCTTTTTTCCGGTCCATTTGATAAGCGAAGACAGGAGATTTCTGCAAGTTAACCCGCACGTATTACTCCACTCGACAACATGACTTTCCGTAATTTTTTTTTCCTTTCCTCTCGTCTGTGTGCATGAATAAAAGGAAAAATGAGATAGGAAGTGGAGGAAAAAAAAAATTATCAATGATATATCTAACACTTGGCAGTGTGTTGGAAGAGGGATGTGGCCACTGAAGGCGAGATTAAATGAGGATACCGTTACCTCATACAGTTCAGGGGGGGAATAGGGGGGGGGGGGTATAAAGAGATGGGTGAAGAGGCATTTTGCGCATTGAAATTGAGTGCCATCAATCCTGACGCCATTTACTAGATGGCAATGGCTTGAACTACTTTTCTCACTAACCGTTTTCCATGACTCTCCTCCCCCCCTCTTTTCTCCTTTACTCTCACTTGGGAATTCTGCACATTTCGTATCATCAATTATCATGAGAATGTCGACTGCATAGACCCATTCAGCTGCTTTTTGAACACGTGGGCTTTTTTTTTTCAATGTATTCGTACACATACATGCGGATTATACTGATGTCCCTTTTTTTATTGAAAAAAATCGAAACCTCTCTTCTCGGTCCATTGAAAAATTGAAATGGGAAGTAGGGGAAGAATGAAGGCTCATTTGAATTTATGACTCTATCTTCAGCACTTAATTGCCTTCAGATGTACACAATTTAATTACAATGTAATTGATATTTATTATTGCAATAAATAATCAAATGCAATTTCACACATGATTTCACACATTCAACACTGTGTATTAATTCTAAATTTTTTTTATTTGTTACAGGTGAGTTTCTTCCTGGGAATTAAAACAGGAGATCTTTTGATGTATTTCTTCATTTTTACGTCTATGAAAATTTGAAAAATAAAGGATAATTCTGAGGAAGTTGAGGCGATGAATTAGAGGCGAATAGAGAAAATAAATTGAGGTAAGATAATCCAGTGTATGAGTTGAACGAGAAAAATCATTAATTAATCATGGAATTAATTACGATAGTCTGTGTGTGTGTGTGTTATCGGTTTTGCCTGTGGGCGACAAGCATTGTGTGTAAAAGCCTTTGCGTGTCTGTGTGTGTGTGTGTGTGTTGAGGCTCATTTAGCGGAAGTTGGGGATTTTCACTGTGAAAATTTATTAAACCTGCGGTGCTTATGACCCCGAATGAGGGAGTGACCCCCAAGAGTTAAATAGAACTGAAAGAAATTCAACTTTAACTATAAATTTCGATCTTTTTTTGACCCCAGCAATATTCCGCGCGTTTTCTCTGTGTCATAAAATTCGATTGAGAGTATTAATTTCACCATTTTGTCAAGTGGATATCATTCACTGAACCTTTTTCTTTTTTTAACCGTCTCATTTTATTTTAGAATGTACGTTAAAATCACTTGAACCCTTGTTTATGTCTCGCCCGAGGCAATTCGATTTTCTCAGTTAATTAAAAACGCACGAATGTCGAGAAATTTGATAGATGGCAGTAAATGAAGTGGGGAAGAACAACATTTTGCCAAAAAAAAAGGGCTACGAACTTTTCTGACACGTGTCTCAAATCAAATTTCCTGTTTATCCAAAAGTCTTAAAAAAAAAAAGAAAAAAAGAGGGAAAAAATATTATTTTAGGAGATTTAATTGTTGAAGTGAATTATCCAAGAAGTACTTTGATCACTGGTGTGGTTGACGTGCTGCCAATTAATTCTGCAATTAACTCGGGCGAACTTGTAGACGTGCTTATCGCCCTGGGGACACAGAGGAAGAGGCAAAGAGAGACAGAGAGAGAGAGAGAGAAGTACAGGTTCTACAATGCATAGGGTTTCGTCCCATGAAATTAATCGTTGTCTCGTGTGCACGCTCTGGCGTACTTTGTGGTATAGCCCCCGAGGTACTTTGGCCTCGTATCATCAGCGCGAGCTTCCACAAAACTTGCTGCTGCTTCTTCTCTCTCTCTTCTCATCTAAAGTTTTCGCGACAATGCTGAATCTTCAATTTAAATTTTTTTTTCAAAGATTTTTTTATTTTTTTCCTGATTTGAAGAAAATTTTAACTTCTGCAGAGTCAAAGTTATTTATACGTAAACGGAGAATTATATTCTCTCGAAAAAAAAAATCGCGCACGTAAGCTTGATTTATTGTTTAGTTAAACTCGTCGAGTATTAAAGGAGAAAATGAGAATTTAAGGGGCTCCAACCAGTGGATAAGGAAATTTTCCAAAAAAAAAAGGGACAAATGGGATAAATGGAGACTGGTAATGCGGGAAAAAAAGGGGGAGGGATGTTAAAAGGAGAGAGGGCTTTCGGGATTTTCATAGCTAGAAAAGAATTAACGTTTTAAGTAAGGGGTATATAGCATTCTTGAAATTCTAATGTTGAAATGAGAACGAGAGTATCCACTGAGACATTTGTCTCCAGTGGGTTTTGTAATTACGTGCCCAATTTACTGGGAGTGTCTTAACTTGGAGGGTTGATGACTTTCACAATTGTGTTTCTCTGTGTCTGTGTGTATACACACTGAAAGTACACTTTTGTGTGTGTGTGTGTGTGTGTGTGTCTGTGTATGTTTTAGTGCTGAGCTTTGAGTTTTCGTCATTGTTTCCGAACACTTCGAACACAGTCTGATAGAGAGAAGAGGGGACGAATTTTGGATTGTCGTTTCATTGTGTAATGATTGTGTGTTTGAGAGGGAGAATACACAGACACAGACACAAAGGCCAGTTACAATAATGAAACAATTTCTTTCCAATCTTGATGAAAAAAAAAAAAAAGAAGAAAAAAAGAGGAACTCAAATTATTTTAATTACAGAGATAAACAAAGAGTAATGAAAAATCCATTCTCTCTTTATATTTTTTAATAATGAAAAATACCACTGAAGAATGCATTATGAAAATTTGCCTCAAACACAATCCAAACATGAAGCCCCGCAGAAAATGCGGAAGAGAAGAATTATATTAAAAACATTTTTTTTTTTTTTTTTTTTTGAGTTATACTAAAAAGAGAACTATACACACAATAAAACATTGTGTGTATGCAAAAAAAAAAACCAGTATGATATTCATATTATACTAGCTTCACGCTGACCGGTCTCTTTATTCTCTCCATACTATAACTTTCATATATATATACCCCTTCAATATATAACCGTTTTACAATTTCTTTTTTGCATTCTCCACTGTGTTTTCTAATAAAACATAAAATACACAGCATCACCTACATGCCATTTTTCGTTGAGCTTGCCTGAGGCACTTTAAATCGTTGGAAATATACCCTTCTTCATATTTTCATATATTTTTTTTTTTTTTTTTTTTTCATACTATTACTCCCTGCACTGAAATCATAAAATTCCACAAGATTCTTCTATAGCACGAGGCCAAGAGCCTCGAGAAAATTGTTTTTGTAGGAAATTGCACGAAAATTTGTTTTCTATAACCGTGTTATATAACTCCACTATCCCTTCTTTTATCTTCTTTTATTTTCTTCATTTCTGCTGATAACCATCAGCAGAGAGAAGAGAAGACCAGAGATAGGAAAAAGAAGGAGGGAGAAGAAGTGCTTCTTCTCTCACTGTTGAATCATTTCCACGTGTTACCAAGACTGACGTTAAACTTTTCCCACACGTTCAACCATCAAATTCCTCGAGGGTATTCTCTCTACCGCTATTATTATTATCGTGCAGTGGTGCTTTCATTTACTTTTTTTAAACTTTTTTTTTTCCTCTTATTTTTTATGTTATTTTTCCTTTTTTTTTTTAAACCAGAGGAGCGCGTGAGGCGTCACTGAGCCTCCTGGCCCCTCGCACTCTGTGTGTTCATGTATATGTGTATATATATATGTATATATATATATGTGTATGTTTGCGTTTGCGAGACAGACGGGCTGATTGCAATACACACATTTCAGGGCTCCACAATGAAAGCGTCATGGATCGAGCGAGAAGTACAACAAGGAGGGAATTATAACAATGGGGGATGTTTTAGAAAAGGACAGAAAAAGGGGAAGGGGGAAATATATATCCTTTGCGCCATCGCGTGCACAAATCCATCGGAAAAAAAAAAACGTAAAGAGGGGGAGGACTATCGTTTGCACGAAGAGACACACACAACCGATGGGTTCACAATCATCTGTTTGTGAAGGGAATTTCTTCCCTTTTTTTTACTTCTTTCTTCACTGGTAAACTTTTATTTGTGCTCGACAGTTTCACGTGATTAGGGGTAATACTGCACGATTATAGGGACTCGATTGAATTTTTTTTTGATTTTTTTCCCCTCGATACTCCGAAATATGAAGAAAAAAAGACCTTTTTTTTGGGAATTTGTAAATTAATTTTTGGAGTATTGATATGATTTTATGCGAATAAGCATTGATAGTCAACTACAAATGTGTCTGTGTATCTCTATCTATTTCTGCGGATTATTACTGCAACACAAAACTGTTTTACATATATATACACTACTGAGGTAATACATTTTGTATGCACGAGTGCGGATTCGCCTGCATAAATTAATGCCCCACGACACTCTACGCCATAATACACAGGTATATGTCAACTGCTGGGTTATTGTCGGTATCTGTTTGTGTCAAGTATATATATATATATATATATAAATGCAAAATGGGTAATACCATGTGGCTTTTAATATTCGTTAGTTGAAATAGGACAATGACTGTATTTTTGCCTTGTGTCTGTATTTCAATGTTTTTTTATTGATCTATTTTATTTTTATTCCTTCCTCTATTCATATTTTTCGCGGAGGTGTGGGATATTTTTTTTTTATTTGCCATGAATCGTGCAATTTCCAGTTATTGCCGGTGAATAAAATAATATTCGTGTAAAATATGTGTTGTTGCATTTTTTTTTACCTTCGATTGAACACAAAATCTTGGGAAAATTCGGGCTGACGTTGACGGCGTCACAAACACGCGACGTTTCTGACGTGGTGCAAAAACTTTGGATCGTTTTTGTCTTTTTTTGTTGTTTTGTGTGTGTCTCTCTACTGAAAATACAGGAGTTTATCGGTTTTTTTTCTCCTTTTTTTTCATGCACGATAGTCGTTTGCATCGATTTCTACTTGTAACACGGAGTTAGGCACAAGTAAGTTGTAAGTTTGATGGATTTGTGAAATTTTGATGAAGTAAATGGAGAGAATGCTTGAATAAATCATGTCAATCTTCAATTTCTGATGGAACGAATGAAAAATTCTGTATTAAAAATGAAGATTTCGCATCATTTTTTTCTCGTCATTTGAATAATTAAGGGATGAATAACATAGAACCCCAACTTTCTCAGAAAAAAAGGGGGTTGAAATGGAGGGGAAAAAGGAATTATTATCCCTTTACCTCTTGCGATAAGATATGCGAGAACTTCGAAGACCACTTGCATAAAACAAAATGTATCAGCACGCAAAGACGCAAAAGCAAAGGCAAAAGACATAGGGAAAGCTCTCGTTTTACTTGGATGAAGACGATGTTTGGGGCTTTTCTCTTTCCCCTCCTGCGACATTTCCTCGTTTAGGAAAGGGGAAAATGTGTCCTGATGGTAGTTGGTGGTCTGGTTTTGCGTTTCATCATGCCTGAAATATAAGCGAGGGATGAGGTCTTGTACGGGGTCACAATGAAAATTTATGAGCTATATCAAGTATTCCCCAAGCCTGCATCCTATGCCTCTCTCTGGCTTGCTGCACACACAAAACTTCTAGGTGGACGCAAGGTAAAAACTATGAATATTCTACTTGCTGATGAAAACATTTTGTCGTCCTGTATATATATATATATATATATATATATATACATATTTACACGTGATTGTTGGCATATGCCAGTGAGACATCAATGAATATTTCTCTCGTTAATTCTGTCATACACGATTGAAATTAATTGTGAATGGAATTTAAAGAGAAAAAAACACAATTCCTCATTTCGCTGTTGGAAAATGACGAGAATGTGTCGTTCGATCAATTCTGATGAGCGGATTTTTTCATCTTTTTCTTCCTTTTTTTTTTTTTTAGAGGTGAAAAGACTTCTCATCCATTATTCCACGATGAATAAATGCAATGAATTTCGCAGTAACCACGAATGGATTTTGTCATTTTTTTTTTTTTAGCAGGGATCATAAATGGTGGAGAGGAAGGTCCATTGTTTTCGCTTGAAAATACAGTTCACATTTGTTATCGAATAATTTCATCCTTTTTTTCCACATGAATCATTGCACTGGCTATAATCATAACAATTTCGCCTCAATTCACTGATAAAATGATGATTTTTGAAATTGCTCTGTTTTCGTGTTTCTCCCTTATTCTTGTTTCTTTTTTCGTTGGTGTATATATATATATATATAACAGGCGGTGGCTATATTTACGCCTCGCTGATTCTTCGGCTCATTGTAGTCTCTCTTGCAATATACACATAAAACATGAGGGATCATGAATTTGTGTGATTATTTCGTGTGTGTGTGTGTGTGTTTGTACTTGTGTCTGCAGTTGTGTTCAAAAATCGATTCTTGGGTCAGGCCGACTGGGATTTTATCCATTGCATAGACGAATAATTATTTACAAGCATTTCTTCTCCTCCTCCACTTGATCAAGAGCAACGAGAGAAAGAGGGGAGGGAGGAGAAGGAGGAGGTTGTACTGCTAGCACCCAAGTACACCCGGGAATTTCATTTTCAATTATTGCCAATCAGCCCGGAGGACGTCATCGGCGGTATTTCGATATTGGCTTCCGGTTTGTCACTTGATAGTGAACACAGCTGGGTTGCCTCTATCTACATCACTTCAGCAAAGCTCTCGACAAAATCCACTGCCTTTGATCAATTTTAACAAATTGCATTAGCATCACTTTACCAAAAATTTTTGGAGGATAATTGAATTTTCAATGTTGAAAATTTAATTTCGAGGAAAATCGAGTATTTAAGGAGAAATTTTAAACAAGTGATTTTATGGACAGTGAAAAAAACAGTAAAAATTAGGAAATTGATTGTTTTAATAGTCCTTCATATATAATTTATTGCAACGATTAATTACTTTTTTATTATAGCAAAATTTACGTAATTCACCAGTTTTTTCATTAGTTCCAAAAGAAATATTTATTTTCAACAATCAAAAAATTTGTTAAATTCAGTCAATTGACTAAATTTAACTATGTTTTAATTACTTTAAAAAAAAGAAAATTGTCAAGAACTATTGAAACAATTTATTAAATCATGTTTACTACACTGTTGAAAATTTCCGTTTGAATTTTCCGTACAAAATCCCGAAAATTTCTAACAAGTCACATTTCTACTGAAATTTCAGATAATTGCGTCATTGAAAAATGAACACATCATTGATTTTCAATTAATTTCACGCCTGGATATCAATGATGAAATTTGTAAATTTCAGTTCAATTATTTCTTAAAAATTTAGTAAAAATAGGAAAATTCAAAAAAAAATTGAAAATTCAAGTCATGTTGATTCTGAATATTCATGTTCAGTTGAAAATTCCAATATATTGTAAAATTTTCGTCTCAATTCTACTCAAGACTCATAGATTCCTTTGAATTTCCCCTAAAACTCACAGATTTCACAATCATCTTCCCATTAAAAAAAAATCAATATCACGTTTATAAAAATTCGCATCAAATTGGCTATGAAATTTTCATTTTTTTCTAGCAGTATTCTGTTTCTTTCTTAATGTGCGTTATTTTGTTCGTATTGAAGAAGATTTTACAAAAAATTCCCCCCCTATTTCCAATATTTATCAGAGATATTGCCCAAAAAAAATGAAGCAGATCCTCACAGTCGATAAATTTCCGGAAAAATTCACTTGAAATTACGAATAAATTCTCATTTTCCTCTCAAGGCTATCACGATTTTACTATTCATAATAAAAATAAAGCATATAAAAACTGGAGTAAGAAATACAATTTAGTATCGAAATGACGTAATCAGAGGGGGAAAAAGCAAATGAGATATGAAAGATTGTAGAAAAAAATATACAGGGATGAGAGAAGAGAAGAGGAAGTATGTGGTAGTGGTAATTTGCCAATTTGTATGCCGTTTGGCTCGAGCCCATCGAGTAACAGGGAGAGAAAAGAGGGAGGGGGCGGGGGGGCATCGTAAAGTATGATATAAGTGCCAAAGCTTCAATCTATATATACAAGTGTCCAAGACCACCGATGATGTACAACACTTTGCACAAAAGCCCCCAGTCCCCCCTTCATCCAACATTTTTCACTATATACATACTCCGCAGTTTTAATTAAAACAAATTGCTTGCGTCAGCAACGTCAACGTATAATTTAAAAAAGAAAGAAAAAGAAATGAAAAAAATGAAGTGAAACCCCGGGTAAAATTTACGTTTCCTTGAAGTTTATAGTAAACTTTTTTTTTTTTTTTTTTTTTTTTGCTCTTCACTGATTTATAGAAGCCAAAAAAGGAAAAGCTCGTGAGTTATGCAAATGAATTGCAGTAAATGCTCCGGAAAATTGAAAAATATTACGAGGAAAATAAAATGAAAATTGAAGAAATTTTTCATCAGCTGATAAAAGAAAAAGCACAATTTATTCATTCAATTTAATTTTCTTGATTCATGGATGATAATGAAATTAGCTCAAATCTGACAATTCATTGGATTTTTTTTTTTTTTAATAAATGAGTATGTAATAAAATATTGAAAAAAATTTGCACTTATGGTTCTCCAATTTTTCTGCAAGTCCATATTTTTTTTTTGTGGAAAGGAAGGAAAAAATCTAAAAAATTGTCTTGGATATCTTCTATTTTCAGTATCATTGTCCTATTTTAATGATCAAATATTAAATACTGGGGTGAATGGAACTTGAATTATCGATCCATGAATTACTTACGAATTAGTGTGATAACCTTGACGCGTGCCAACTATCTCGGTTACCAATTAAGCGCCACCCCCGCTGGTTATCGATCCCCCCCCCCCCCCCCTCCTCCCACCCCCTCCTTTTCTCTCTCCTGAAACCCATTCTGTTTTCATTGCTGAAGGTGAACTTGAAATTGACTCTGGAACAATGGCCTGACACATCTCTCATTCTCCTCAAGCACGTGACTTCAAGTACCCTTCGTGCTTTTTCTTTTTTTTTGGACCCTGATTCCTTTTTCCTTCAAAATGCCATTACAATCCACCGAATAATTAACAAATTGAAAGACAATTATAATTAGACAAAAATTATTCGATTACAAAGTTGAAAATGATTTTTTTTGAATTATCTTGGAGAAAAAAAGTTTAATTCAAAAACTTTGCTCTCTCAAAAGTTTTTCTTCCCTTCTTTTAACTCAAGAATTAATGAGTGAAGAAGGAAGAAACTCAATTTTTCCAGTTTTATCGAGTTTTTTTTTCCTCTCGATTTTCATTTAACTCAGAACTTTCGTGAAGTAAAAACATAAAATTCATCACTAGAATTCAAGTGTCGCTTGTTGTTAATAAATTGTGACTATGATTCGTTGGAATTTTGCTTTTTCTCTCTATTTTTCACGTGTAAATTGAAGGAGACTCGTTAATTGCTGGGTCAGAGAACTTCACTCGGAGTCTTAATTCAACTTCCGGCCTGTATATGTGTGTGTGTGTGTGTGTGTGTTTGCTCCGCAATATAACACAATCACGGGTGACTAAAGTGCTGGATTAATTCGTAGTCATTAAAAAGGTATGACGTAATGTCGGAATCTGTCCTAATAAATGTCAGTAGAGAGGCACGAGAAATTTCGGATTTCTTTTTTACTAATGTTTCTTTTTTATTCTTCGAAACAATTCATTTCATCATGTTAACTACTAATTTTTTCTTTGTGCCTATTACGTCTTTTTTAGAGCAGAAATAGGATATTACCTAACAAGTGCGATAAAGTACTTTTCTGACGAGTGAGAGGTTGCAAAACGAGCCAAAGGCGAGTTTTGTAATCACACGAGTCTGAAAATCTTTACTGCACGTGTAAGGTACTGTTTTTTTTATGCACAAGTACATTTTCGCACGCCGTGCGGAAAATGGCCACTTTCAGTGGCACTTTCCACACGTTGAATATACATAATAGTACATTACGCATCTAGGGTGAAAAATAGCATATTACATACCTAGGCCAGTAAAGTAAGAAAAGCCTTTCCGGCCGGAGGGCAGAAAAAGTTAATTTTACAAGAAAATTTTGTCGAAATCTTCTTTTATCTATATTTTTTTACTCAATGGTGCTGGAAAAATTGCGCATTAAACCGAGCGAAATGAGGTTAGAAACCCATTTTTCCAGTACCCTGTTAAAAAAAAGCTGTACTTCATACACGTGCAGTAAAGTTTTTCAGACTTGTACAATACTTTACCGCACTTGTTAGGTAATATACTATTTCGGACGAATGTGAGGTTGCAAAATGAGCCAAAGGCGATTTTTGTAATCACAGGAGTCTGAAAATCTTTACCGCACGGCATGGGGAAAAAGAAGAACACCAAATCCCCTTATCTTCAATATTTAATTGTGATATACTCAGAAAACCCAACTGAGGCAAATCTCCGCAGTCTATAGATTCCCGGAAAAATTTACTTCGGAGATTACTTCTTTACTTCGTAATCATTAAAAGGTATGGCGTAATATCGAAATCTGTTCTAATAAATTCACGAGAAATGTTGGATTTCTCTTTTACTAATTTTTTTTTTTTATGCTTCCTTTGATGTTTCTGGAAAAAAAAAATTATTGCCATTGAGGTGTTAAACATCGAAATGCTCTCTAGCCTCGGGGAAAAGCTCCCAACTCGGTTAACCTACGTATCACCTCATCGATTTTCATGCTGGTAATACCCTGCGGAAGTATTTTCATGCCAGCGTGTATAAGCGAAGTGGAAAAAACGTAAATTCCACATTTTCGTATTTGGGGAGAGAGAGAGAGAGAAAGAGAGAAAAAAGAGGAGAGACGGTGGAACAGAGAGCAAGAGAGAATTTACCGATTGACAGAGTCACACGGGAGAGGGGGAGAGGAGGGGGGGGGGGGCTCTTACGGTTATTGCCACCGAAAATTGGAGGAAAGAAAAAAACACAAAATCCTATCTCTCTCTCTCTCTCTTTTTCTCCGTCGACCACGTATTGATATGGCCGATAAAATTTATCGTCTCCAGTTACTCGCACGCGAAGGTTAGAAAAAGGAATAAAATAAAAAAAAGGGCGATATCAAATTTTAGGGGATGAATGGGGTTTTCCATGAATTTAAAGGATTTCATGTTAAATCGAATTAATTTTAGCGAGGATAGTAGAAAATGGGGTCGAAAGAACATAATGACATAGTTTTCATGTTTTATATCGTCAGCTTAGAAACAAAGTGGCGTAAGTGCTATGTATAAGCATGGCACTTACGCCCCTTTAACTCTGATCCATAATATTATTATGGAAATTTGTGAAAATATGTGAGATAGCTTTTTCCTGGTTGAAAACCAATAAAACTGGAGATATTCCGAAAAAATCCCAAATTCAGCAAAAAAAGAGAGTTTTCAAAAAATTCTAAAGAATTAATTCTGACACATGCTTTTTAACGCAAATTTTCTCAGCTTTTATATCCAATTGCCTCTATTTTCGCCTATGATAATTGAGTTTGTAGTTAAAATCTTATCTTTAATTTGAAGAATGATTAATGAAGTACTCTTCCAAAGTTTAACAGAATTTGTTGAAAAATGCATTAAACCGTTGAAAATTAACAGTGAATGCTGCTGCAAGCACGGATGTAAAATCAGAGTAGAGGATTATTTCGAGACTCACGAGTAAGAATAATCAGATTAGTGCCTCGAGATGAATAAAAAAATAAATGAGAGAGATAAAAAAAGAAAAATACTAAAAATTCTAGGGGGAGAAAAACATAAATGTGATTTTCTCGAGAATGAAATCAGATTTCTGGTGCTGCAGAGATAGCGAAAAATTTTCCATGACACTCTCACCCGTTCTATCGATTTTTACTGTGACGACATAGAGAGAGAGGAGTGAGAGATAAAGAGGTGTGGGGGTAATACTCCTGCTGTGTGACACTCTTCGAGTGCTTATTCCCCAGCTCCAATCTCAAATTACCTCGCCTCCACGTCCTCTCTCTCTCTCTCTCTAGTTTCTTTCCATTTATTTTTCATTTTTTTTTTTTTTTTCACTGCACTCGTTCTAAGCTCTCAATAATTTTTAAACAAGAGATGAGAAAAGAAGGAAATAAAGAGAATGACAGACTAAATATAAGGTGTGAAATTGTGTAGATGTCTCGGGGGGAATCAAGTTACAAGGAGAATCATTGTTCAACATGTGGGATGAAATTAGACATTTGAGAAACATTCGAAAATCTGATATGTGAAAGAGAAGGGCCACCCACGTGAGTTCTTGTTTGTATGGATATTTCAATGAAACTGTTTGAAGATACAATCGATTATATTCACAAAACTTTGAAATTGAAAAAAAATCCTTAATTTCCATTTAAGGTAGTATCTCCAGCGAACTCGAGTACAATTGACTTCTTATTTTTTTGATGCCATATCAAAGATGTTATTTTTTTACATTTTTCTGAATTTTTTCATAATTTTTGTCCGTGCAGTTTATGAGATATAAATTATCAAAGTTAATGAAAATACCGAAATAACGAAATTACTAAAAAACCACATAGTTGACCCATTATTTAAAAGCAATTGGCGAAGAGAACAGCATTTTAACTAAATAATAGAAGAAAAAAATATTCAATTCACCGTAAAGTTATTGAGAAATTTTAATTAGAAGGTAATCGTAACTATTTGCCTCTCTCTCTATCTCATGCATGTGATAGGAGATTAATGTGAAAAAAATTTGAGAAGAAAAAAATTATATTCACAAGCTGAAGATATGACTTTCGAATAGTTTAATCACTTTTTGCCCGAATTAACAGTAATTAATTGGCAACCAAGTAAAGAATTAAATTAATCTCTCCAAAAATTCTCCCCAATTTCAATCAAATTCCAAAAAAAAAAGACCTCAATTGAAACAAGTTTAACCAACGAAATTGCTAATTATCACTGAAATATTCACCATATTCAAATAAACGTATATCCAAAAGTTTCTGTAATTTCCACACCGTTGATTTCACCCGAAAATTTCAATTGTCGTTATGCACTGCTGAGTTACATTGAAATTCCCCGGTAATTCATCGTAATATACGTGATCCCATTTGAATGATAATTTTCAGCATGTGGTTATCGTTGAAAATTTCCTGTAATTCTCAAGTCCAGAGTATAGAGAATCATGTTGAAGAGAAGACTTTAGCCCCTCGGGGTCCAGTGGGAAAATCTACCTTTTGTTCTTTACCACTGATCTAAACTATTTGCCCACATTTTCTCTCTCTTCACCTTCTTGTTTCACAATAATCGTTAAGACGCCACAGGTGTGCGGGCACCAAGTGTGTATTTCAACTAGGTGTTTCTCCACGATCCATTTGCAAGTACATACACACACTTTGTGTATATATGTATATATGTATATGTATCAGTTTAATCCCAGGTTGAACTTTACTTGTGTTCAATACCAATGAAAATACCCAAGAGATATGCATCCAATGTTAATTGACAATTTAATTATTGACATTTACATTAATACTTTATGGTCAATAATCACTGAAAATTACCACTGTATTTTCATTGAATTCGCCAGAATATTAATTAAATATCTCTTCAAAAATTAAAATCATTAAAAATTTTACAAAATTATAATTAAGAATCATTAATATGATTTTATTCTGTTTTAATTTCGCCAAATTAGCTCGACTTTTTTTTTATTTTAAGCTGTGATTATTTAATTACGTAACGTGTTTCTGTTCGTACAGTCGAAAAAAAAGTTAAATTTTAGTATAAAATCGTTGATAACAAATTATATGAGGTAAAATTCCAAAATTTGATGAAGTGAATCTGTAAAGAATTTTTACGAGGAATAAAATAAGTCTTAGAAACAAAGGGGCGTAAGTGCTACGCTTATACACAACACTTACGCCCCTTTAATTCTAAGGTGATGATATTATAATTAGACTTGATATGCTATGTATTTTTCAATATAAGGGAAAGTGGGGCAAAATGGACATTGTAATGAAACAGTGGAAGATAGTTTTTTTTTGATGATTCCATTGAAAAGCTGAGGGAATTTTAGGCAAATAACGAGTGCTAGAATTAATTTTTTTCAATTTTTTGAGAATTTGATTTTTTTTGAGCATTTTTGAGGGGTAAAAGTCTCTCGATTTTTGGAAAAATTCAGTTTTTTGGAAATATCTCCGGTTCTATTGGTTGTAGCGATCTGGGACAGATTTTAAATGAAAGGTGAGATCATTTCCCATCGATTTATGGGGTTTTGAATTAAAAATTATCGATTCTTCACATAGTTATAGGACAAAAACCTATGATCATAATTTTTCACAAAAGTTCCCATAACTAAATTCAAAAACCCATAAATCGATGGAAAATGATTTCACCTTTCATTTGAAATCGGTCCCAGATCGCTACAACCAATAGAACCAGAGATATTCCCAAAAAACTGAATTTTCTCAAAAATCAAAAGACTTTTACCTCTCAAAAATGCTCAAAAAAATCAAATTCTCAAAAAATTAAGAAAAAATCAATTCTGGCATTTGTTTCTCCCCCAAATTTCCTCAGCTTTCCAATGGAATCATCGAAAAAAAATCTATCTCCAATATTTTCGTTAATTTCAAGATTTTTCGATAATATATGCATAAAAACTCAAATGTTTCTATTTCACCCCTTATGTCCATTTTGCCCCATCTTCCCCTATTCTATTCAAAGGGGGGAATTTGAGTAAAGGGGGAGGATTTATCAATGGAAAGAGCCAAAAGACTCAGAAAGAACTAAATGAATAATAATAATAATAATAATAATAACAATTAATATCATTGAACTTGAAAAAAAAATTGTTCGAAAAAAGGAGAAAAAAAAATTCCAGTAATAATTAAATTAAATTAATTTCGAACTCTTTTGCAAAGCACGAGACAAAGGAATTCCGGGAAGTCCGGGTTAACGCCATCGCGTGAGAATCTCAACTCTTCCGTCACACTCAAGGCGCATTAATTTCTGCCAGAGGAGGTAGGAGGTAAGAGAGAAGGTGCTTTCAAAGTGGCGGTTTAAGGGGGAGATTTGGACAGTTGAAATTGGAACTTGAGTAAATATTATTTTCTTGGTTTTGGATATACCTCTCAATTCTTCAATGTGGAAATTTACTTGCAGTTCATGTATGTACGATTACATACAGCGTTGGACTATTCTATAGCTTTTTTGTCACAAATTGAGATTTTGATAGCATCATTTCTACTGTCGGAGCATAAATTTCTTTCTGTAAATACAAACTCCCTTGTTATTTTCGAATTTGCCTTCTCTGTTGCGGTGAATATGTGACTTCTTCAACAATCTTGTCATTATCACAAGTGTTAGAGAGTTTTTCCGTTTGAGAACTACAAATTCAACATTGATGCTATCTTTAGTGGAATATGCTCCCCGTAATATTTTTCATTCGTTTGCAATGTGACGCTAGAGGAAATATTATACTTGCCTAATGTATTTAGGACGTTGCCAAAGTTTTACAAAATTTGTTAAAAGTAACCGATTTTAATGAATTTGGCAAATATTAGCCAAACTTGTTCACCAATAGCAAATTACCTCCAGATGTAGTGAAGTTTGGCGAAAATTGGCTTCTCAGAAGGAGTGTCTAACCAGTTTCCAGATTTGATAAAATTAAACGAATTATGAATACATCTGGCAAAATACCACACGCAGCAGCACATTATAACAAAATGAGACAGTTTGGCAGGAAAAGAAGTTTTTATGAAAACTTCTTTCCCTCACAGAGTCTCAGAATATGTCTCTATTTAGTAAAATCAGACAGAATCAGGTGAATTTCAAATAAGTAAGGCAAAATACAACAAGTATCACGGTGTTTACGGATGCACATCTTTTTCATTGAATCAAGTGGTCTCAAGAGATCTGCGCTTCAGGTCTGCACTTTAGGCTAAGCTCGAACAAGCGAGCTTTTCCAAAACAATTAAAAATTTTTTCATATAAAAGTGTGACTTCTTTCGAGAAGAAGCACATGACCGTCTAACGAAACTCATTTGTAAAATGCACGTGGCATTGTTTCAAAGCTTTGAAATTGGAGCTTTCCGTGGGAACGCCGAAAAATCCAAAGATTCATGATACAGTGTAATTTTTTAAATAAAGTACTTTGCGTAGAAATCTCTATTTCACGTCCTGAAGCTTTGATTCTACCCCACGTAATTCAGGGCTAAAATGGTGCTCAACGAGTCGGAACAGATGATAGCTCTGGGTATGTTGGATTGGTTAATTTGCTGAAGAGCCTGAATATCAGCTATCGCCTCAACTTCAAAAATACATGCCTGAGAGGTCATCTTGGAGTGTTTCGTTAAGGACACTCTTTTATTCACGATTGCTAAACCAGCATATTCCTCATTGGTTATTCTGGAACCATCTGTGAAAAATATTTGCCAATTCGGTTTCGTAGAATTGATTTTCATTTGGAAAGAACGAGATGGTAAATCACTTTTTTTAACTTTCTTTCCTGTTCCCGTGTGAATTATTGAGGGTTTTAGTTGTGCCTTTAAAGGGTATTCATAATATGGAAGTCTCTCTTCTCTAGTTAGTTCTCCAAGTGAATTTTCTTGACTCATCCAGCGATTGAATAAAAAGGAATTCGATGCCTTTGGATCTCGTTTTCTAGATCTGATCAGCTCTGCAAAATGGAGTTCAGGGATCAGAGGATGATTTTTATTACTGTAGCTCCTAGCTAGGTAGCGACACGTAAGTTTTTTAATTCACAAGGCTTGTGGAATTTGTCCAGCCAAATCTTGAAGTATGTTTAGTGGTGTAGAAGGGTAGCACCCTAGAACTAGCCTTAATGCAGCGTTGAGGGCTCTTTCAATTGCTATCAAATAACTTTCGCTTGCAGAATTGGAACAGAAACCTGCCCACAATGCTCTAGCCCTGATTAAAGATTTGAAAACTATTAGAGCAGTAGTTGGATGCATCCCGAAGGCTTTTTTAGATAGAATTTTAAGCACTGAAGTACTTTTGATGATGTTATTTGTAGTATAATCGATGAAGAGATTCCAGGTTAATTTACTGTCCAATATAGCTTCCAAGAAACGAACTGCTTGCGATCTTATTATGATAACTCCGTTGATAGTGATGAACATGTCCTCAGGAATTGATTTTTTACGGCTGAATAGCATGAATTTAGTCTTCTTTGTGGATATTTTTAAACCGAGTTGTGTAATCCAAGAGTTGAGCTGAATTAAACCGTCATTTAAGTAATTTTTGTAGTCGTCTAGACACTCACTTTTGAAATATAAGATTCAATCATCAGCGAATTGTAATGACCAGCAAAGTCCGATGTTTCTCATTATCTTTCTCATGTATACATTGAACAGAATTGGGCTTGTGACGCATCCTTGAGGTAAACCTTTAATAACAAAGTGAGAAGAGATTAATGAACCTGAAGGGTAAAAATTAACTCCTCTTCTTCCTATTAAATTGGATAAAACGTTAATGATTCTTTTAGAGAGTTTCAATTCCTCTAGATTCTGGATTAAAATATCCGGTTGTACGTTGTCGTATACTCCCTCTCTATCAATGAATGCTGCAGCAATGGATTTGTGTTCTGCAAAGGCGTTTTTAATGTCGGTCGTGAAAACGGCCAGATTATCCAAACATGATTTTGATTTTTGAAAACCAAATTGAAATCTTGGGAGAATTTGCTCTGTTTTAACGAAATACTCCAGTCTGTTCATGAAAGCTCTTTCAAAAACTTTCATTAGGCAGGAGGCTAGGGAAATCGGTCTAAAGCCGTTATCACCTGGCTTAGGGATGAGACAGATGTCAAATTTTTTCCATTCCATTGGCATTTCACCTGATTCCATGATTCGATTAAATATATGCGTGAAAACTTTGACGGCTTCCTCAGGAAGGATTTTGATGACTTTGTTGGATATCAAATCTGAACCTGTTGCTGAATTAACTTTCAATTAGTTAATTATGTAGAAAGTTTCCTTTATAGTGATTGGTAGCCATATGCCATTTGGAGATTGCTTCCCTGAATCCTCGGAAGCCATAGGCTGTAAATAATCCTGTGGTACTTCGTCAACCAATTTGTCAATTGCAGCTTGGATGTTTTGTTTCATTTTTTCATTCTTCATGTTCGATTGGTTAGTATTTGAACCACTGAATCTACGGATGAAGTTCCACACTTGACTTATCGGCATGTTTGGATCAATTGACGTGATAAAATTATTGAGGTAATTGGATTCAATCACTTTGAGTTCTTTGTTTTTTTCTCGGATGACTTCATCATAATTGTTCTGATTATCAAAAGAGTTATCCTCTTTTAGTAATTTGAGAGCTTCTGATCTTCTTCTTAGAATCTCATTACATACGTTGTCATTCCACCAACTTTTGGGGATTTTACATTTTTTCTTCTGTGATGTTGCATTCTTGTTAACATTTCCTATGTTATTTCTTCTCTCTCCATTATCTCTTGGCATTTTGCTTCCATTACGTTCAAGATTTTTAATGTGTTTTCGCAAATTTTAGTATTCAGTGTTAAGTGATTGTTTTCAAGGAAATTTCTATTGTCAATGTCACTCTGCAGATCCGCTGCGGAAACCCTCCCAGTTCACTGTCCGTAGGTTGATACTTGGTCTTCTTGCCTTGTCTTTAACCAAAATATTATTTAAACGAATTAAAATGACATTGTGGTCACTACTCATATCCCAATCTGTTGCTTCCCAAGAGCACTTGGGTGCCAGATTTGCTGAAACCAATAATAAATCAAGGACTTCTGAGGTACTAAATCTTTTGTCATACGTGGTGAAGTCTCTGTTGTTGATAATATGGAAACTAAAATTGTTGAGAGATTCGACTAAATTTTTCCCAGAGGTATTAGTGTTACGACTTCCCCAGAGGCCATGTTTAGCATTCAGATCACCTCCTATTCTCACTCAGTTGTCCTTGGTGATAATTCGGATCTCTTCCAAGAATTTCTGAAATGCTATAAATGCTGAAAAAGTAAAGTAATTTATCGTTTTGCAGTTGTAAACTGATCTCAATCACCTCGAATTCATGATTTTTAAAGATGTCATGATTTAGGTCTATGAAATTGCATGAAATTCCTTTGTTTACGGCAATTGCACCTCCACCGCCTTCAGCGTTATCTTTTCTCTCTTTTCTAAAAAGTTTCATGCCCGTTATTCCAAAATTGCTTGTTTCTCTCAGTTTAGTCTCAGATAAGAGAAGAATGTCACACTCTTTCAATAATTTCGGAGTATACAGAGATTTACCCTGTATTCCTCTACAGTTCCATTGGCCTATAACCAAATTCTGATTTGACAACACACTATAATAGATGAAAGAAAGTTATCAAGTGAAATGCTGTAATTAGATAAAAGGAATGAACAAGAAAAAGAATTAAGAGATGTATAAGGAGAAAAGAGAACTTTTGATTGTTCTCTTTTCTATCCTTAAAATTTGGATAGAAGAGATCATCTTGATGGTATTCATTAAGAATGATATCTGAAATTATCTTTGGTTTAGTGTTACCATTTGGTGCACAGGTTGCTGTGACTTCAGGTAGATTGTGCTCCTTTACCTCTTCTTGATGAACGTGTACAATTTGGTTTAACAACGTTCCTTCACCTAAAATGACCTTGAGAGTCTCTCCTTTCGAAGGCTCTGAATTTACCTTTGGAGTATTAGTTTCCATTGAAGAAATCTTCTCAGTAGAAACTTTTGTATATTGTTATAGTGGCACCTCTTCATTTACCGACTGGTTTGGTGTAACTTGACTGATTCCTTCTGAGCTTTCAGAAGTTTGGTTGTGAATTATCTTCTCCGAGAATTTCGAAATATTTCTACGAGTCCTTCTAGCTTGAATTGGTGAGGACTTTGATCTTATCGGCTGTTGATCGTTTGTGTCATTGTTCTCTTGTTTGGGAGTTGGTTGTTTTGAGAAATTCATTTCTCGTTTTTGACCATTAATTAACTAATCTTCAAGAGTGCGAGCAGAAGGTACCGCCCAGCCCTCTTCGTTTTTTTTCTTCTTGAAGAGCCATGCTTTTGTCTCTTCCAAGGTCTCCAGCTCATTTGCTTTGGTCATTCTATCTGCTTCACGAAGTCCAACGTTCAGGAAGGCAGATACCATATTTACCATCTTAGCTTGTTGAACTACCTTACAATTTTCATTAAAGGCTTAGTGATCTTGTTGACATAAGGCACATCTCGTATAGTTGTTTGTGCAGTGATTGGATTCGTGATCCACGCCGCACTTATTGCAACGGGCCTTACCACGGCAGTTCGATGCCTGGTGTCCGATTCTTTGGCATTTGATGCCAGTTTTCATTTTATTGACATACGGTTCGATTTTGATAATATTTTTGTATATCAGAATCTCACTGGGTAGATCTTGGCCCTTAAATGTAAATTTAACGGTGCTAGTAGGGTATCTTATTTTTTCCCCATTAACAACTTTGACTCTATAAAATCTCTCTAACTTGGTGATGTTATAAACCTTTAATTCCCAATCAATTCCATCTAGAATCTTTTCCTCTGATAGACTTGCTTTTATTCCTTTCCCAATGGCCACTCTTGAGACCTTGAAATCTGGAATGTATGCATACCAGTTTGGATCCAGTAACTTCGACTGGTTGTCTACAAGAATGTTCGCTTCAGTGGCATTCGTGTGAGACACTTGGATAAGATTTGCTCCGACTCTTTTTATCCGTCTAATAGCTGTATCTCGAGACCTCAAACGCATGCCAACTGCCATAGGGTGGACATTACCAATGTTCTCCATCCTCTTTGGCTTTTTTCTCCCGTTGTGGACATTTTCTTTATCGCTTTCTTTAAACGTAATGTCAACGATAAAAGGAGCTATACAACTCTTGTTATACTTGTTTGACCCTTGTCTCTGAAAGAAATCAGGGGGATATTGGGGAGTATCCCTTTGCGAGTCACTGCTGACATTTGCATTCTCATCAAGTTCTCCATCATTCATATCCTCGTGATGTCTTTCTTCAGGCAACTCCTTTTTGGAAAGATTAGAAGAATCTTGATGATGACCATCTTCATCTACCATGTCTCTTTGGTCATCAGAAAAATTAGATTGAAGTGTAGAGGTGGAAACAAGCGGATTTCCCGCCATTTCCAGTTATAGGTTAGTTGCAGGTAAAAGGTGAAAAATGAGAACTGAGTTGCAATGTAGTAAAAATAATTATCAAGCAATAATGAAAAAAGGATGAATGAAATTTGAAAGTAAATTTTTTGTGAAAATAGTGTCAATAAAGGAAAGAAACTCAAAAGTAAAAGCAAGCACTTGTTTGACAGGAATTACTCTGACGCCATCTTCCACGCGTTTTTTCACTTTCGCGAGTTAAAACAAACGAATTTAAAAATCACCAGATATTTTTTCAATCTGAGTGGTTTAACAGTAGATGGCGGTGGGGAAACTATACTTCTTCCCGAAGGATACTAGAATGTACATTAAAGACATAGCCTAGAGTTCTGGCCGCTCAGGGTTATCCGTCGATAATGTAGATTCTCTCTTTTTCGGCAAGTTTCTCGAGTTCGTTGAATTCCGACGTGTTCCTCGGGTTTGTTCGATTCCGACAGATTTGTCGGTTTCGGGGGGTTTCGGCAGGTTTCGACAAACTCGTCGAATTTGTTGGTTTCGGCAGGTTTCGACAAACTCGTCGAATTTGTCGGTTTCGGCAGGGATCGACAAACTCGTCGAATTTGTCGGTTTCGGCGGGTTTCTCGAGTTCGTTGGATTCCGACGAGTTTGTCGGTTTCGGCGGGTTTCGCGGATCTCTCGATTTTGGAGACTTTCTCCGTTTTCTCGAGTTCATCTATTTCGGAGACTCCGGGTGGGTCAGGACGACAATGGTTGTGTCCAGGTGGTGCAATTCAAATGCAACAAGAATTTACATACGAATTGGCTCGCAGTAGACGTGGTGATGACCCCGGGTGCGTCACGACGATGGTGGTCAGGTGTGATTTTTAATCGTGAATATAAAAAATGTAATATAATATGTAAAAAAAATGTAATAAAATGTATATACATCTATGATGGTGTTCCAATTTCTATTCAGAAGAAACTGTTTGCAATATTTGTTACTATCACTCAATTTACAACCTTCAAAAATCGATCAATTAAAGTCCATCTGGTTCAAAGATTGTCTTAGAGCATTTCATTTAGGATTGATGCTATTTTCTGAAGATAATATAATAATTGTCATGTCAGTGTTCTGGTACAAATGAGAAATCTCCTGAAAATAATCATTTTTCCACTTTCATAAGCTCAATGCTAGTGGCATTCCTTAGGAAAGCTTCCAGACCAGGTACACTTCGATTGACTGACTTCTGCAGTCAATAAATAACAATTGTAAATAAAAATATATAATCTGCCAATAAAAATTCTATTATATGGTAACAACCCCCTTCATATACCTATCAAGTGGTTTGAACTGCAGGTGACAATCTTCATTTCGTGTATTAAAATTTAATTTAAATTGGATTAATATTTTAAAAAATGTTCACAACCAGTTGCGTTTCTGAAAAATATTGTTTTCCATGGGATTCTCAGTTCTACATTGAAATCAAAAACTATCATTAGGTATTTCATGTTGCAGATGGAAAAAATTATCATTTTAATGAAGTAATTTCAATTTTTTACTCACCATTTTGAAAAAATTTTGATTAAATTCTATGACAGGTGAAATATTCAAATAATGCCAATTGTTTAATCAATTCTCCTGAGCACGAATATTTTCAATTTCAAAATGAACTTCAATTATATGCAAATATTAACAATAATATTCATTTAGAAACAGATGAAAAATGCTGTCAGATAAGATTCACCTGTCATAAATAACTGTTTCTTCACAAATTCGGAGAATTAGCATTCAGGGGTCAAAGAAAAACACAAAAAAAATTATTCTCAGTTAATCGTTACTTATTTTGAAAATTAACAACTCTTGTAACTTCTTAATGAATACAATATGCAAAAAATTATTACTGAAAGATGAGATAAACACACATATTATTTCTCTGAAACGAATAGCATTTTTCTGGTGGTAGATAAATACTGATGAAGATATATCTACTGTGATGAAAAATATTCATGGTATGATGTACGTTAGTTACTAAATATCAGAATTTGAGGGTGCCAATGAGGCTCAACATTAACATTGTACTTCAGATCATCCAAACTAATTTACTATCACACCATACTATATTTTCTGATATATTTGTTAAACTTCGTATTTCTTAAAATGAAAAACTCAATTGTTCTCTTAACATGCGATACAATGCACTCCTGGTATCTGGCTGAACACGTGTTGTGCTTTCATTCACCACTGGAGCTGATGCTGATGGTAGCATTGCTGAGTTAAAATTTTGCATCAGTTCCTGTTGGCAAGCCGTATGTTGAATAATAAAATTGACTGAATAAGTTAATAAATCCATCGTAGGTGATTGTAGGCAGAGCTGGACGACAAACTACAACAAAATATCAATATATTTTCGTAAGAAATAGATTTTTCATGATAATTGAGCAAAAATTACCTGTATTGCTTGTTTTATCATCCTGCACTCTTCAGCAGTATAAATATTGTACTAGCTTCTCTCTCACATTTTTACCTTTTCTAGATGCATCAGAATGAACATCACTGAATATAACATCTCTTTCTTCATCATAAACTATAATATCTTCTTCTCCATCATTATATGTAACTTTTTCTGAAGATTCTACAACTTCCCTCTCTATTGATTGCAAATCCAATATAATGTTATGTAAGATGCATGTAGTTTTGATGATTTTTTCCACAGTATCAAGATCTACTTGAATTGTAGTATAAAAAATACGCCATTTTTGGCAAGTTTTTGCAAATGCATTCTCTGCCACTACGCGTGCTCTTGAAAGTCTCTTGTTGAAATTCGCCTCTTCATCTGTCAATTTTTTTCCTCGGAAAGGTTTCATCATGATATCTAAAAGTGGATATGCTCCATCACCAATTAAATAATATGGAAGTATAACGGCAGACGATGGTAGTCGTCTTTCTTTCGGTATCTCGATTAATTTTTCATCTAAAGCTCTCTTAAGTTTAGAATAACTGAAGATACTGGCATCGCTCTGCGATCCATAACGACAAATGTCTATCGTAACATATCTATAATCAGCATCAACGTGAGCCTGCAAAACTACGGAAAAAAACTTTTTGAAATTATAGTGCGCAGTTCCCGAACGTGCTGGTTTCTTTATCCTGATATGTCGTCCGTCTACTGCTCCCAAACAGTGAGGAAATTGAAATTTTTCAAAAAAAATTTCCGATATATTATATAAATCTTGTTGACTCGGGCAAGCCATATGTAAAGGTTGGAAGATATTCCAAATAATATCCATACATTCGATAACTACTGCAGAGACGGTTGATAATCCGATGCCAAATGTTAGGGCTAAAGATCCGTAACTCTGTCCAGTAGCCAAAAATCGTATGGTTATCACCAATCGTTCTTCTTGATAAATTGGTCTACTGTGGAGATTGCACCACTGCTTTCTCAAAGGCTCTTTGATTTTATCTAAAATATAGTCGAAAGTTTGAACTGACATTCTGAGATAACCCTCAAAATCCTGGTTCCTGTGACGAATTCCAGGAAAAAGAGAATGATACTGTCCATACGTAGGTACATCAAGTTGCCTTTGCGACATATCGCCGGTATGAAAAAAATAATTTTAAAAAATCCTTGTAAAATACACACCAATCAATTTGAATTTATTCTAGTTTTCTTATTTTTTTCGGTTATACCGGTTATATCGATCACGATTATGACGCCATGCCGAGCACTGCTATTGGTCGCATACGAATAGAAAACGTGATTACTTCATATGCACATCCAGAGGGCGCAGTGTGGATCTCTTATCCAACTGAAGTCAGCCGGCATTTGTTTTGTTTCTTCTTCAGTGTTATCTTCACCGGTATCGACAGCTATTGAAATAAATCGCGCACAAGATCATTAAAAAAAAAAAGCAATAGCTAAAAATCAAACAAAGATATTTCTTGAGAACGAAGTTTTCAAGAAATGCCACGCCGTAAGAATTCGTCGAAAGCAAAATTGTCAACGGAAACGGAACAAAGGATCATTGAACAAGTTCAGCAGCACCCCGCTTTATATTCAGTGAAAAACCAATTTTATTATAATACTAAATATAAGTCTAATGTTTGGGATTCGATTGCCGCTATACTAGGAGAAGACAGTAAGTGAATGGTACTACTAATTTTCGGTTGAAGATACTTCGAAAACTTGAAATACGATAAAAAAATACAACGAAATAAAAAACTCTCCGTCCGGGTAATTACTTCAATTGAGACACCTCCTTTGTTTTCGGTGCATTTCGTCATATAACCTGTAATCCTTTTATAATACTTGAACCTCAAAATCGTAGCGTTGTCTTCAAGTTTTGATGCCCATTTTGAGAAATATATGACTATGGTTTACTAACTTTTTCATATTTTCTTAGTGTTTTAACTGGTGTTTGCATGCATTTAATATTGATTGTCGGTTAATTATTCTCAGATGCGTTTATGTCAGAAATTCCAAGAAACTTTCCTTCAGAGAATTCTCAATTTTTTTATTCAAAATATTGCTGCTTTTCAATTAAATAATTTATTGAGTCTATACAATGAATTAACAACTTCTTCCAGAGAACGTGGTACAAGATACGTGGGATTCAATAAAATCAAAATTCAAGAGAGAAACGAAGAAAATTGATTTAGCTGTTGCAGATAAAAAAATTTACTCACCCAATTGGACACATTATCAAAATTTGTCTTTTTTACAAGAAGCCAGCTTACCAAAAATCACCTTCAGTAACCTGGAGCAACTATTTGCATCAACTCCAGAGGAACAATCTGACAATACCCCGATAACCTTCCCTCCCTCGGTACAAACCATGAGCCAGTCAAAGCCCAAGCCAGAAGGCTCCATGAATAACTCCAATGGAGAAGAGGGAAAAGAAACTGAAGACATGACATTCTTCCACTCTCTTCTACAACATGTAGTAGGTGTTCCACCTGAATCTAAACTGATAATGAGAAATGAAATTCATGACGTAGTTATGAAGTACGCTTACAAAAAAACTGAATTACCTCAGAATGACGATAGAAGTCAAGGAAATTACTACAAGCCAAATCATTTCATACCAGGAGTCAGCAACGGAGTCCCCAGAGAATATAATCAAGTCAATTATAGACAATTCAACGATGATTCTTATAATAGGAACGTATTTCCAATGTTTGACGTAGGCTCCATCAAGAAAGAGAAGAGAAGGAAGATTGTAAAACCAGAGTATTCGTATGACAGTGATGAGTCAGGTAAGATCTTTACACAGCAATGAAAATAATTCTTGTCATCAAAAATATTCATATTAATTTTTTTTCAGACTGCATTGTTCTAGATGAGTACAAGGTCGTGAAGAAAAAAGTAAAAACTAATGCTGAAAAAGCTGAGCATAAGAAAGCGAGCAATACAGGTAATTTCTGCTTAATTATCATGAAAAATCGATTTCTTATGAAAATATATTGATGTTTTATAGCAGCCAATGGCCCAGCTCTGCCTACGATGGATTTATCAACTTATCCAGCCAATCTTTTTCTTCAACAAATGGCTTTCCAACAACAACTGATGAAAAATTTTAACCCAGCGATGCTACCACTAGCATCAGCTCCTATGATGAACGTAAGCACACCGGTTCAGTCAGATACGATGGGTGCAACCCCTGCTTCGAAGGAAAAAGAGGAGAAAGAGACATCAAATGAAAAATGAAATCCGAAAGATGATTAATATCTGAAAGTGTTTTCATTTCATGTTCAGTCATTTTTATATTTTGAAAAAAAATCAGAAATGATTGTTCTTTATCTGATTAGAGTTGCTATGAAAAAATCTTGGGATAAGTCATTACATTTTTACATACAAGATATTGAGAACTGACTTTTTACTAGCATTGTATCGCATGTTAAGAGAACAATTGAGTTTTTCATTTTAAGAAATACGAAGTTTAACAAATATATCAGAAAATATAGTATGGTGTGATAGTAAATTAGTTTGGATGATCTGAAGTACAATGTTAATGTTGAGCCTCATTGGCACCCTCAAATTCTGATATTTAGTAACTAACGTACATCATACCATGAATATTTTTCATCACAGTAGATATATCTTCATCAGTATTTATCTACCACCAGAAAAATGCTATTCGTTTCAGAGAAATAATATGTGTGTTTATCTCATCTTTCAGTAATAATTTTTTGCATATTGTATTCATTAAGAAGTTACAAGAGTTGTTAATTTTCAAAATAAGTAACGATTAACTGAGAATAATTTTTTTTGTGTTTTTCTTTGACCCCTGAATGCTAATTCTCCGAATTTGTGAAGAAACAGTTATTTATGACAGGTGAATCTTATCTGACAGCATTTTTCATCTGTTTCTAAATGAATATTATTGTTAATATTTGCATATAATTGAAGTTCATTTTGAAATTGAAAATATTCGTGCTCAGGAGAATTGATTAAACAATTGGCATTATTTGAATATTTCACCTGTCATAGAATTTAATCAAAATTTTTTCAAAATGGTGAGTAAAAAATTGAAATTACTTCATTAAAATGATAATTTTTTCCATCTGCAACATGAAATACCTAATGATAGTTTTTGATTTCAATGTAGAACTGAGAATCCCATGGAAAACAATATTTTTCAGAAACGCAACTGGTTGTGAACATTTTTTAAAATATTAATCCAATTTAAATTAAATTTTAATACACGAAATGAAGATTGTCACCTGCAGTTCAAACCACTTGATAGGTATATGAAGGGGGTTGTTACCATATAATAGAATTTTTATTGGCAGATTATATATTTTTATTTACAATTGTTATTTATTGACTGCAGAAGTCAGTCAATCGAAGTGTACCTGGTCTGGAAGCTTTCCTAAGGAATGCCACTAGCATTGAGCTTATGAAAGTGGAAAAATGATTATTTTCAGGAGATTTCTCATTTGTACCAGAACACTGACATGACAATTATTATATTATCTTCAGAAAATAGCATCAATCCTAAATGAAATGCTCTAAGACAATCTTTGAACCAGATGGACTTTAATTGATCGATTTTTGAAGGTTGTAAATTGAGTGATAGTAACAAATATTGCAAACAGTTTCTTCTGAATAGAAATTGGAACACCATCATAGATGTATATACATTTTATTACATTTTTTTTACATATTATATTACATTTTTTATATTCACGATTAAAAATCACACCTGACCACCATCGTCGTGACGCACCCGGGGTCATCACCACGTCTACTGCGAGCCAATTCGTATGTAAATTCTTGTTGCATTTGAATTGCACCACCTGGACACAACCATTGTCGTCCTGACCCACCCGGAGTCTCCGAAATAGATGAACTCGAGAAAACGGAGAAAGTCTCCAAAATCGAGAGATCCGCGAAACCCGCCGAAACCGACAAACTCGTCGGAATCCAACGAACTCGAGAAACCCGCCGAAACCGACAAATTCGACGAGTTTGTCGATCCCTGCCGAAACCGACAAATTCGACGAGTTTGTCGAAACCTGCCGAAACCAACAAATTCGACGAGTTTGTCGAAACCTGCCGAAACCCCCCGAAACCGACAAATCTGTCGGAATCGAACAAACCCGAGGAACACGTCGGAATTCAACGAACTCGAGAAACTTGCCGAAAAAGAGAGAATCTACATTATCGACGGATAACCCTGAGCGGCCAGAACTCTAGGCTATGTCTTTAATGTACATTCTAGTATCCTTCGGGAAGAAGTATAGTTTCCCCACCGCCATCTACTGTTAAACCACTCAGATTGAAAAAATATCTGGTGATTTTTAAATTCGTTTGTTTTAACTCGCGAAAGTGAAAAAACGCGTGGAAGATGGCGTCAGAGTAATTCCTGTCAAACAAGTGCTTGCTTTTACTTTTGAGTTTCTTTCCTTTATTGACACTATTTTCACAAAAAATTTACTTTCAAATTTCATTCATCCTTTTTTCATTATTGCTTGATAATTATTTTTACTACATTGCAACTCAGTTCTCATTTTTCACCTTTTACCTGCAACTAACCTATAACTGGAAATGGCGGGAAATCCGCTTGTTTCCACCTCTACACTTCAATCTAATTTTTCTGATGACCAAAGAGACATGGTAGATGAAGATGGTCATCATCAAGATTCTTCTAATCTTTCCAAAAAGGAGTTGCCTGAAGAAAGACATCACGAGGATATGAATGATGGAGAACTTGATGAGAATGCAAATGTCAGCAGTGACTCGCAAAGGGATACTCCCCAATATCCCCCTGATTTCTTTCAGAGACAAGGGTCAAACAAGTATAACAAGAGTTGTATAGCTCCTTTTATCGTTGACATTACGTTTAAAGAAAGCGATAAAGAAAATGTCCACAACGGGAGAAAAAAGCCAAAGAGGATGGAGAACATTGGTAATGTCCACCCTATGGCAGTTGGCATGCGTTTGAGGTCTCGAGATACAGCTATTAGACGGATAAAAAGAGTCGGAGCAAATCTTATCCAAGTGTCTCACACGAATGCCACTGAAGCGAACATTCTTGTAGACAACCAGTCGAAGTTACTGGATCCAAACTGGTATGCATACATTCCAGATTTCAAGGTCTCAAGAGTGGCCATTGGGAAAGGAATAAAAGCAAGTCTATCAGAGGAAAAGATTCTAGATGGAATTGATTGGGAATTAAAGGTTTATAACATCACCAAGTTAGAGAGATTTTATAGAGTCAAAGTTGTTAATGGGGAAAAAATAAGATACCCTACTAGCACCGTTAAATTTACATTTAAGGGCCAAGATCTACCCAGTGAGATTCTGATATACAAAAATATTATCAAAATCGAACCGTATGTCAATAAAATGAAAACTGGCATCAAATGCCAAAGAATCGGACACCAGGCATCGAACTGCCGTGGTAAGGCCCGTTGCAATAAGTGCGGCGTGGATCACGAATCCAATCACTGCACAAACAACTATACGAGATGTGCCTTATGTCAACAAGATCACTAAGCCTTTAATGAAAATTGTAAGGTAGTTCAACAAGCTAAGATGGTAAATATGGTATCTGCCTTCCTGAACGTTGGACTTCGTGAAGCAGATAGAATGACCAAAGCAAATGAGCTGGAGACCTTGGAAGAGACAAAAGCATGGCTCTTCAAGAAGAAAAAAAACGAAGAGGGCTGGGCGGTACCTTCTGCTCGCACTCTTGAAGATTAGTTAATTAATGGTCAAAAACGAGAAATGAATTTCTCAAAACAACCAACTCCCAAACAAGAGAACAATGACACAAACGATCAACAGCCGATAAGATCAAAGTCCTCACCAATTCAAGCTAGAAGGACTCGTAGAAATATTTCGAAATTCTCGGAGAAGATAATTCACAACCAAACTTCTGAAAGCTCAGAAGGAATCAGTCAAGTTACACCAAACCAGTCGGTAAATGAAGAGGTGCCACTATAACAATATACAAAAGTTTCTACTGAGAAGATTTCTTCAATGGAAACTAATACTCCAAAGGTAAATTCAGAGCCTTCGAAAGGAGAGACTCTCAAGGTCATTTTAGGTGAAGGAACGTTGTTAAACCAAATTGTACACGTTCATCAAGAAGAGGTAAAGGAGCACAATCTACCTGAAGTCACAGCAACCTGTGCACCAAATGGTAACACTAAACCAAAGATAATTTCAGATATCATTCTTAATGAATACCATCAAGATGATCTCTTCTATCCAAATTTTAAGGATAGAAAAGAGAACAATCAAAAGTTCTCTTTTCTCCTTATACATCTCTTAATTCTTTTTCTTGTTCATTCCTTTTATCTAATTACAGCATTTCACTTGATAACTTTCTTTCATCTATTATAGTGTGTTGTCAAATCAGAATTTGGTTATAGGCCAATGGAACTGTAGAGGAATACAGGGTAAATCTCTGTATACTCCGAAATTATTGAAAGAGTGTGACATTCTTCTCTTATCTGAGACTAAACTGAGAGAAACAAGCAATTTTGGAATAACGGGCATGAAACTTTTTAGAAAAGAGAGAAAAGATAACGCTGAAGGCGGTGGAGGTGCAATTGCCGTAAACAAAGGAATTTCATGCAATTTCATAGACCTAAATCATGACATCTTTAAAAATCATGAATTCGAGGTGATTGAGATCAGTTTACAACTGCAAAACGATAAATTACTTTACTTTTTCAGCATTTATAGCATTTCAGAAATTCTTGGAAGAGATCCGAATTATCACCAAGGACAACTGAGTGAGAATAGGAGGTGATCTGAATGCTAAACATGGCCTCTGGGGAAGTCGTAACACTAATACCTCTGGGAAAAATTTAGTCGAATCTCTCAACAATTTTAGTTTCCATATTATCAACAACAGAGACTTCACCACGTATGACAAAAGATTTAGTACCTCAGAAGTCCTTGATTTATTATTGGTTTCAGCAAATCTGGCACCCAAGTGCTCTTGGGAAGCAACAGATTGGGATATGAGTAGTGACCACAATGTCATTTTAATTCGTTTAAATAATATTTTGGTTAAAGACAAGGCAAGAAGACCAAGTATCAACCTACGGACAGTGAACTGGGAGGGTTTCCGCAGCGGATCTGCAGAGTGACATTGACAATAGAAATTTCCTTGAAAACAATCACTTAACACTGAATACTAAAATTTGCGAAAACACATTAAAAATCTTGAACGTAATGGAAGCAAAATGCCAAGAGATAATGGAGAGAGAAGAAATAACATAGGAAATGTTAACAAGAATGCAACATCACAGAAGAAAAAATGTAAAATCCCCAAAAGTTGGTGGAATGACAACGTATGTAATGAGATTCTAAGAAGAAGATCAGAAGCTCTCAAATTACTAAAAGAGGATAACTCTTTTGATAATCAGAACAATTATGATGAAGTCATCCGAGAAAAAAACAAAGAACTCAAAGTGATTGAATCCAATTACCTCAATAATTTTATCACGTCAATTGATCCAAACATGCCGATAAGTCAAGTGTGGAACTTCATCCGTAGATTCAGTGGTTCAAATACTAACCAATCGAACATGAAGAATGAAAAAATGAAACAAAACATCCAAGCTGCAATTGACAAATTGGTTGACGAAGTACCACAGGATTATTTACAGCCTATGGCTTCCGAGGATTCAGGGAAGCAATCTCCAAATGGCATATGGCTACCAATCACTATAAAGGAAACTTTCTACATAATTAACTAATTGAAAGTTAATTCAGCAACAGGTTCAGATTTGATATCCAACAAAGTCATCAAAATCCTTCCTGAGGAAGCCGTCAAAGTTTTCACGCATATATTTAATCGAATCATGGAATCAGGTGAAATGCCAATGGAATGGAAAAAATTTGACATCTGTCTCATCCCTAAGCCAGGTGATAACGGCTTTAGACCGATTTCCCTAGCCTCCTGCCTAATGAAAGTTTTTGAAAGAGCTTTCATGAACAGACTGGAGTATTTCGTTAAAACAGAGCAAATTCTCCCAAGATTTCAATTTGGTTTTCAAAAATCAAAATCATGTTTGGATAATCTGGCCGTTTTCACGACCGACATTAAAAACGCCTTTGCAGAACACAAATCCATTGCTGCAGCATTCATTGATAGAGAGGGAGTATACGACAACGTACAACCGGATATTTTAATCCAGAATCTAGAGGAATTGAAACTCTCTAAAAGAATCATTAACGTTTTATCCAATTTAATAGGAAGAAGAGGAGTTAATTTTTACCCTTCAGGTTCATTAATCTCTTCTCACTTTGTTATTAAAGGTTTACCTCAAGGATGCGTCACAAGCCCAATTCTGTTCAATGTATACATGAGAAAGATAATGAGAAACATCGGACTTTGCTGGTCATTACAATTCGCTGATGATTGAATCTTATATTTCAAAAGTGAGTGTCTAGACGACTACAAAAATTACTTAAATGACGGTTTAATTCAGCTCAACTCTTGGATTACACAACTCGGTTTAAAAATATCCACAAAGAAGACTAAATTCATGCTATTCAGCCGTAAAAAATCAATTCCTGAGGACATGTTCATCACTATCAACGGAGTTATCATAATAAGATCGCAAGCAGTTCGTTTCTTGGAAGCTATATTGGACAGTAAATTAACCTGGAATCTCTTCATCGATTATACTACAAATAACATCATCAAAAGTACTTCAGTGCTTAAAATTCTATCTAAAAAAGCCTTCGGGATGCATCCAACTACTGCTCTAATAGTTTTCAAATCTTTAATCAGGGCTAGAGCATTGTGGGCAGGTTTCTGTTCCAATTCTGCAAGCGAAAGTTATTTGATAGCAATTGAAAGAGCCCTCAACGCTGCATTAAGGCTAGTTCTAGGGTGCTACCCTTCTACACCACTAAACATACTTCAAGATTTGGCTGGACAAATTCCACAAGCCTTGTGAATTAAAAAACTTACGTGTCGCTACCTAGCTAGGAGCTACAGTAATAAAAATCATCCTCTGATCCCTGAACTCCATTTTGCAGAGCTGATCAGATCTAGAAAACGAGATCCAAAGGCATCGAATTCCTTTTTATTCAATCGCTGGATGAGTCAAGAAAATTCACTTGGAGAACTAACTAGAGAAGAGAGACTTCCATATTATGAATACCCTTTAAAGGCACAACTAAAACCCTCAATAATTCACACGGGAACAGGAAAGAAAGTTAAAAAAAGTGATTTACCATCTCGTTCTTTCCAAATGAAAATCAATTCTACGAAACCGAATTGGCAAATATTTTTCACAGATGGTTCCAGAATAACCAATGAGGAATATGCTGGTTTAGCAATCGTGAATAAAAGAGTGTCCTTAACGAAACACTCCAAGATGACCTCTCAGGCATGTATTTTTGAAGTTGAGGCGATAGCTGATATTCAGGCTCTTCAGCAAATTAACCAATCCAACATACCCAGAGCTATCATCTGTTCCGACTCGTTGAGCACCATTTTAGCCCTGAATTACGTGGGGTAGAATCAAAGCTTCAGGACGTGAAATAGAGATTTCTACGCAAAGTACTTTATTTAAAAAATTACACTGTATCATGAATCTTTGGATTTTTCGGCGTTCCCACGGAAAGCTCCAATTTCAAAGCTTTGAAACAATGCCACGTGCATTTTACAAATGAGTTTCGTTAGACGGTCATGTGCTTCTTCTCGAAAGAAGTCACACTTTTATATGAAAAAATTTTTAATTGTTTTGGAAAAGCTCGCTTGTTCGAGCTTAGCCTAAAGTGCAGACCTGAAGCGCAGATCTCTTGAGACCACTTGATTCAATGAAAAAGATGTGCATCCGTAAACACCGTGATACTTGTTGTATTTTGCCTTACTTATTTGAAATTCACCTGATTCTGTCTGATTTTACTAAATAGAGACATATTCTGAGACTCTGTGAGGGAAAGAAGTTTTCATAAAAACTTCTTTTCCTGCCAAACTGTCTCATTTTGTTATAATGTGCTGCTGCGTGTGGTATTTTGCCAGATGTATTCATAATTCGTTTAATTTTATCAAATCTGGAAACTGGTTAGACACTCCTTCTGAGAAGCCAATTTTCGCCAAACTTCACTACATCTGGAGGTAATTTGCTATTGGTGAACAAGTTTGGCTAATATTTGCCAAATTCATTAAAATCGGTTACTTTTAACAAATTTTGTAAAACTTTGGCAACGTCCTAAATACATTAGGCAAGTATAATATTTCCTCTAGCGTCACATTGCAAACGAATGAAAAATATTACGGGGAGCATATTCCACTAAAGATAGCATCAATGTTGAATTTGTAGTTCTCAAACGGAAAAACTCTCTAACACTTGTGATAATGACAAGATTGTTGAAGAAGTCACATATTCACCGCAACAGAGAAGGCAAATTCGAAAATAACAAGGGAGTTTGTATTTACAGAAAGAAATTTATGCTCCGACAGTAGAAATGATGCTATCAAAATCTCAATTTGTGACAAAAAAGCTATAGAATAGTCCAACGCTGTATGTAATCGTACATACATGAACTGCAAGTAAATTTCCACATTGAAGAATTGAGAGGTATATCCAAAACCAAGAAAATAATATTTACTCAAGTTCCAATTTCAACTGTCCAAATCTCCCCCTTAAACCGCCACTTTGAAAGCACCTAGAGAGAGAGAGGAGAGAGGAGTAAGGGGGGCGAGGGTTGGAGGGGAATTCTCTTGATTTTTTATTTAATAGCAAAATTCTCCGTGAAAATAACGGGGCACACACACAAACACACACACACACACACAGTTGTGGAAGCCGACTGAGTCACACTGAGTTTTAGCTTTGACCGGTGTGTGCGGTCAAACGGTGTTTGAACTTTAATGGGACTGAGTGAGTGATTCCATAGGCCTTTCAGTCAAATGACTCAACGATGATTACTTCCGTTACGATGAAAGTAATCACTGGTAAATTGAGCAAAAAGCAGCCCCCTCCTACCCCTTTTCCCCTTACCCTCAACAAAAAGAAAAATAGAGGAATAATAAAGAGATCGAGAGATATGAAAATTGAAATATTCTGAGAGTTAATGAATTCAAGAATAATTGAAGCTATGAAATAATAAAGTAGACCTAATCAATTTGAGAGTACTTAAATCTTTCGCGTCTCGAATTTCCACTAAAATCCTCCTTCTTTTATTTTCATCGGCATATTGAAACAAATATCCGGAAGAGTCTGTGTCTGTGTGTGTGTGTGTGTGTGTGTGTCTTGGCAATGAGAGAAAGAGGCAAAGAGGAAAAACACGCGCAGAGGGAGAAGAAGAAGAGAAGAGGTGCCTTTTTGTCAACGAAAGAGGGGCGTGGGAAGCGGAAGCTATGGGGGAATCGATACCCGCCTGACTTCGATTAGCAGCGCTCGTCCGGATGGTGACCTTCCGTGGTTCAACGGGTACAGTGACCTCTCTCGGCGCGCCAGCAAGAGCCAACACTCTGCTCTTTTTCTCTGCACTCTTTCTCTCTTTTTCCCTCTCTTTAGCGCATTTTCTCCATCTTTCCCCTATTATAAATGCCTTTTTTCTTTTCTTTCAACTCTATTCTATTCTGCAGCAAACTCTCCTTCTCTCACACACACACACATACAAAATTTGTGTCCACGGGGATTATACACCATCTTCTTAGAGTCAAAGGGGCGTAAGTCCAGTTTATAACCATAGCACTTACGCCCCTTTGTTTCTAAGGCGATACGTAACCTTCTCTCGTTCTCTTATAAGAGAACTAAGAGACATCTTCAACAGAATTGTGAAATAAAGATGTTTCTTGATGAATATGAGATAATATATGCATATAATACGATATATCGTATAGAAAAAAATCAAGATTTCTCGAGAATTTCAAAATTTGAGATCAAATCAGTAGCGAAGTGGTAAAGAGAGTTGAGTATATATGGTTATGTGACTTAACTCCCTTTACCACTTCGCTACTGAAATAGTCTCTTTTTTTTCTCGCTATAGCGAGAGCGAGCTTCTTGAACTCATAAAATATATTCGCCTGAGGAATAGAGGGAATATAACTATAAAAAATGAATATTTATTCTATTTTTTCCATAGGACTAGTTATTATAGTGACATAGTAAACATCCCCTATCTTAACATAGGAATTTTTCCTGTGTGAAAATAGGATAACTATTTTTTTTTTGTTTGTATAGCGTGCAGCATCCGAAGAAACGTGCACGAATAGTGTGAATAAAGGCTCAGTGCTATAAGGCATTTTTTAAAGTTGAAGAAATGAAGAAAAAAAAAAGGAGAGTAAAGAAAGAAAGAGGAGAGTGAGGGGAAGGGATAAAAAAGTCTCTCAGTTCTACTCTCTCTCTTTTTTTCTCGTGTGTTTTCTATGTATTTTGCCTTTGCACAGTCACGCTCTTGTGCGCACACACAAAACGACTCTCGTTGGAAAATTCAGGGACGCCCAGTGCTCCTCAACATATATATACCACAAATCTGATTTCTCTATTTTCCATAGTTTAATTGTGTATTTTATGGTATTTAATTGTTAAAATTGTGAATTTACATTATTATTATAATGACTGTTCGAGTAATGAGCAAGTAAACTTGACCTTGAACTGGATAAATGAGATTTTTTTTATTCTCCCACCCAAATGAGGATTTTTGCTAAATTTATTCTAGCAGATGTAATTGAATTTCTTTCACGATATTTCAAGGAAAATCACACTTGGTTTTTAATGGAATTCCAAGGATTCGACATTAATTTGAATCAATTGTGTACTTTTGATGGAATTGGAGGATGGAAATTTCTGGAATTCTTACTGGTTTTTTTTTTTTTTGTTTTTTTTTTTGGAGTGCCAGTTGTTGGCTTGTGTATCGATCCAGTGGCAGCTGGCTCAGTCTCGTTATAACTGCCACCCTTTCGCTTTCCACTCGATCGCTCCCTCTCTCTCTCTTCTCTTTGCACTATTTTATTACACCCAACTCCCACTCTATCTTCAGGGGGTTAGTCCCCCCCCCCTCTCTTTTTCTCTCTCTTTCATGCTGTGTTATCCTGTGAGTTTTAGTAGTTATAGACGTTCTCTCGCCCCATTGGTCTCTCTCTCTCTCTCTTTCTCTCTGTATCATCGAAGAGAATGACCAAGCGACCGCATTCATCGATTTAATCATACGAATTATCTCTTGATATCACCGCTCGTTAAATTTATGTCTGCAATAAAAAGAAAATTTACTCTCCTATTTTTTCCACAATTTTCTGTCCATTTTTATTTCATTTTTTTTTTCATGTACATACAAATTATAATTAAATTCCAATGATTCATGATTGATTGGAAATTAGACGCTTTTCCAATTGATAATCCGATTGAAGAATTGAATTAACATGCATCGAGATAAAATAATTTAATTAAACCACGAAATTGAGAAATATCGATTTTGGTATGTTACACACAGAGGCACACACACAATTTGTGTGTCTGTGTGTGGGGGGGGGGGGGGGGGAGGGAGAGGGGGCTTTTGAAAATCCCCCAGAGATGATTCTAATGGGGCTGGCTATGGTTAAGCCTCCAATCACCGTCAGCCACACTAATGACTTTGATGATTGTGTCATGCTGACTGTCTATTGATTTTCCAAAGACTCCTAGTGTCGCTGCATTTCATCCACTCGATTCAAAAAAAAAAATTGTCACTTATTTATCCGATTCATTTTCACTTTTTTTCTAATTAAATACTCTAATTGTCCGTAACTAAAGAGAAAAAATGAGCAAATGTAATATATCCTCTATAGATATAGATATATATGATCAATGCTTATTTAAGACGAATTTTTCATATTTACTTGCACAAAATACATATCTTTAAGACCAGAATCATTTTTTTTTTCACAGTTTAGTCAAAAATAAAGAAATTTCACGTTTTTCATGGGATATTTGGGCAAAATAAAATAAATTGAATAAAATAAAACAAATTTTTAATTATCATGAAAGAAAAGGGGCAAAAGGGGGAATCTGGAGAAAAAGGATTCATTTCTTAATGAAGTGGTAAACGCCCCCCCCCCCCTTCTCCTCCTCCTTTTCTCCCTGTTTTTTCCTCAAACTCTGATAAATTCAATGATCAAAAAAACAGGAGAAAAGTTGTGTAACAAATGCTCACGTGTTAAAAACTCAGCAAAAAAAATGGAAAAATAAAAATAAAGCCAAATGAATTCTTCGTCGAAGGGCGATGCACTGTTGAAGTTTCACGTCCATAAATACTAGTGTCGGGTAAAGGGGGAGGGGGGAGGGGCAGTAGGAGGAGAAGGAGGGATTGTATAACCAAGAGGTGAAGCGCACAGTTGTACAGAGAAATCCACCCCCTTTTTATCCACAGTCGCGCCACCACATCGTCGCCGGTCTCCCCCCCCCCTCCCTATCCAACCCTGATTCACCCTCTGCGCCTCATAAAATACACACACACACACACACACATACATATAGATACACATAAAGAGAAATGTACAGTGCTTTCCCCTCCGGCTGTTGCGCCAGGAGGCTCGAAGGGGAGGGGGGGGGGTACGGTCGATGCGGCGTGTTACCATGGCAACGAGACGCGTCGTTGGGGGGTAACCAAGGGGGGTTGGTTGCATTTCAACTGAAATACTGGGGCTAAACCATTGGCGAGATGAACCAACTCTCTCTCTCCCTCTTGTGTTTTGCACCCCCCCCCCCTTTCCCCCTCTTCCGCCCCTTTTGCAGCACACCTTGTCTGTCTCACATCTGTCTCACTTTTTTTATTCTACCCCAACTCACTTTTATTCAATTCCCTCCTCTCTTTCTGCAACCCCCCTCTTCCTCCCCCCCCCCCCTCTCTTCGTGCTGCTCTCTCCCACCACTTTGTGTGTGTGTGTGTCTGCACTTTACCGAAAATCGAATTCTAGCCGTGGCTAGCAATTGCGCAAAGTCGAGGTTATGGTCCACAGACGCAGCCAAGGTTTCCACTTTTCAAGGTTTCAAGGTCGATAGGAGAAAAAAAAAATTTACAGACTGGATAAATCTACTGGAGTTTTATGGGGAATTTTAGGGATTTGGGTGGAGGGGGTTTGAGTTGGGGATTTTTTTGGATGATTTCAGGGTGAAGCTGGGGAAATTTGCGGTGGAAAACATGTGGGGAAATCGATTTTTTGGAATTTTTGGAAAAATGTAGGTTTTTAGGGCTGTTTTGAAGCTTCTACCTTTTTTCATTTTCGAAAATTTCCACTTTTTTGAGGATATCTCTGATTTTAATTGTCATGACGCCAAAATTTTGGGAGGAAGTCGAAGATGAGATCATTTGCAGTTTATTCATGCGGTTGAACTCAATTTTTATCGATTTCTTGAGAAAATGAAGAAGAAAAACTGATTTTTATCAAATTCTTTATTTTTACACGAAAAATTGATATAAATTCATACAAAATCACTTAAATCGATGGCAAATGATCTCATTTTTCACCTCCATACAAAATTTCTACTCTAAAACCATTAGAACTGTAAATATACCTAAAAAAGTGAAAATTTTGGAATTCGAAGGGGTGTAGGTCTTTATTTTTCAGCCAAAAGCATCAAATTTTCCAAAAATTCCAAAAATTAAATTCTGACACATGTTTTCCACTGAAAATTTCCTCAGCTTTTCGATGGAATCATCAAAAAAATTCCATCTCCAATATTTCAATCAATTTCTCACGATTTCCATTCTGCAAAACTTCAAATTTCACAAAAAATACAATTTCTCTCCATTTTCTCCAACCTTTTCCAATATACATATGGATTATGGAGAAATGTGGAGGTACAAGAAGCATTTCCTCGATTTTAATTCCGATCTGAAAAATAATGAAAAAAGTTCTCTATCGCTCCAATTGAAGAGGTAAATTCAATTGAAAAAATTATTCAAATGCCAAATCCCTTTTCTCAATATTACGCAAATTATATTCTAAAAATCCCTCATTTCCCCCTCGTTATTCATGAAAGAGAAAAAAAAAAATTGAAAGGATAAAAAAGAACCAAGGTATTTTCTTTTGATCACTAAAACTTGATTACAGAGATTACGATAATTAGACGTCAATTACGTAGCAGCTAATATACGAGAGGGTCGTGAATTTTTCTCCTTTTTTTCACAAAGTTCTCAAAAGGTCAATGGTGAGAATGCCCTTGCAGCGCGACAAAGCGTGAAATTTCATATCTCTCGGGTATCAGCCTTGAGCAAATTCCAAAAAAAAGGAGAAAAAAAAAATTACATTCATGAACATTAGAGGCATCGATATCATCCGATAGAAACTCGTAAATAAGGGATGAAGAGAGAAAATCTATTACATCAATTTGGGTCAACTACGTTGATTATCTCTGAGATGAAGCTTCCAACTATCCTTTTGCCCATCTTCTAGCCTCGAAGAAGATAAAACCCAGCAAAAAAAAAAAAAAAAAAAAAAAACCGGAAGAGAATGAAAATTTCTGCAAACGATAATTCAATTGGGGGCTAGTCTCCGGAATTTTCACTCAACTATAATCATACACTTTGTGAAACGATCGATCACATCAAACTCTACTCGTGAAACTGCGACAAAATGGCTTGACCTTTGTTACTCAGAGTAAACTTTGAATTGAAAGGCGCACACACAGACACAAAGTTTCGATAAAAAGAAGGGGAAAAAAAAAGCGTTGAAACTTGCTTTTTAGATTTTTCATGGAAGTGAAAAATAAAAGGCTGTCCTGAAGTTTCATAAAGTTTTTACAAAAAAATGTCCTCCAACACTGTTAGTCCATAGAGACCGTAACTTTTTTTTTTCTCTTAAAAAAGAATTTGCTTTGACGTTGATGGAACGCGTTTTTGAGGCTCAATCAATTATTCTGGGGAACAAAATGAAATTTGAATAAATAAAAAAAAAAGGGCAAATTGTGTCGAGAATAATCATGAACAAGGTCACACACACAATGGTACACTGTTGAAAATTTCCATCTGAATTTTCCGTGCAAAATCCCGGAAATTTCTAACAAGTCACATTTCCACTGAAATTTCAAATAATTACATTGAAAAATGAGCAAATCATCGATTTTCAAATAATTTTATGCATGAATATTAATGAAATTTGTGAATTTCAGTTTAATTGTTTCTTGAAAATTGAGTAAAAATAGGAAAAATTTAAAGAAAAATTGAAAATTCAAGTCATTTTGATTCTGAATATTCATGTCCAGTTGAAAATTGAAGTAATTTGTAGAATTTTCGTCTCAATTCTACCTAAGACTCATAGGTTCCTTTGATTTTCCTCTGAAGCTCAGTGATTTCATAATCATCTTCGCATTAAAAAAAATTCAATATCACGTTTACACAGAGAAAAATGTTTTCTTAATTTAAGAATGTGCAGTCACTTAATTTAAGAATGTGCGGGTCACTTAAATTAAGAAAGAAAAAGTCACTTGATTTAAGCGAGAAAACTTACTTGATTTAAGTGATTTTTACTTTCTTAAATTAAGAAAAAAAAAGTTACTTGATTTAAGTGAGAAAAGTCACTTGATTCAAGTGAGTTTTATTCCCTTAAATTAAGAAAGAAAAAATCACTTGATTTAAGTGAGAAAAGTCACTTGATTTAAGTGACTTTTACTTTCTTAAATTAAGAAAGGAAAAGTTACTTGATTTAAGTGAGAAAAGTCACTTAATTTAAATGACTTTTACTTTCTTAAATTAAGAAAGAAAAAATCACTTGATTCAAGTAAGAAAAGTCACTTAATTTAAGTGACCTGCATATTCTTGAATTAAGTGACTGCACATTCTTAAATTAAGAAAACATTTTTCTCTGTGTATGGAAATTTCCATCGAATTGTCTATGAAATTTCCATTATTTTTCTAACGGTGTAGATGTCTATCCACATATAAGGGAAACCGGGGCAAAATGGGCCGGTATCTCAAAATATATCAGGATTTTTTTTGAGAATGAAGTCGTCTATAAAAAAATTTGAAAAAATTCACCAACAATGTCTACATATTGTAGCATCTTCTCAAATTTTTTCAGATTTTTTCATCAAGTCCTTAACTCCAAAAAAAAATCCTGGATCATAACTCCGCAAAGGTCCATTTTGCCCCACTCTCCCCTGTATATGTGTGGGTGTCTGCGTCTGTGTAAATACACTCGGTACATTCTGTTAGTATGTGTGTGTGTGTGTGTGTGTCCATGCAGTTTGAGTACATAAAACAGAGTCTGCACAGAGTTATCTAGACCTCCCCTGTGCTTCTGGCAGTTCTGTCCGTTGTGTATCGAAGTTATAGAGTGCGGATATAGAATAGTGGTGGGGATAAAAAGAGAGAGAGAGAGATGGCACATGAGACAGTTGCAATGAGAGAAAATGAGACAGGGGTATACTCAGCGGTGTTTGCCCCTTCTCTACAGTCCCCGTAATACATACGGTGCGGTAGTTTGTGAGTGATCGATCGAATTGCAAGAGAATAGAGGGCTTTACGCCCTCCCCTGCAGTGCAACCAAGTAGAAAACACTGTCATTCGTAACGACGTGTGATATATTATTTGCTGTGTGAATCATTACTGCGTTGAACTCGTATTTTTCCATTTTATTAAATAAAAAGAATAAAATAAAAATATTTAAAAAATACGGGAAATCGAAGGCATTGAAGATTCCTATTATTTAAATTATTTAAATTGGTTTTTAAATTATTCGGAGGGAGGAACTCAAATTTGAAGCTCCACATTTTGATTAGAATGTTGGATTTAGGATTTGGTGGGGAGAAGATAGAAAAGAGTCAAACTCACATCTTTCAAAAAATAAACCTAAAATGGACACATTTGAGTTTTTATGCATAAATTATGAAACAATCATTAAATGAATGAAAATATTGGAGATGGATTTTTTTTGATGATTCCATCGGAAAGCTGAGGACATTTTAGTCGGGAAACATGTGCCAGAATTAATTTAGTTCAATTTTTTGAGAATTCGATTTTTTCTGGCATTTTTGAGGGGTAAAAGCCCCTCGATTTTTGAGAAAATTCAGCTTTTTTGAAATATCTCTGGTTCTATTGATCGTAGCGACCTGGGACCGATTTTAAATGAAAGGTGAGATCATTTCCCATTGATCTATGGGGTTTTGGATCCAAAAATATAAATTTTTTACATAGTTATGGGACAAAAACGAATGATCATAATTTTTCACAAAAGTTCCCATAACTATCTGAAAAATCGATACTTTAAGATTCAAAACCCCATAAATCGATGGGAAATGATCTCACCTTTCATTTAAAATCGCTCCCAGATCGCTACGACCAATAGAACCAGAGATATTTCCAAAAAACTGAATTTGCTCGAAAATCGATTTTACGCCTCAAAAATGCAAGAAAAAATCGAATTCTCAAAAAATTGGAGAAAATTAATTCTGGCACATGTTTCTCGACTAAAATTTCCTCAGCTTTCCGATGGAATCATTGAAAAAAATCGATCTCCCACTGTTTCATTAGAATGTCCACTTTAACCCATGTTTCCTATATATATCAAACTTCGCCTTCCTTCAACAGGCAATTTTCTAGAAATTATTCTTTGGGAAGGACTACTTTTCGTAGAGCCCCAAGGTCATGGGGCTTTTTGACCGTCTCTTTGGCCTATAACCCCCATGAATACAAGTCTATGGGGTCGGGAAAAGGGCGAAAGTATAGTTCCCTTTGAAGTAGATACTAAGTTACATCTTCAATGGAAACTCTTACAAAAGTGCAGTAAAGGGAGCAAAGATAGTGGATTAAATTTTTTTTTCGATAAAAAATATATATATATGTATCTATATAAATATGGAATCGTGCCCCCAGGGGATCCAGACGATTCGAGTTATTTTTATATTAATAATTTTTCATGTTATCCTCTCTCTCTTTTTTTCTCCTCTTTTTTCGTTCATCCGCTTTCATAACATGCGTCACTAACAACAGTGTTAAACTCAATTTTCTCCATTCTGTTTTTCACCCCCTTCTGTCATCCGCAACATTCATGTTTTTAAATGAAAAAAAAAAAAGAAGCTTGGTAAACTATAGGCACCAAAAAAACCTGGGGAAAATCGTCTCTCGGATATTTTTTAATATCGAGATGAAAAAGATGAATTAACAGATCTACTCGCTGACGATGAAAAAAAAAAAAAAACTCGTTATGCTTCTTCTTTTTTTTTTTTCATCACTGCTTTTGAAATACAGAGGAAAATAAAATCACAATTTACGTCAGCATGGTTTAATTGAGTGCCCCATTTAATCCAGCAATTTATTTATCTTTTTTTTTCTCTTCTTTCAACTTGTTTCTGGAGAGAGAGAGAGGGAGAGAGAGAGAGAGAGAAAAAAAACTAATCCTCGAGGGAGAGGTATGAAACTGCAACTGCAATGTGTTTAACCGTATGTAATTCTTTCGGGTAAAATCTCGAAAAATTTCACGAGGACACAGCAGAGAAATGAAAAAAATAAGATAAAAAAAGAGGAACGAGCTTCCAGAAACTGTCCGCACAGTTTAATCCTGTTTCATGAAATACATGAGATTTAGTCCTGCACCTCTGGAGGTTAAAGTTATTTAGACACAGTATTACATGCATCAAGCAGAGTGAAAAAAGACAGAAAATTTAAGAAAAAAAATTAAAATATTAAACTAAAGATAATAATTTTGACATACACACACAGTTCATGTGAAGATCATTTCACTCTCTGAATGCGGTTGAATAACCCACATTTTAGTTTACGATCCAGTAGCACTTGCTGCTCTGCGCAAAACATCAAGTGCCCAACCATGAATGTGTTTAGATAATCGTAAAATTTCATGCAGTAACGTATAAAAAGATCTTTGAAATAGGAACGATAATATTATGGGATATAAAGTGAGAGCTGAACAATACAATTTATTATTAAAGAAAAAAAGGAATATTCTCAATTTTTAGCATCTCATGATAAGCAGAAACTGGGGCAAAATGGACCCTTTTAAATTAATATGATTCAGGAATTTTTTTTGAAGTGAAGGATTTTATGAAAAAATCTGAAAAAATTTGAGAAGATGCTGCAATATTTGCACCATGTTCCTGAATTTTTTCAGATTTTTTTGTTGTTCCCTTCACCCTCAAAAAAAATCCCAAATAATTTTTAGTGGCAGGACCATTTTGCCCCAATTTCTCATCTTATAAAATATTGAGGTTCGATGTCATAAAAATTGGAGTAAAAAATGCAAAAAAAAAACTGCATCATCTTCTCAACGAGAATAAAGTACTTTATGCTCCTTCCAATACATCTTTTACTACTTCAGAGTTTATAAAAAAAAAAAAAAGAACTTCAATGATAATAATGAGTGGATGAAAAAAAAAATTGTAGTAATTCGTTAACTAGGGTGGAATGAATCTCGATCCTCCAAGAAATGATATTTGCACTTTGCACTTGTGTGTTTGTGGGTGTTTTCGAGTAGTTGTGGAAAGCCCAGGTAAAAGATCTCGAGTAGGTTCACTCGCTCTTAACTTAGAGGTAAAAAAAAAAAGAGTAGTGAAAAGGTACTTATAGAAAGAGAGAGAGAGAGAGATGTCACGTCAGTTCACTTGTGTCTTTCTTCTCAATTTTTTTTTGCCATCTGTTTTATAGCAAAAAATAAGTGATAAAAAAAAATAGAGAAGACGAGAAATATAAAAACACTCAAGTTTATGAGTATTTCAATGTACTTCAGAAACCAAAGTAGTAAAAGTTTTTTTCTGGGAAGGCAAAAGAAGAGGAGAAAAATTTCGTCGTAAGAATATTTCGAAAGAAGATTAAAATAAGAAGTAACTCATGACAATTGTGTCCTTGCTAGTACTACAGTGAAATAGAAAGAAGGGAAAGAATAATTTAAACTTTCTTATTTGTTTCCTTAATTTTTTCTTCTTATTTCCCTTCACTTGAAGTTCTTTATAACCGCCCCCTGAAGCACATCCAATTCACCAAGAGTGTGCATAAACACACAGTCCACACAGTTGAATAGATAGAGACAGAAGAAAGAGATAGAGCAAGCCTCCACCAAGAAACTTCTCTATCTCATTGCTGCATCGCGAAAATTCCTTCACGAAGGCCAAAAGCCCCCGAATGTTCCACCGGTGTAACTTGAATAAACATGTAGAAGCCTAGTGGTTTTACTCTTCCTGGAGGATGATGGCGGTTCTACAGCCTTTGTCTACTCTTCCTCCTCATCCTTCTCCTCCCCTCCCCCCTCTTCTCCCCTTCTCTTGAAAGGTAGGAAAAAAAAGTTAAAAGACAGTGAAAAAAGAAGAAAAAAAGAATTAACGATCCACACAGTCGTGTCACTGCCACCGTAAATTCACTCGGTAACAGAAGACACAAATGCGGGTGTAACAGAGACACAAAGAGTTGAAGCGGAGAAACTTGAAGAGGGGAATAAAAAAAAATTTATCAGTTGAAGAGAGCAAGAGAGAGAGAAGGAGAGAAAGAGCGAGAGAGAGAAGCTAACACACACAGAGGGTGATGGGAATAAGAGAGCGATAACCTTCGGTGCTTGGTGACCTTGGTTGTCTTTCTCTTTTCTCTGCCATGCCTCCTCCGCGTGTGTGTTTCGCTTGTCTTTTAGCTCAGCAGGATGTGCACCTCTCTTCGTTGCTGGTGCTGCTGCTGCAGGGCGCGCGCTCGAGTGAAACATAACCATCGGGACCAAGAGAAGCTATTTAATTAAAGGGTCGAGTGTGTATGTGTATGTGTGTGTGTATGCGGGAGGATACAAACGTCGTGTTGTGTTCCCCTCAGTCCTCTGCACACACAGAGAGGGATCCTTGTCCTTCAACGAGGATAAAATATCAAACGTATAGTTAATTTAGCGTCTCCATGGTATCCTCATAGTCTCTTTTCCGTGGTTTCTCCTCCTCATTTGTTGGAAAACGAGAAGAGAGAACCCAGGAGCTTAATCCTCTTCTGGAAAATTCCAAATGAAATTGCTTATGATCGAGGAAAGCTGCCCCAAAATAAAATTTCTTTGTACTATAATTAGGGCCCCAGACTTTAGTTATTATTTCGTCCGGTTAAGTTGCTAGGTAAACGTTCGGATTCCAAATGTGTTGAATGTTAAGTTGTCAGACTGTTTCGGAAATTTAAGTAATTAAAATGAGAATTCCTACTAAGATTCTCCTTCAATTACCCCCCAAGATCCCCTCCAATTCCCCCCAAAATCCCCTCCGATTCACCCTGAGATCCCCCTTCAAATCCCCCTAAGATTTTCAACATTTGGACAAATTTGATTCTACACATTTGAAATTGTGCGAACGGTTACCTAGCAACTATACCGGACGAAATAATAACTAAAATCTGAATCTAACCCTTTACCACTTCGCTACTGAAATGCACTTTATTTTCAACATTTTTTTGTCAATAACTTGAAGAAAATAAATTTTGAAAAAGCGCACATTCCCTCTACAAAAGCCATAAAATTAAGTACCAAAAATAGGGAATTTATTAATAATGTAGGGTTTATTTTGTTCTTTTGTTACAGGGATGCCGGTTGACTGAAGATGGCCTCACCGACACCCTCGTTGGAATCACGCGCAAATTCCCTTGGATCCCTTGTATCACTGTCCCCGCTAACAGTTAGCGGGAGTTCACCACCAGCCAGTGATTCAGCTATTTGTGACGTTGATAGTTGCGATATTTGCTTGGACTCGGGTAGTAAATCGATTGACGGTAATTGTCACTGTAGAATTGGACGTGGTGTAAGGTGTACTGGTTGTAAATCAACTGAATCAGACGCAGTAGCACGTTGCTTTGATTGTGCTAATTTTCTTTGTCCAAATTGCGTTATGGCGCATCAATTTATGCACTGTTTTGAAGGACACAGAGTATTGAATCTTGGTGATTCAAAGATGGAATCAAACAATGATACAAGAACAAATCTTGTTATAAGCGGTAGTAATGGTAGTAATGGTGAAAAAGCACTTTACTGTCCAAGACACAAGACAGAATTATTAAAATATTTTTGCCGTGCTTGTACAGTACCAGTATGCAAAGAATGCACATTAACTGATCATCCTGGTTCATTGCACGACTGTGTTCATATATCTGAAGTTGGACCACAACAATTGGAATCAGTAGCACGTGCTGTTGCTGATTGTCGTGCTAAAGCATCTGATGTTAGATCAGCTGTAAAAGCTGCTGATCATGGTGCTGCAAGACTACAAGTACAGTATCACAAAGCCCAAAATGAAATCAATGATACATTTCAATTTTATCGTTCAATGCTTGAAGAACGTAAGCAGGAACTATTGAAAGAACTTGAATCGGTATTTTCAGCAAAACAAATATCATTGGGTGTAGTTACACAGAAAGCCAATGAGATGGCTGATAAAATTCAACAGACTTGTGACTTTGTTGAAAAATTAACGAAATACACAACAATAACTGAAGTTCTTATGGTTAAAAAATTACTTGATTCAAAGCTACAAATACTACTGAATTATACACCTGATATATCATCACAGTCAGCTGACTTGGAGTTTGTTAGTAATTATCAGGCAATACAAGTTGGTGTTAGAAATACATTTGGTTATGTACGTAGTAGTACTGATAGCAACAGTGTTGGACCAAGTAAACAGCCACCAATAGCAAGACCAACTGCATTATCAAGTGGTGGAAATAGCAGTAATGCAAGCAGTGGTCCAGGCAGTGCTGGTTCACTCGGTGGTCTACTACTAGACAGACCATACAGCAATGGTCTTGTATCAAATTCAACATGTACATCAACATCACCACCATCATTTGAGAGCAATGTTATATCAAAACGTTTTAGCTCAGTGAATAGTCTTGGTCCATTTTCAACAACAATAACTGATTTAAACATAAATGGAATGAATAATCCATATGAAAAATGGAGCAACGGTGGCAGTGATACTTATTCAGTAACAGCTAATGATCATTATTCAATGACAACAACAAATGGACCAACTGATTCCGTCCTTGATCTAACATCAAAATTAATGTCAGCAGCAGCAATATTTCCACCAAAATCCCAAATAAAACGACAAAAAATGATATATCATTGTAAATTTGGTGAATTTGGTGTTATGGAGGGACAATTTACTGAGCCATCTGGTGTTGCTGTTAATGCACAAAATATCATTGTTGCTGATACTAATAATCATAGAATTCAAATATTTGATAAAGAGGGTAGATTTAAATTTCAATTTGGTGAATGTGGTAAACGTGATGGACAATTATTATATCCAAATCGTGTTGCAGCAGTACGTCCATCTGGTGATATTATTGTTACTGAACGTTCACCAACACATCAAATACAAATATACAATCAGTATGGACAATTTGTACGTAAATTTGGTGCAAATATATTGCAACATCCACGTGGTGTTACAGTTGATTCAAAAGGACGTATTGTTGTAGTTGAATGTAAAGTTATGAGAGTTATTATATTCGATCAGGCTGGTAATGTATTACAAAAATTTGGATGTTCAAAACATCTTGAATTTCCAAATGGTGTTGTTGTTAATGATAAACAAGAAATATTTATCAGTGACAATCGTGCACACTGCGTTAAAGTATTTAATTATGAGGGTGCTTATTTACGTCAAATTGGAGGTGAAGGTATAACAAATTATCCAATTGGCGTTGGTATCAATGCAGCTGGTGAAATACTTATTGCTGATAATCATAATAATTTTAATTTAACAATATTTACACAAGAGGGACAATTAGTATCGGCACTTGAGAGCAAAGTTAAGCATGCACAGTGCTTTGATGTTGCACTTATGGATGATGGATCAGTTGTACTTGCAAGCAAGGATTATCGTCTTTACATATATCGTTATGTTCAAGTACCACCAATTGGCATGTAGAGCCGTGGATGATGGGCAATATGTGCTCATCGTGATACATCAATGTTAACTAAAAATAAATTACATTATTACAACAACAATAATAATAATAAAACAATATATTATGATAACATTGATGATAATCATACGACAATTATGAGACAAAAGGGTGAAAAATATAAATTACAATTGCAACAACGCAAATTACCAACGATCTCATCAGTATCATCATCTTCATTATCATCATCATTATCATCATCATCATCAGTTTGTGAAATATCAAGAAAATTGGATTACAACGACATCGTTAATCTGCAATGTGATACTGATAACATAATGGCACGCGCCACCGGGGAATCTCGTCAAGACGCCTCATCCACGCTGTGAATTTTTTTTTGCCAGTGAACTTGTATCTGTTTTTTTTTTTTTTTTTTTATGTTGAATTATTATAATTTTTTCTTTGATTTTTTTTTTTTTAAATTAGTTTTTTTCTCTCTTGAGGGGACTGCGAGAATGAGTATCTCCTTGACACACGCACAACTAATAAAAAAAACTGTGAAGGAAGTTTAAATTAAATGAAAAATGACGAAATAATAATTAAAAAAATGATAGAAGAGGCGGACTCGGAGACACAGAAAAATGAAAAAAAAAACCCGAGATATTAAATGATTAACACGTACACACGCGCGAAAAAAAAAAAATGAAAAAACTTACTTGTTAATGTTGTTATAACTGAAAATACTGTTGTTGTTGTTTAGTTGTAGAGCTCGCCGCCACTAGTCACTTTTCCCCCTGATTCTTACCGTGTTATTCCTCTCTTTTTTCCCCTCCTCTGCCCCTTTTCATTCCCATTGTGATCATAATCACAGCATCATCCAGGATTTCCTAAATGTGAAATTCAATTTCACAAGCGAAAAAGATAAAAAAAAAAAAAAAAAAAACGTTTGGTAGCGATTTTTCTCTTTTTTTCGTTGGAAAATTCACGGGATAATGCCTTGATCCAATTATTATTATTCTTTTTCCCCAAACTATCATTGATAAAAAATGAAAAACTGTCGCAGCGTGTTTCTCATCCCCCAGTTTTCCTTGTAATATTGTTCCGCACCTCGAGAGCCCTTAAAAAAAATCAAATAAGAGCCACGTTTGCGTTGTAATCTGCGTCTCTCGTGTGCGCAAAAAACCGAGTGGCCAAGAGAGGACTCGTTAAAAAAACCTTCCACCCACAATTTTTTATTTTTTTTTCTCCTCATTTCATTACTCCTTTATATTTCAAACAATTTTCCATCGTTCATACTTGTAAAAAAAAAAAAAAAAAAGAGGTGGGATACACACGAGACAAAAGGTCGAGACTCTTGACCTACCATAAAGCTCTCCACGTACTTTCATTACAATAAATAATGAAAAAAAAATGAAAATAAACATGCTCATCGTCATTGTCACGAGTTCCTCGAAGACGCGCGTCTATCGTTGGGTAGTCATCGATTTTTTATTTAAAAAAAAAAAGTTAACTTCGTCCAGCGAGTGACGAACAAAAAAATATTGTCGTTAATTTCATTTAGGTATCTTTTTTTCTATCCAAATACGATTAATTAATTGATTAATTGTTCATTGATAATATTATTCAATCCTTTTTTTTTTTTTAATTTTTTTTAAAAATATGTTATATACCTCGGACGAGAGCCCTCGATGCAGATGTTACATATATAATGCTGCAGAGACTTGTAATTTTTTTTTTTGATTTCTCATTGCATTTAATAATTATAATATAAACGGACAATGATGGGACAGTGTCCAATCGTGAAACGTTTGGTAGTTTTTTTAAATTTTTTTATTCTGATTATCTCTTTCGTAAGTTCAAATTTAGTCTTCAGTGCACCCAAAAAAAAAAAAAAAAAAAACACGTGACTATCCTATTTTTTTTTTGCCTTTTTTTTCTTTTAGTCATGTGGTAGACAAGGGGGGAGATAATTGTGGCTGATTTGGTTGAGTGCAAATTTTTTTTAATTCTTCTCTAATTTGACCAAAAAATTGTTTTTTTTTTTTCATAGATTGACTCTTCCTCTTGTAGTCCCATCAAAAATACTCTTCCCCCTTTTTTTGAATTGTGTGCTTAATTATTTTTTTACCCAAAAAAAAAATGCGATCATCGCCGTTTGTTTGTTTGATTGATTGTTTTTTTTTCCACAATTGTAGTTATTGTAGTTTGTAGACGTAGTGAATTGAAAGAAATATGGAAAAATCAAGGATAATGTACCAATTAAGAATTTTTCCAAAACCTTTCTTTTAGTTAATGATTATTATTATTATTATTATTATTATTTTTTCTGTTATTGTATTACACCTTGCCCGACAATTATTAATTACCGTGACTGCTGCCACTTTTGTATTTAAAAACACGAATAATTCCTAATTTTGAAAGGAAAAAAAAGGAAAAAATGAAAATTGTTCTGTTCCATCGAGCATCTTCCCTTATTTTTTATTTTATATACAATTATTATGATTTAATCGTCTTAAGACAATCGATTCAGGAATGACCAGTATGTGTTTTGAAGTTTAAAAAATTAATAGAAATTTAATGAAAAAAAAAAAAGAAAAAATTGAGTTAGACACACTTTCTGTTTCTTCTTTCACACACAAAATATTCAAAAGAAAAAAAAAAAAGAAAAAATAGTATTAATATATTTTGTTGGATGAGTCGAGTGAACTGAGAGAGAGCGACACATGATAAAAAAAAAAAATTAAAATATGATATGAAACGTTTTTGGTTTGTCACGACTTTCCATGCATGTTTGAAACAATTTTTACAATCATTTATTAATTATTGTGTATTTTTTTTTCTTTTTTTTAATTATATTAGTATTATTACTTATTGTATTATTTTTATCAATTTAACTGAATTCATTGTGTGTGTGTTACTGTCCTAAATAAATTGGGCGTCAATTTTCACTGAAAAAAAGCAAAAAGAAAAGAGTTGACGATAAATCGTTGAAGCGCAAAAATTGCAGGAAAATTGAAAACAAAAATTTTTTTTTTAGATTTAACCGATAAGACTGCGAGAGGCTAGCTGGCAAAAAAATTGTTTCTCTCTCTATTTCTATAGATAAATATATATTTTTCTCTCTCTTTTACGAATTTTTTTTCTATTTTGACTTTGTGAAGAACGAGAAGAGGAAAGGAGGGAAATTCAAATTCACCAGATATCAAAGAAAAAAAGTCGAGAGAACTGTTCTCTCCCTTTATTTTTGTTCGTTCACTAAAGTATGGTAGATTTTTCTTTTATTTTCTAGATTATTTCCCTTTTTTTTTAACATTTTTTTTTATTTTTATTCATCCCTTCTGCACTATCCCCGAGAGTCCCGAGTAGACGTGCGACCTCGATTCAGGACGCTCGGTTGAGAGTCAGTCAGGCAAGCCGGAAAATTTTCAAATCTCTTTTCTCTCACAGTCCCTTCAGGGCCCATAGAGAATCTACTAGGCTTTTTCCAATATTTTATTCACTAGCGAGCCTTTTTTTCCCCCTTTTTTTCTCTTTTTTCGTGACCAATTAGAGGAGAAAGAAGAGAAAAATTTCGTGCATTCACATTGTACTTATTAGAACAAAAAAAAAATGAGAAATGAAATCTGGTACTCGAATTTCCCTTTTTTTTCTCGAATTTTCTTCATTTAGTTCAGTGACACTGTATTTGTACATAAATTATATAGACGATTTAAAGGCAAAAATACTCTTCATTTTACAGTAATTACTATTATTATGTTTTTTTTTCATATTCACTCATTATGATTTTTCTGTCACGCGTGCGTTTGTGTGGTGTGCGATTATTATTCGTTTTTTCCCTTTTTTTCTTCTTTATAAACTATTCCATGACCCGATTGAGTGCAAATTTATGTGAAAAAAAAAAGAATTACCGTGAAATTTTCTTTTTTTTTAAGTAAATATTAATTATATTGATGATTTGCACACCAAAGTTGGATAAAAGAAACATTCAGAATTCGGTTAATTTATTTATTCAATGTTTAATTATTTTTTATTATCTAAAATTATTATTCATCAATTTTTTTGTGCTTTTTTTTGATTCATTGAAATATTCGAGGAGAATGACTAATATCAGTTGATAATTGATTGGTGATTATAAAATTTCATTATTAAAAGGAGAATTAAGAGTCACTTGAATATTTTTTGATAAAGTACGTTCTTATTCCAATTAAAATTCCTGTTAATAAATTAATGAATAAATTTTATTTCTATACTTTAGTTTTTATAATTAACGAACGACTTAATCAATATTTTCGAGTGATTATTTTTCTTCCTGCAAAAAAAAAACAGTTTATTTTCATTGTAAAAAAGAGAAAAGAAGCAAAATTGACGAAAAAAATTCACCAACAATTATATATCTGATATTTCAATTAATTCAATAGTTAGACGCTAATTACAAAAAAATTTTATAAATTTTTTTTTCATAAACAGTTAATGCATTTTCACAGCCAGCTAGCCATTGAGACAATCAGCCCTTAATTAAAAATTAAAGATAAAAAAAAAACAACAACTCTGGGTTGGCAAAAAATATGAATTTCAAACAATTCCAAAATTTAAGAAAAATTGTTTAATTACGTAGACACAAAACGATTTAATATTAAAGAAAAAAAAATCAACACAACGAAAAAAAAAGAAAAAAAAACTATTCTCTTTCAATTACTTTTTTTGTACGGTTTGTTATGTTATTATTTTTTAATGGATACAACCGAATTGTTCTTAATTTAAAAATGTAAATCGTATTTTTGTTTGTTTCTTTTTTTAGTTATTTTTTTGTTGTAAAATGCTTTTTAATAATATTTTCAGTTCCATATTATTCTGGCCTTGTGTATTATTATTTTTCTTTTTTAATACCTTCTTTCTCTCTCTTTTTCTCTTTTTCCGTTATATTCTTCGTGTGTAAAGCCCCCGATCCTGATTGCTATGTTTCTCATTTCTCTTTGATCAGCCAATTTCTCCTGCACTTTTTTTTCCTCCCACTTCCCACAGAATTTTTTTTCCCTCTTTTCTTTCATTCTCCCAGTATTTCCAAGCCCCCTTTTGCACCACACAGTGCAGAGAGGAAAAAAGGTCGTTGAAAAATAATGCGTTTCAATGCATTGAAATTCCCTTGGCCGTTACAATTTTCAGCAGAAAAAAAGGATAAAACCTCAATAACTGGTGCATTTCTTTTTATTCATTTATTAACATTTTTTTGTCTTTTTTTTTCAAATTTTTTTTCTTCAAATCATCGATCGTGTACATCCTTAAAATGAATACCTTTCATGTTTTATTCCACATACACACATGACTCATGTTTTTTATTGCAACTTGTGATTTTTTTTTACATTCCATTTACCTTTGATTTTCATCCCTCAATTTGTTTTTTCAAGTATTACTCTATCTAGTCAATTCCATTTTTTTTTTACAAATTCCGCAATTCCAACGTATGCTGTGCTACTTTATCACATTCCAAGGTGTTTTTGTATTTTTCGACAAGTAGTAAGTAGAAATTTTTTTAATTTTTTAATTTTGAATGAGTTTTTTTTTTCCTTTGAATTTCGCCTTTTTTTTCAATTCACTATTTCGAAAAGTGAAAATTGGCAATTTCGTTATTTGCATTTAACGAGAAGGAGTATTTTCCTTTTTTTTTTTTGCAAATACATCTGGAAAAAAACATTAAAATGCAGACGAAGCACTCAACCGAGGTATAAAAGCAGCGAAAATAGATACACGTTATGACAATATTAAAAAAAAAAAAAAATATGAAAACCCAACGATATTGGAATATTTCCCTGTTTTCCTCTTTTTTTTTTTTTTTTTCTTTTTCCTCACAAAAGAGAAGTGGTGGTGGGTTTTTTTACCTGTTTGCGTTCACGAAGAGGAAATTTTTACCCCCCTGCAAAAAAAAAAACCAGGGAGGATAACAATGAAACAAATAAAAACGTGGAAAAAAAAGGGAAAAAAAGGACGGAAGCGATGAGAAAGAAAAAAAAAAGTGACTGGACGAGAAATGGCAAAACTCCGGTGTGTTACCCTGGGCAACGTTGGTAAATGAAAAAATAATAATACTTGCAGTGCAAAGTCATACTACATAGAGAGTTTGCACGCACACATATTCGCAGCAATAATAAAATTTTGACGATCTTCATTCGCAGTGGTTTTCCCCATGAAACCTACGTATTAACAGAAAGAAGAAAAAATAAGAGAAGAAAAACGCCAAATAACGTGATACTAAAAAAATAGCAGACATCTGAGAATTTTCAGTTTTTTTGCACTTTTTAATAAATTAAAAAAAAAAATTTTAATGGAAAATTTGCATATTTAGATAATTTGAAAATCTAAAAGTGCAAATTTTTTAAAATATTTTTTTTTATAATGATTTATTATAATTTATTATAATATATTAAATTATTAAAATTGAATGCTAATTAAATATATGTATTAAATAATATTTAACAGATTTGTGAAATCAAGATTTCTCGAGAATTTCCAAAATTTGTTATCGAATTGTCATTTTTTAAAATTTCAGTTTAAAAAAAAAATGCGCGAAAATTGTCGGATTTCTGCTAATTTAATTATCATCAAATAACAACGAACTACGCACACAAAAAGTTAGAAAAGTAAAGAAAAATGAAGAAAGTTTTAATGAAATAATCGAAATAATCAGATTACTCAGATCAAAAAAAAGGGGCTTTCGAGATTTATATAAGAAAGAATTTTAAAAATTTCCATACGTTAATTTCTTTAAAAGAAAATTGAAAAAAAAAAAAAGATTTCTTTAAAAGAAAAAATCATAGAAATTAAATTGTAAAGAAAAAAAAAATCACAATTTCGGCGGCGATTCGTGGGTGTGTCTTTTTCACTACACTCATTACTATAATTAAAAATGATAAAAAAAAAAAAGTAAAAAGTAAAAAAACTATTGAATTCTGGCGCTCGGCAAAAAAAAAATAAAAAAATAATGAATTACTGGTTATAACGACGTTTTTTAGGTATTTAGCGTTTCGAATAGATGACATATATATTTTTGTACGTTCGCATGTGTATGTACCGAGGACGCCGTGTATCGCAATAAAAAACGTATGATAATTGATGGGAATGAAGAAAAAAAAAAATTATAAAAAAATCGAAAGATGTGTGAAAACTAGTTTTTTTTCGAAGCGAAAGGCAAATGAAGAAATTTTGCAAAAAAAAAAAAAAAAAATTAATTGAAGACGATGAATTTGATAGGACGGCGTGTTAATCGGTGTTTGATGAGCTTGTGAAAGCGGCGACTCTTTGATAATTGAAATACACTCTTCCCGGGCCCAAGTACTATTACATAAAAAAAAAAAAAAAATTAAAAAATGAGAGAATGTCAAAAGAAAAAAGAAGATGAACAAATGAAATCAATAAATGAGGAAAAAAAAAAAGTTTTGATAATGAGATTAAAGAATTGGAGATTATGAAGAGGGACAAAGATAAAAAAAAATAAATAATGAATAATCAGTTGGATTAATATTTTTAAATCATAAAATTCCATATTGTTGCATGCCTAGTTATCGTATAGTATTTAAAAAATAAAAAAATAAAAAATAAAAATAAAAAAATAAATAATAAAATATCTTTGAAGAATGAAAAAATAAAAATAAATACTGGTATTTAATATTTATTATTAATTGGAGTAAAATTAATAATAAAAATAATTGTTTCGCTTGTAGTTGCGAGTGATCGTTTACTAGTTATTCTAAGTGAAAAATACATATTGATGTAACGTTAGTATATATACTATACAATAAAGTTATGGTATATATATTATTCTGATAAAGAAGTAAAAAAAAAAACATTAAAGTACATAAACTTGTATCGATTTGTGGAAAAAAGGTAATAATAATAACGCAAAAGTCGTTAAAAAGGTTTCTTCGTAATTAGAGGAAAGAATATGAAGAAAAAAAATGAAGAGAAAAAAAAATCATTGCATTTCTCTGAATTAAAAAGAAAACTGCTTGGGATTGTGTCGAGAGGAATTTTCAGCTCTTTTATCCAATTAATGTAATAAGATTAAACGAAAAGCCAAATTTTAATATTAAAAATGAATGCACAAACATTGAAAGAAAGTAGAAGAGCAAGAAAAAAATTTCGTGTTTAAATGAAAGAAAAAATCTAAAAATATGATTTTAATTGACTCGATGCAATCCTCAAAATTGCCAATTTCGATTGAATTATTCTTGTATCTAAAAAAAAAAGCAAATTCCCAGAGAAAATTTACAATTTCCAAGTAAAAAAGAATAAAAAAATCGAAATTTTAGGATAGTAGAAACGTCCAGATATTGTTGAATAACTTTTAAAAGCCACAATCGATGAAACAAAAACACACATTCGACTTTTAAACACTTGTGTGTTTAAAATTGTCGTGAGAATTTGAAAAAAAAAAGCGGGAAACTTGAGACAACTGTCTATATACACACAAAAAACACAAAATCATCCTTCTGCCCATCCTGCCCTCCTCGAACCCATCCCCAGGGCCCAAATAAACATTAAACATATAAAAAAAAAAAAAAATTAAGCGAATCTCTACCTCGCGGATAGCGCGGGAAATTCAAAAAAAAAAAGCCGAGAAACTCGTAAAAATCAAAGAATTGAATAAACTCATAAAATTTAAAGGAAAAAAGACGATTCGCAATTTTTTCTGTCTCCCGAGACACAATACACTCGTTTTAAAAAGGGCGTAAGTGTGAAAAAGCCCAAGGAAAAAATCTCCCTAGTATAAACCAAAAAAAAACTAAACAATTAAAAAATAACCTATTAAGTGTATATTTAAGAAACGCATGCTTTAATCTTCGGTAAGACTGAAAAATCAAAGAAAAAAAAAATTAAATAGAAAAAAAAAGAAGAAAATTGAGGGGCGAGGGACATACACACACAGAGAACAGTCCCTTTTGACTTTCGATCAGCCACAACGCATAATTATTCTGTATTGAAACAAAAAATTGGGAAAATAATGAAGAAATCATGTTTTTCCACAAAAACAATCAATCAAAGAGAATTAAAATTAATGGAAAATTTAAAACATATTATTAATGTACGCTCGTTTTTTTTCTTTTCGGCTAATACTGCCGCACTGTAAAGAGGATCAGACAACAATTACACATGAAAAAAAAAATTAAAAAAAAAAAACAGAGTCGGAAGGGGTGGGGAGAGAGGAGATAAGCAGATTTGGAGGGTTTTAATGGTTTAAGGCCAGATTTGAATGCAAAATTTTACTGCAGAGACGCAAAATGAGTTCATGATCAAAGTTTCATAGGCTCATTTGAAAGAAAAGGATATCTCGCGGTTTTACGCATTTTACAGGTGAATGCTATGGATAAGCTTTTTGCAAGGGTGTTTGTGTGTGTGTGTGAGAGAGAAAAAAAGAGGGGGGATGATAATTTAAGATGAGATGAATAAATCGGTTCTATGATTATTAAAAACGGGTGTACAGCCTCATAATCAATAAGTGTTTAGCCTACGATAATTTTCTAGATTGGGATTTGTGCGTTTTTTTTTCGAAAAAAAAAAAAAACTAAAGGAACAAGCCCAAATACACGTAACCCACTATTTACTGAATTAAGACAAGATGAAGCCTCCAGTATTCCAATTGTGTCTGTATAATCGTGTTAGATAAAAAAAAAAAAATTTGTTTTTTAAATGGACTTCTTATTATTTTCGGATTTTTTTTCTTTTAATTTTTATTCTTCCAAAATCGCGAATGAAAATGATAAATTGAATTTTTTAATTATAAATACTTGAAGACAAGAGAAAAATCATTAAGTAATTTTTAGGAGTTAAAGATATTTAAGTTAATGTTTAAGTAAAAAAAAAAAAGTTAAATCATAAAAAAAAAAAAAATAAAATGGGAAAAAAAAAATTAAAAAATAATTTTAAAAAATATTGAAAGTAAGGTTGTAGTAATTTTACGTAAAAAAGTTCGAGTGTTTTTTCCTGCATCAGGCCCCTCATTTTTTCGATGATGCCGGGGCACAAAACCACACGACACATCTTGTTATTAAATTGTAAGCTGCATTTAAATTGTAAACGATTGAATGTCTAGTCATGGCCTCTTGAAGTAAAAGAAGAAGGAAAAAAAAAAGTAATAAAAAACATATTAATTAATTATTTAATAATTGAAGGAGAGAGAGAGGAGGGAAATTAATGAAATAATGAAGTGGTGAATGAGGAAACAATTTTAATTAGATTATAAAGAATTAATAACTTTGCTACTTTGTATTTGCGTTTAATGACGACAAATTGTGGAACAATTCACATTTATTGCATGACAGAGTTAAAAAAATGAGAGAATTAAAAAGAAGAAAAAAAAAAAAGGGTATAAATAAATGAAAATCAGGTATCGGCTTGACGTCATCCTAATTATTATTAGTTATTAATCAATTATTATTGACATAGAAAAAACAAGAGATGAAGAAGAAAAAAATGAAATTTTTTAGAATTATATATTTATTACTATTTATTGCCTTTCTTAAAATGCCATGATTATAACTGAAAATATCAATATTATATTATTATCATTATTATTATTATTGTCAATTTTTTTTATTGAGAAAAAGAGAAAAAAAAATGAGATAAAAGAGGAATTCCGCCAAATATTCATTATATTTATATTAATTTTTTTTCTCCCAATTTATTATTGAATTATATATTGTGAATTATTGATTATCAATTTTATCGAAGGCACGAAAGGAACGAAAAAAAAAAATTGATATTATTATTAAAGAAAATTTAATTAATAAAAAAATGTGAAGATTGAAAAAAAAAAAAAAAAAAAACGTCACTATTTATTATTACTCAGCACGTCATTACCAGTCATGCAATTATTTATTAAGTTAATTATCATTGCTTCTATGGCATCATTATACTCTGTAAAATGAATGAAAAAAAAAAAGAAAAAAATACAAAAAAAAAAAAAATTAAAAAATAAAAAACAAAACTTACTCATATCCAACTATTAATAACTAATATATACACAAGTATATATTAAATTTAATATTGTGTATAAATATTAAGAGTGTTAAATTGCAGATAAAAAAAAATTCGATTGAAATCGAAGAAAAAAAGGCAAAATGAATCAATTGGATTAGAGAAGAAAAAAAAGAGGAATTAATAATAATAATGAGAGAAAAGCAAGATGCTGCGTTGTTTGACCATTTTTGAATAGTTAGGTTTATCTTGGGTCTTCAAGAAAAAAAAAAAAAAAATCAAATAAATGAAGAAAAAACCAACATTTTGACACATGTCAGAGGGCCCCAGATGTTTGGATTGAGATATATGTATTTTTTTAAATTTTGAAAAGATGAAAAAAAAAAGCAAAAAAAATAATAATTAATAATTAATGATAAAAAAAACTAAAAATAATGAAAAAAAAAGACAAAAAAAAAAAATTGAATTAAATGAACCTGGGAACAGAACTATTTGTAGGCTATCTATATATATTTACTGTGTACCGAACAACGTCACTGTTTTCAAGCGCATTACGTCGTTGTGCTCGAGGATATATACAACAAACGAAATTAAAAAAAAAAAAAAACCTAAATATGTGAAATGTAATAACGAAATATGTTTTTCGAAAAAAAGGGGAAAAAATTGTGTGCGATGTACGAGAGGAGTGAAAAATAACGAGGGAAGAGTATGAAGTGATAAGAAATGAAATAAGACCAGACTGAAAAAAAGGAAAAAAACGACCCTGGGAAACTTGAGTTAAATCGTAACCGGGACAGGGATGAAAAGAGAGATGAAAAATAATATGGAAAAGGTGGGATAGAATGGAACTTCTGGGATGATATGGATACATTGAATTTTAGTTGGAATTTGATGTTCCAGATAGCAGAAAACCCTTCGAGTTACGGAAAGTAGAAGAGATAGGATTTTTTTGATGATTTTATTGAAAAGCTGAGGAAATTTGAGATGGAAAACATGGGTTTTGATCCATTTTTTGGAATTTTTTTGATAATTCGACTTCTTTTCCGCACGCTGTGCGAAAAGTAGCCACTTTCCACACGTTGTGCGAAAAAAAACACGTGCGATAAAGATTTTCAGACTCGTCAGAAAAGTACTTTACACAAAGAAAAATGTTTTCTCAATTTGAGAATGTGCAGTCACTTAATTTAAGAATGTGCAGGTCACTTAAATTAAGTGACTTTTTCTTTCTTAATTTAAGAAAGTAAAACTCACTTAAATCAAGTGCGTTTTCTCACTTAAATCAAGTGCGTTTTCTCACTTAAATCAAGTGACTTTTCTCACTTAAATCAAGTAACTTTGTCTTTCTTAATTTAAGAAAGTAAAACTCACTTAAATCAAGTGCGTTTTCTCACTTAAATCACGTAACTTTGTCTTTCTTGATTTAAGAAAGTAAAAGTCACTTAAATTAAGCGACATTTCTCACTTAAATCAAGTGACTTTTTCTTTCTCAATTTAAGAAAGTAAAACTCACTTAAATCAAGTGCGTTTTCTCACTCAAATCAAGTGACTTTTCTCATTTAAATCAAGTAACTTTGTCTTTCTTAATTCAAGAAAGTAAAACTCACTTAAATCAAGTGCGTTTTCTCACTTAAATCACGTAACTTTGTCTTTCTTGATTTAAGAAAGTAAAAGGCACTTAAATTAAGCGACATTTCTCACTTAAATCAAGTGACTTTTTCTTTCTTAATTTAAGTGACCTGCACATTCTTAAATTAAGTGATTGCACATTCTTAAATTAAGAAAACATTTTTCTCTGTGTACCGCACTTGTTAGGTAATCGATATTCGATAATACTGCTACGTTCACCATGTGCTGAAAAGTGCTTTTTCGTTGACTCGTAAAGAAAAAGTGATTTTATCGCACTCCGCACAAAAAGCGCCACAAAAAACTAGAATTTTTGAAAAAATCCAAGAAAATCAATTCAAACACACGTTTTTCCCCTGAAATTTCTTCACCTTTTTCATGGAATCACTTAAAAAAATCGATCTCCAATCGTTTCATCAGAAACCCCATTCAAACCCACTTTTCCCTATTTAATAATAGAAAAACGATGTTTTTTTCTATTCCTTTCTCAGAAAAAGGGGGAAAAATAATCGAAAATGAGGGACTGAATTGTTCTATGAATAATGTATGAATTCGCGCGTTGATTTTTCCATTCAAAGATGTGATATCTCAGTTTATTAATATTTATTTCGCTTTCATTCCTTCGAAAATGAAGAAAAAAACCAGTGATAAACACTATTACTTCATAATTTCGTTCCCTTCTTCTATTTTTACTCCTATTTGCTTCATCGAAAAAGAGAAAAGAGCCGAAGAAATGAAAGGGGCAACTTAAATAAGTATAAAAAAAATAAAAATAATAATAATAATAATATGAATCCGTGTAATTGCGGTAATTCAAGACATTAGATTGAGGTAATGGCAAAACTGTACCTATATTTCGTGATACAATAAATATTTGATGATGCAAAATGCAATAGATACTAATGAAAAATGCAAGTTGTACAATTTCTGAACGTGAATGAAAAAAAAAAAAAATGATGAAGAGTTGAAAAAAAAAAAACCGTTGTTGTTGATGAATTGAATTAAGAAGTCTGCTGAAATCGTTCCAATAGATTTTTCCATGTTATATTGTATAGTGTTATTGTAACTCGTTATATATTAACATTGTGAGAGATTCATTTTTTACGTCTAATCAAAAGGAAAAAGATAAAAAAAAAAGGAAAAAAAAATTAAAATAAATAATTCAGTGGAAACAAATTAGAAGAAGGGAATGGAAAAAAATCCAATTTTAATTCGAGACATTTGAATGGAAATAATCATAATTTGATTAATTAAAACGTAACTTTTTCTTAAAAATTGTGTGAAAAGAACTGAGAAGATGAAAATGCGCAAATTGATGATTTTTTTTTTCTTCTTAATATATTCTAGAAATTTTCTCATTTCTTGTCACTCAATTACAATTAATTAAATCATTAATTTATATTAAAAAAAAAAAATATCTTCTAGAGCACGACGCGTAATAATTATAATAAAAAATTATTAAGTATCTTCATGTCAATTACTCCAGGGAACATCCACAGTTATCAAAAGAACCATTGAATTGCCGAGGGTAGTTTCTGCCAATTAAAAATTAGCGATTCTTTTTGTTAACGCTTTTTTCAAATAAAAAAAATATAAGAAAAAAATGATAAATAAAAAGAAAAAAAAAAAAAAATTGATAAAAAAACAAAATGAAATAAATGAGAAGAGAAATTGAATTATAATAACGCTCCTCTTGTAACAATTTCCTTCCAGCACCATTTTCACATTAAACCCTTAAAAACCAAAGACACAAAAGACAAGAAGAAGATAAAAAAGGAAATGAAGAAAGGATTTAAACAAAAAAAACTGCACTTTTTCCTAGTGAAAAAAAAAAAAACCTTTGTCATATTTTTTTATTTTTTTTTACTTTCTTTATCTTCTTCGGAACACACTGGGAATTTACACACGTCTATATATATATATATATATATATATGTGTGTGTTGATCAACGAGGCAAGTGGAAAAGTACGAGTTGCGTCAGACACTGTCGTGATTTGTTTCAGAAGCTGCAGAAAAAAGGAAAAAAAAACAGTGAAAAAAACAGATAAATCCGAGTGAAAACGAGATTGAAAAAGAAATTGTGAAGAAGGTTTATATTTGCAGTAAAAATTGGAGATTCACACACATTGTGGCTATCGGTAAAAAGAAATGCAAGAAAAAAAAATGACGAAGAAACAATTGTAATTCATGAGAATTCTACAATTTATCGATTTATCGTAAAATATAAATTATCAAACGTAATTTCTAGAGTGTTTGTATGTATTTTTTCATTGACTGCGTTTTTGCTCATGTTGGTGAAATTTTGACGGAATGGTTAACTCGTTGTTGAATTGATTATTGGGAGCGTGTGCGAGGACCTTAATTGCTTCTCTGTGTACTCAATTGCTTTTTTTCAATCATTATTAATTAATTGGATTTTTTTAAAATTTGAATTACGAGATTGTGATGAGGATAGAGGCACACACACACACACATTTAACACGTACACGTTATGAAAACACGAAGAAAAGAAAATAGAACTTTTCTATTTGAGGAAAAGTTGAATAAAAAAAAAAATTCAAATTAAATATTATTTACCAAAAAACTTGAAAAATATCGAAAAATTTCGAAATCTCTAAAATTTGAAATTTCTGGTTACACAGAGAAAAATGTTTTCTTAATTTAAGAATGTGCAGTCACTTAATTTAAGAATGTGCAGGTCACTTAAATTAAGAAAGAAAAAGTCACCTGATTTAAGTGAAAAAAGTCACCTGATTTAAGTGAGAAAACGCACTTGATTTAAGTGAGTTTCACTTACTGTGAGTCACTTAATTTAAGTGACGTTTACTTTCTTAAATTGAGAAAGAAAAAGTCACTTGATTTAAGTGAAAAAAGTCACTTGATTTAAGTGAAAAAAGTCACTTGATTTAAGTGAGAAAAGTCACTTAATTTAAGTGACTTTTACCTTCTTAAATTAAGAAAGAAAAAGTTACTTGATTTAAGTGAGAAAAGTCACTTGATTTAAGTGAGAGAAGTCACTTAATTTAAGTGACTTTTACTTTCTTAAATTAAGAAAGAAAAAGTTACTTGATTTAAGTGAGAAAAGTCACTTGATTCAAGTGAGAAAAATCACCTGATTTAAGTGAGAAAAGTCACTTAATTTAAGTGACTTTTACTTTCTTAAATTAAGAAAGAAAAAGTTACTTGTTTTAAGTGAGAAAAGTCACTTAATTTAAGTGACTTTTACCTTCTTAAATTAAGAAAGAAAAAGTTACTTGATTTAAGTGAGAAAAGTCACTTAATTCAAGTGACTTTTACTTTCTTAAATTAAGAAAGAAAAAGTTACTTGATTCAAGTGAGAAAAGTCACTTAATTTAAGTGACTTTTACTTTCTTAAATTAAGAAAGAAAAAGTTACTTGATTCAAGTGAGAAAAGTCACTTAATTTAAGTGACTTTTACTTTCTTAAATTAAGAAAGAAAAAGTTACTTGATTTAAGTGAGAAAAGTCACTTGATTTGAGTAAGAAAACGCACGTGATTTAAGTGAGTTTTACTTTCTTAAATTAAGAAAGAAAAAGTCACTTGATTTAAGTGAGAAGAATCACTCAATTTAAGTGACCTGCACATTCTTAAATTAAGTGACTGCACATTCTTAAATAAAAAAAAACATTTTTCTCTGTGTAATTTCGAATTGTTCGAAATAAAACTGATTTTTTTTTCCTATTGAAGAAAAGTTCAATTTTTTTTATCAAAAATCAAAAAATTTGGTCGAATAAAAAATGAGAAGAAAAAAAATTGAAAGAAAAAGCGCACGCACTCATTGTTAAGCAACAGACTGTGATCTTCGCAATTGCTCTCTTGCAACCCTCAGAAATTCGAGAGAAAACGAATTATGAGACGAGGAAAATTAATCTGTTCGTCAATTTCCCCTGGAACTCGAGTATCTCGTGATCGCTCTTTTGTATTGAGTGAGGAGAGAAAAAAAAAGGATAATCAATGTTGGAGATAAAGAGATACGAAAGGAGAATTGTGGAAGATTATTTGGTGATCGAAAATGGGGGAGAAAAAGTGAGGGAAGTGAGAAGTATTGAGAAAGAAGAATTAATTGGAAAAAAGAAAATATTTTTCTGTTGAAGGAAAATGGGGTGAAAGCAATGTATCATGATGAAATCTATAAAAATCGAATTTTTTCAATGATTTCATTGAAAAAATAAGGACAACTGATTTTATCCCATTTTCCCTCATAAATAAATTTCTTAAATAATTCCATCAAACCCATAAAAATAAAATCCAACTCATAATCAATGTTTCATCATTTTTCTTATCTCTTTAGAGAAAAATTGAGACAAGAAAAAAATCCGGAATTTACCTAAAATCAAAAGAAAAATTCAATATAATCTGTGGGAGGATTAAAACGAGGGGACAAATTATGAAATATTTGAGATATTTATTGAGACTCAAACGTTGTTAAAATAAAAAACTCTAGTCTTCTGACGTCGTGATCCAATTTATTTTTAATTAATAAAAAGTGAAGAGTAAAAAAAAAAGCAAAGTATTTGTCGTCATTCTGAATAATCCGTTAATTTAATATAAAATAAAAAAAAATAGAGTCGTTCGTTAATAACAAGTTGCATTATTTTTTCCTTTTATAATCCATTTTTTTAAAAATAAAGTAAATAATTAATTTAAAGAAATGTGACTACGGAGCAAATGAAAGAATTCAAAAAATAATATTTTAATGAGAAAATAAAAAAAAAATAATAATTAACACTGACTTATTAATTATAATATTAATTATGAAAACCAGTATAATCCAATCAAGTTAACTATATAATCCAGTGTGCTACATTATTTTCAAAAATGCAACAAAAAAAAATTGAATTAAATTATCAATTTTATTAAAATAATATTACGTAATTCATAATGAAAGAGGTAAAAAAACCATAATTTTTGAAAATTCGCTAATGCCACTGAATTAGTTTTATTGCTTGCAAATAAATAAAAAAAATATTAAAAAAAAAAGAAATGTTAAGTAAAAAAAGAGAGAGAGAGCAAAAATTTTAAAACAAAAAATAATATACAATGAAAAAAAAAAAAAAATGTGAACTGTAATTGAACACCAAAAAACGTAACGTTGTACTCCTCCTACCCAGTAATTTCGACATTAATCAATTGATTAACCAACTCATTAATTAATGAGTCCATGATTAATTAATCAAAAGACAAAATGAGAATAAAATTGCATAGATAAACGCATGATATCATTTATAATCCTAAAATGTTAATTGAAATAATTAATTAAATAATTGAAAATTTACGATAAATCGGAATTACGAGAGAAATTAAATATTTGTTTCATTAATTATTTTGAGACAATAAAGATTTAATGCAAGAGAGAGAGAGAAAAAGAGATTTTTTTCGTTGTTTCTGAAAAAAAAAAAAGTGGAGTTTACTGAAAATTAATAACTTCAGTTTTTTTTGATAGAAATATCGAAAAAATTCTTTTTTAAAAAGCTTTGCTGAAGGATTAATCCTTTCCTATTTACTTAAAAACCAAAAAAACAGACCAATTTTAACGATTTTTTACGTAAAATTAAATATTCAGCAAACTGAATCAAAAATAAACAAAATATCTGCTCTTTTTACCCCGTAAAATTCATTTATCAATGAAAAAAAAATGGATAATCAAAAGTATTTTAATCGAAGAGATTAAAAAAATTTAAAAAAATTGAATAAACTCTTTGCTGATCCTCCGCACAGTGCTTTTTAATTAAAAAAAATTCACGTAGTCATTATTATTTAAACAATTGAAAATATCGAATAATACATGAACAAAAATAATTTACACACACACACAACAAAAAAATAACACAAGCCTGTGTAAATAAATAAATTACGTTAAAATGTAAAATTAAATTCGTAAATTTGTCCAATTGTAATCGCTCAGTGCTAGTTAATTGTTGTCATGATAGCGTTAAAAAAAAAAAAATCTGCCCCGTTAGTCTTAGAAATCGTTAATGTTTTTTCTTTAGAGAAAAACCGGAATTAAACGTTCGGTATTATCGCAATCGATTGTCGAAGAAAATTAAACATTGAGACAGGATTTCCTCAATTTATTTACTTTTTTATACTTTTTCTCTTTTTTTTTTCTTTTGAATTTTTATTCGACCTGACACGTGTTGGTTTATCTACTTACGTCAACAGATCGATATTCACTATCATGCCGGAAGTACACTACTTCGACAGCTGTGTTAAAGTTTACGTTAGACAACGATAATAAATATTTTTTTCCCCTCTTTTAGTTTCAAAAACAAATCATTTTTGCATAAGGAGGATAAAAAGGATTTAAGTCAATTTTTCATGATAATGAACATCAGCACATATATCTCATAACTTTTTTGTATTTTTCTTAAATAAATTAAAATTATTATTTAACAAATATTCAGAAAAAAAAGGCACTTGTGATTTTTTGAATTTTCTATGAATTTTCTATGAAGTGCATATTTTTTAGGAATTTTTTAATAATTTATTTTCTAAAAAAAATGATAATTATGAGAATTTTTAGCTGTTTTCTATTTTTTAGTATCATGATTTTTCATTCTGACTCTTTGCCTTTAAATATCTTGAAAAAAATGAAAAATACAAATTTTTTTTGAGATATTTATAAAAAAATCCAAATGAAAATTGACGAAAATCGTTTTTTTTTCAGTAATTCCTAGAATTAAAAAAAAATCATCTTTTAACTCCTGTTTTGCAACGAAATGATGATAATTTGAGCATTGAATTTATCCCTCGAGATCAATGGATATAAAAAAAAGAGATTAAAATTTTTGGAAAAAAAGTAACTAATGAAATTGTGAGGAATAATAAAAAAACGAGAGAGAAAAAAACAGTGAAATATTTTTTGCTGATCTGTTATCGATAGAGTTAGAATTGACCCTGTCAATTCACTCTTGGTATAATAATTTTATTTTTTCTATCGTATCAACCACCCACGTATCGAGTACATAGCACTCTGATCCGTTATGGTGATATCTCTCGTATTGATTAATCGATCTAAAAAAAAAAAAAAAAACGAAAGAAAATGACAAATTATTAGTGGATAATTTTTTCGTGAGTAGCTGCATAATCATAAACTGAAAAATGTAAAATTGTTTCACTAATTGTAGTAATTAATTAATTAATTAATTAATTAATTAATTAGATTAATGCATGGCATATCCATTTTATCCATATTTAGTAATTTTTTTCATTATCAAACCAGCAAATTGACATTTTTTAATTTTAAATCGTTCGTAAAATCAATTAAATGGCTATTAGCAAAGAAATTGCAAAAAATAATCGAATGAATGGAGAAATAAATAGCAGTGTGTTAAAAAAATATTAAATATCATTTTTTTTGTGATTGCTCAATGCACACGAGTAATTAAAAATTAATTCCAAACTCCAAAAAAAATTGTTTATTATCCTCAAACAATTAATTTACAGTTTAAATTATGAATTTAAAAATCTCGTAAATTTCTCCAGCAATTAAAATATAATTTGAGTTTTAAATAGAGACAAAACAGACACACACATACATAATTACGCACACAAAAAAAAAACATTAACACGCACATAAAAATATTTTCACAGTAATTAAATCTTTTTTTTCCTTTTTTTTTATTTTGACAGTGTCCTTTGCCTTACAAAAAAACGCGCAATCATTTTGAAAATGAGGAAAATGCTGAAATTGAGATAAAATGACATATATCCATGATAGTACCCATTTATCTGCACTGACACATATGTGTAATAATAATTACACATGTAATGATAATTAATCCATTGAAATCTAGTCTTAGGCGATTAAGTGATCAATGTTATTATTTATAAAATAAATGTCTGATAATAATTGGGGAAAAAAAAGGGGGAAAATTGTAGAATTAAATTTGTTGTAAAACGAGATTATCATGGAAAATTAAGGAATTAAATTGTTTTAGGCAGAGAGAGAGAGAGAGACACTAAGAATTCAACTACTCTGAGGAAAAAAAAATTGTAATAAAATACTCGTGAAAATAACAAAAAAAAAGAATAAAAATGTTCTTTTTTTCAAGTTTCCATGCAAGTGCGTATGCATAAAAGTGGAGTGCACTTTTTAAAATCACCCCACTCCTTCTCTCCACCCTCTAAGGCTGACTAGTTCTCTTGTATACTCTCTCCACCAAAAAGAAATGGAGAGAGTAAAAGTAAAAAAAAAAAGTAACTTCCATTAAGAAAAATAAAAATAGTCATTTTTTTAATTACACGATTTTCTTGAATAAAAAAAAAAGGAATTACACTAAAAAATCTGTAAATTCTGGGCGCACATGGAGAAATTTTCGTACATAAATTTAAAGAACAATTTAAAAAAATGAGTGGAAAAATTAGGAATCAGCCAAAGTGTTATTAAAATATTTAGAAAAACTAAAATTTCATAGATTCAGAAAAAAAACAAATAAAAAATAGAAAACACACCACACACCACTAAATTTAAGCGCTTTTTTGTATCAAAAATTGAGAAAAAGGAAGAAAAAAAGGGAAAAAATAGAAAAATAGTAATAATCAATGAGAATGATTCAAATAAAAAATTCACAATGAGAGTTCAAAAAAATCTGCGAAAATTAATTTAATGTGAAAAAATGATAATAGATTTAATTTTTTTAAAACTGACAAAAAAAAAAGAGAATGAACGGATGTGCACCAAATGAATTAATTAGTAGTGTCGTGTTAGGTAGGTGAGGTGGTGAGAGAGTAAGAGGGGGGGGGGATGAGGGGGATTAGATTATATCGATGATTAACGAGCTCGGGAACACGATTCAACTGGATTAATAATGATGACTAAAACATGCAGGTCATTTGTGAGATAATGTCTCCTGAAAAGCGGATAAAAAAAGCGTATGCTGATTAAAAAAGATGCGAAAAAAGCGGGAAAATTCAAAAAAAAAAAAAAAATTACTAAAGATTTAATTAACTCACTTAATTATTATCTCCAATTCTTTCATCAAGAACCACGTAAAAAAAAATGCAAAAATCAAGTTTTTAGTAATTTTTCATTGTCTCATATGAAAATTTCGAGCTTAAAAATCACGAGCAGAAAAAAATTGAAATCACTGTTTAAAAAAAAGAGCAAAAAGAGTTAAAAAAAAAATCTTTATGAGCAAAAAAACAAAGCGAAATGTTTAAAAAAAATGAAAAAAAAAAATGGGTCTAATTATGTGTGTGTAGCCACTGTACATTTTCAATGAGACTTGTAGTGCATTCCAGTAATTAAAAATTGAGTAATTGTGTCATGAATGTGAGCAAAAATGGTAAAAAAAAAAATAAAAAAAAAAAAAATAAAAAAAATTAATAACTAATGCTAACTATCTATTCTATCTCTATTCTTCTACCGATTATATTTTTCTATTCTATTTGTACGTTGAATTGTACTCTAATTGACCAAGCATTAGAGTTCGTGCTTGTTTCGTAAGTGTGCGAACATTAAAAATGAAGAAGAAAAAGTAAAAAAAGCGTAAAAAACATATATATATACATATATATATATATGAATATATATTAATATTAACTTATGTATAGAGTAATTAGAATTAAAATTAGAACGAACGAATCGCGGAAAAACGTGAATGACGGTTATATCTATGGTAAAACCAAAATAATAATAATAATAATAATAATAATAATAATAATGTAAAAAAATGTTTTGCGGGCTTGTTTATGCATTTTGAGATTTACGTTTTCGTTGTCCGTTTATTATTTTTTCTTTCCTCGTTTATTCCTAAAAAAAAATGATAAAACTAATAATAATAATAATAATAATAATCTATGACCACAGTCGTTAAATTTAGGGATGAAAAATCATTTTCTCGATGAAATTGTCTGTTACGCAGCAGTTTTTATCTACTAATGGGTGCGAGCGCGTTATTAATTGAATAAAAAAATGAGAAAAAAAAATACACAATTGTTAAATGCACAAAAAAAAAAAAGTAACAGTGATAATGAGATGAAAAAAAATCAATGAATTCAATTTTCTTTCTGTTTGTAATAATTTATAATTTTTTTGTTCATCCAAATGATATTTTTTTAACGAAAAAAAAAAAAAAAAAAAAGTAATGAAAAATGAAAAAAAAAAAAATGGTAAATAAATGGATAAAGAGATTTGTGAAATGTGTGTGTTAATGAATCGATGAAAAAAAAATTCATTATTTTTAAAAAAAACAGTTAAATGTTGATATGGAAGTAAAATTTGAGATTAAAAATTGAAATAGTTTATAAAAAAAAAATGCGCTCATTGTGTGTGTCCATTGTGATTGATTTATATTTTTTTTTCGGAGTTATCACTCTTCCGGTTGAATTTATGTGAATGAAGGCATTTTTTTTAATTTTTTAATTATTATATTGCCTCCAGACCTATTTTGGTCCATTCGGCATAAAGAAAAGGAATTAAGCCATTTGAAATGTATTTATAAAGGGGAAAAAAAAGAAGAAAAAAAAATACATGAGTCAAAGATTTAAAAGCGAAGAGGAGAATTTTTTTTTTTTTTTTTTTTTTTTTTTTTTTTGAGGAAAATCCTCACGTGGGTCTTCTATCGCCCATCCAACACTGATCCATCAACCTCCTAATGGACGTACACTGAATATTGCACGCCAAGCACGTCCCCTTCTACATACCATGCCAGTCACGTTCGACAAAAAAAAAATGAAAAAAAAAAAAAAATATATGAATGCAAAAAAAAATCGATGATGTCATTTACACATACACAATAATACGAGTGATACAAACATTACACGAAGAGTAAAGAAGACGAAAAAAAAGACGAAAAATTGATTAAAAAATGAAGAAAAAAAGAGACATACACGTAATAAACGTTTATAAAGGACCTACGTATTATTGACGTGACACGTGAATAATACACATTATTAAAATATTATGAATTATCAATTATTAATGCTATTTATTAATTATTATTGATGATTATTGTGAATGGCGTAAGAAAATTCTTAGATGACGTAAGTTTTTTGCAAAATCAGAAGAGACGAAAAATCAAATTTGCATCAGAAAGAGAAAGAGATATTGAGAAAAAGCAAAACACAGTCCAAATATTAAGAAAAAAAAAAAAAAGTTGAAGCGTGAAAAAATAATGAAAATAAAAAAAAAAACATGAGGAAGTGGAGAATGGAAGTAATTAATAATGATAACCGTTAAGCAAGCATTCGAGGGCTGCCAGTTGTCTGTCTGTGTGTATGTGTGTGTGATTTTCATTTTTTTTCTCACTTTTAGTGGAAAAGATGAATTTTCAATGTTTCCAAATAACAAAAAAAAAAAAAAAAAAAAAAAAGTTTCCAAATAACATTTTGCAAGTTCATGAACTTTTTTTTTTTGCTCTTCTTTTAACAAAGATTCTGGTTTTGTATGTTTTTTAGTGAGAATCTCAGTTCTCTCTGAGATTCAAACTATTTTTTATTCTTTTACAGCATCTTTATTCCTTTTTTTTTTTTTGAAAGTACTGAAATGCCATTGAGTGAAGTAAAAAAAAATGAATTCTCTTTCACTTGCAAATAATAATAATCACGTGGAAAAAATCTCCGTGGCAGCCCCCGATAATGCGATTCATGTTTGTTTGGTTTTTATTGTCAGAAAGTTTCTATTTTTCCATAATTATGAATAGGAATGCGAATAACATTTTAATATTTAAATAAATAAATGATAAAAATGAAAAAAAAAGGAGAAATTGAAAGAAGCAAAGAGAAATGGAGAAAAGTTGATTGAAAAAAAAAAATTGAAATTGATGAGTTAAATTGGCGAATTAAAAAAAAAAACATTGTACGAATGTAATATTAAGGATAATTTATTATTAATGAATTGATTATTAAGGTGTAATTGTATGCTATGCATTAAAACTATACCTATCGAATGTACGATGAAAAAAAAAATGAAAAACCAAAAAAAAAAAAAACTTAACAATACAAATTGGGAAACGTGACAGTTACACGAAAGTACACATCATACAAATAAAAAATACAGAACTAAAAAAAAAAAAACTTGATGAAAAAAAAAGTGCGGAAACGTAATTTTTGTGAAATGAAAAAAAAAAATGAGGGAGACAATTTTTTTCTTGTTATGAACTAAGTGTGCCTAGTCAATAGAATATATCTGGTCAATTTTAATATTATATATTATTACGATTATATTATTTAAACAATTAACGTAATTATTATTGGAACATAATAAAAAAAAATTGAAGAAAAAAAAAAAATGGAAAAAAAAAATGAAAAAAATCGAGAAAAAAAAAATCGAGAAAATACCAGCAACATCATTCACATTAATACTTATTAACAATTAATGATTAAAACTTAAACAATAAACAAGAAAAAAAAAATAATAATAATGATACGACAATGATTGTGCTGTGTTGTACTACGAAATGTTGGCCTGTGACTATATTTGTAGCATATATACATAACGTAACGTGAAATATGGAAATGATGAATGGAGAGAAAGAAAAAAAAAAGAAAAAAAAGAAGAATAATGATGAAAACGCGTACTGTGCATATGCGTGTCACATGTTATTATGTAAGTTCACTTTATTTTCATCTATTCCAAAAAAAAAAAAAAAATGCCAAGATTATCTCCAGAAAATGTTTTTGGAATCATCAGCATGGGCTGTTGTTATATGTAGTGATTGCGGAGGGAATATTTTACATTCGGTTGGCAAAAAAAAAGAAAAAAAGACGTTTACATTGAAATTGCACATTTTTTTTAACTCTTCTGAGCGTAAAAAAAATTGGGAAAAATCGAACTGTGAATATTTTTCTCTATTAAATTCTATGAAGCAAAAAAAAAATGTGCTTTTTCACAAAAATGGTCATGCACAATACAACCACCCTCCCAACCCTTCCAAAAAAAAAAATAGGAATAAAAAAAAAATTGACAAAGTCCCGCACGTTGGAAAATAAGGAAAAAAAGTATTATTGGAACGTTAAATGTTTCAATGGAAACCCAAAAAAAAAAAGGCAAAAAGTTGCAAATATTTTTTCTATCAAAAACTGACCATCCAGAGGTCTCAATCCTCTAATTAAAAAAAAAACCCCAAGTCCCCTGTTATACGTGAAAATCGCACGACGTTACGATTGGCTGGTTGAAAAATGTTAGACGAGAAGAATAATAAAAATAAAAAAAAAGGTTGAAATAAAAATAAAAAATAAAAAATGAGTGATCGATAATTTTTTGCGATTGTCATATCAAGGTTGGTTAATATTGGAAGTAAGAGCGCTATTTATTTAGGATATACTAAATGGTCTGTTTTAATGTGTCACGGGCTACACGTACTGTACTATAATATCTAACAATAAAGTATTTTGTTTGCTTCAAAAATTTGTTAATTATTTACAATTCCTCAAACTAAAAAAAATCCAAAAAAACCAAAAAAAAATGAAATTTTCAGAAAAATAGATTTTATTTCGAGATGAGGCGATTTTGCCCAATTTTCCCTAACAAATAAATGATTAAGTTTCGAAAAAAGGAACAATATAGGGGAAGGTGGGGCAAAATGGACATCAGGGGTAAAATGGACACATCTAAATTTCAGGCAAATATTATGGAAAAGTCTTGAAATTCAAAGAAATATTGGTGGTAAATTGTTTTTGATGATTTCATTGGAAAGCTGAGGAAATTTTAGGCGGGAAACAAGTGCCGGAATTATTTTTTTGAAGTTTTTGGCGATTTTGATTTTTTTGAGCATTTTAGAGTGGTAAACCCTTCCTTTTTTTGAAGATTTTCAGTTTTTTGAGAATATCTTCGGTTTTATTTATCGTAGTGTAAAAATTCCGATCGGAGGTGAAAGGTGAGATCATTTGCCATCGATTTAGAGGGTTTTCAATTAAAAAATATGGATTTTTGAGGTATTTATGGGCATTTTTGTGAGACAGTTTTGTGAGACAGTTTCTGGCCTATAATTATCCCAAAAATTGATATTTTTGAATTCAAATCCCCATGAATCGATGGGAAATGAGCTCATCTTTCATTTGAGACCAGCCCCGAATTGCTACGACCAATAGAACCAGAGATATTTGCAAAAAACTGAAAATTTTCGAAAAACCGAAAAATATCAAATTTTCAAAAAAATCGAAGAAAATACATCTGACACTTGTTTTCGGGCTAAAATTTCCTCAGTTTTTCAATAGAATCATCAAAAAAAATCCATCTCTAACCGTTTCATGACAGTGTCCATTTTGCCCCACTCTCCCCTATGTAGAAAATTCCAAAAAAAAAGTGCAAATTTTCAAATATTTTTTTCTTAAAATAACGAATTTGTTTGGAAAATTTAAAAAAATTGTGATATAAGCTACTTTTATTGGCATTTTTTTGTAAATAATTTTTGAAACGATGAAAAAAATTTTTTTTTTTAGAAACTACGAGAAATGATTGGGATAAAATCGTTTTATCTCGCTTAATTTCCGAGATATTCTCAAAAAATGAATGATAAAATGAAATGAATTTGCTTAAAAAATGTTATAATTTAAAAAATAAATGACATTAATACTAATTACATAATCCATTGTTCAATGAAGTAATCAGCTTATCATCTAAACTCCAATGATGAAATTATCGACATCAATCTCACCCATGTTTCAATTTCTCACCCTCCACAAAACCCCATCTTTCTCTCTCTCTCTCTCTCTAACCCGTTAAACTACCTACCACACAAGCCTTTACCATCCCCCCCCACTGTGATATAACTATGACGTGCGATTGATTGCACCAACGTAACTGTAGTTAGACTAGTCTCTCCCTTAATAGCCAGGTTCTAGCCCCTGGGTTTTCACGTTTCAAACACACACGACTAAATTACGATAGTCCAACGTTTCATGCCTTCAAACTTCGGAAATCCGGGTTCGCCAATTTAACCACAAACACCATTTTTCTTCACCAAAAACTCACGTACCTTTCATCTACCAATACTTTTTCATACCTCTACAATTTTTTTTCGCCTCTTTTTTTTACCACCCCCCCCCCCCCTTTTTCTCTGCCATTACTTTCACCTCGTAATAGCCATGTGAAACTTCAAATCCCAGTTGATTTACTGCAGTATGACTTTAACCCGAACTTTTTGTGGCTTCGTCATCGTCTGACCGCAGTTTTACTATAACTACTGGCAAATGGATGGAAAAAATACTGCAGCAAGAAACTCACCAGCAATTATTTATAATTTGGTGGAAAAAAAGGGGGGGGGGGAAAGGTTTTTCTTAATCTTTTAGTAACACTGTTAAAAATTTCCGTGCAAAATTGCGGAAATTTCTCACGAGTCACATTTCGAATGAAATTTTAGATAATTACGTCATTTAAAAATGAACATATCTCCGATTTTCAAATAATTTCACATCTGGATGTTTCATTGTTTTTTGAAAATTTAGTGAAAATAGGAAAATTCAAAAAAAAAATTGAAAATTCAAGTCATTTTGATTCTGAATATTCATCTTCAGTTGAAAATTCAAGTAAGTTGTAGAATTTTTGGCTCAATTCTACCTAAGATTCATAGATTTCTTTGAATTTCCTCGGAAATTCATGGATTTCATAATCATCTTCCCATTAAAAAAAAAATTCAATATTACGTTTATGAAAATTTTCATAAAATTGTCTATGAAACTTCCATTTTTTTCTGACAGTAAAGGAAAAATTTCGAATTTTAAAAGAAATAAAAAGATTTTTTGAGGAACCTTTTCTGCGGGAAAAACTCGGATCTTCGAAAAAAGACGATATTTTTACAATCACCCTCAAATTCCGAGATATTCAAGAAAAACTCTTCAAAATCCGATTCATCTCATTTTTCCACTCAATAACAAATTTAATTGAAAATTAATTCATTTTTCATTGAATTCCAATAATAAAAAAAAAATAAAAAAAATGAAAAGAGTACAGAGATAGAGGATTTTATCTCTGAATAGCTTTTTCATTCATAATTAAAATGCGAGTCCAATTAATTCTCTATATCGATGAATATCGGATATTCTCCACACTAACACTTTCGTATGATTTTTTTAAAAAAATCAGCGTCCCAATTGAAATTGAAAATTCAGATTTCATTGAGGCTTGTGTTTTATTTGTGCGGGTTATTCTAAGTGCATTTGAAAAGCACTCTTTCAATTAAAAAATCACCTCCTTTTTTATTTTTCAATTCCAATAGAAAAACATATCCGGGGCTACAGAGTCAGTGGCAACTAAAAATATCTCTGCAACGTATTGTTGTCAAATTTTTTTTATATTTCCCCTTTTATTTGTGAAGAGCTATTGAGAGTATATACATTCTCACTCTCTCTTTTTCTCGCAGTGGTATCATCAGAGAAACAATACAATATATATACGTATCAGTACGATTGTCCTCGTTTAATCCGATTAAGTGGGCTTAGTTTTCAAACACTGTTGAAACTCTGTATTTGTTCATTGGAGTTTACCGATACACTGGGATAATCTTGCTGGCATTACTTTTGTCACATTTGATTTTGGTTAATCAGTTGGTAATTGGATGAAAAGAGGATGTCTTTTCTCTCTAAAGAAATGAGAAAATTAGCGTTACTGATGAATGTCACTATTTCTAGATATGAATCAACAATTGACGACAAAATGGGATTAATTTTTTGAAAAAATCAGAAAACAGAGAGATGCTATGCTACGTGTTCAAGAATATGAGGTGCTATGGTCGAAAAATGTCATCAATAACGATCCAGTCCTCATCCCTATCGTTTATTTCATGGGCAATCATCATGGATTATAATTTTAATCGTTGGGTTGAAGAATGACATCTGTAATGTTCCGCTTTCATAAATGAAAAAAAAAATGTTCCACTTTCTATTCCTGCGCAATTTATTTTTATAGAAAATGATGAAGAATGATGATTTCTGTTTGAGGCAAGGAAGTTCAGACTCGGATTTCTGTACCGAAATCGATGTGAAATGTCTATTTTTCAATGGGGATCTATAGAATAGGGTCCAAAAAAGGTGGAATGATTGATTTTGGGTCTAAAAATCAAAAGTGACACGTGAGATTGCTCGTGGTACTTGAATATTGAGCTCATCACAAGAGAAACAGCGAATGCACAATGGTGGAAAATATTTTGCAATTTCCAGTACATTTTTATACACTCAAAAAAAAATATACTACTGTCTAGTATGGATTATACTACTGGCAAGTATTTTCGGGAAACTTGCTAAAATTGATTATTTATACTTGTCAGTAGTGGCGAATAGTCCCCTAAGAAGTTTATCAACATGATCCGCAAGATACGTGGGATGAGTCTAAAATATACTCAGTCCTAGTATAAGAGATACTTGTTACTAGTATCTTTTATTAGTATAAAAATCCTAGTGGACTGAGTACATATTATACTTGACAGCAGTATATGTTTCTCCGAAGATAAATAATATATTTAGGTTCGTCGAGTATTGTGATTTGTACTTTTTGGATTTTACAGCCAAAGTTTCTCGAATTGATACCTTTGGACTATATTCTATAGATCGCACAGTGGCAAAGGCCATTTCACTTCGATTTTGATATAGCTATGTGCTGGGAAGTCCAAAATATATCATCAACCTTTAGGCACCCTTTGTTTCTCCGGTGATGAATGATATATTCAGGGGGCCTATTCTCGACTGAGGAGAATTTTTATTCCACGGAGAATTCCAATCGTAAGCGGGAATATTACACGGGAAAACTGTTCGTTTTCGATTGGAATTTCTCGCACAGATTCATTCCGTAGGTGAGAAGCGAAATTAATTTCTAGTCAAAATTTATGGCACATAACCTCCATACGAATGACGTTCTATGATACATCCAATATTCAATATTTAATGTAATAAGTGTATGGTGAATATTCATGAGCAAAATGAATATTCTCCAGCGTGACCTTTATTATAATTTGTTACTCGATTTTGATGAATTACAACAAGATTATCAGTCTCGACGTTCTTTCGCTTCAATCGATCCTTTTAATGATCTCACAAAAGATGAATTCATGAAAATTTATCGATTGACAAAAGAAAGAGCAACACAATTTCCACCAATTTTGGGTGCGAATGAAATTCCAATCGTGAACGCATAGTTTTTCCGTGTAATCTTTCCGCTTACGATTGGAATTCCCCGTGGAATAAAAATCCTCCTCAGTCGTGAATAGGCCCCCAGGTTTGTCGAGCATTCCGATTTGTACTTCTTGGATTTTACAGCCAAAGTCCCTCGATTCGATACCTTTGGACTTTGTTCTATAGATCGCAAAGTGGCAAGGGCTATTCCACATCGATTTTAATATAGCTACACTCAAAAAAAATATAGTACTGTCTAGTATGAATTATACTACTGACTCGAGTCTAAATATCTCGGAGACGCCGAGAGATGGAGCCATTTTATCTCTACCCTGGGGTGCGATTCTCAGGACATAGCGGAAGTGTGGAAGATGAGTTGACAGTTGGAACAGCAGAGGGCTACGGATGATCTGATTCAATAATGCGTATGCGACTCATTGAATTATGGTACGCCGTGGGATTGTTGAAGTGTTACAAATTAATACTTGCAAGTAAAGAATATTAATCAACAATTTATTACAGTTTCTTAATTAGACAAATGTGTTGAGAGGATGTTAATCAATCATTTTTCAATTACAGTTTTTGTAGGTTATAAAATAAGGGTAGATTTTTCTCCAATAAAATCTCAGCACTTGAAATAGAAATAAATCGCACAACTAGAACATTATAAAAATATTATTGAAAAATTCAAGTTATTTTCAACACTTTCACAATCAAAATCAATTCAAATATGATCGTGTATTTCAATGAGTCGCATACTCATTATTGAATCAGATCTTCCGTAGCCCTCTGCTGTTCCAACTATCAACTCACTTTCCACACTTCCGCTATGCCCTGAGAATCGCATCCCTGTTGAGGTATGATAGAAGAAGGTATTGGCAACCTTTGAGGAGCCGACACTCCCAGGATGCAATGCGTAGGGGACAGCTCTTCAGACAGCCGTTCGAAGTCGTTACTGCCGTCTTCTGATTTTCTCTATGCGCTACTTGAAAGCATGAGCAATATTTGATTAGCCGGAATCACAATTTTCTGCTCATAATTTGGTGAATATGGTTCAAATAGCTAATGTAAATTAGTAGGGCATCTAGTAGAGATCATCAAGATGCTGGAAAACTCTAAATATCATGGAATTCTTCAGAAATATGAGCCGAAAAATTCCATTGACTGTTTAAAGGAACTTACTCGATTTCTACAATCTAGACCCCATTATTTATATTCATTTGCTCATATTTCGGTAAATATGGTTCAAACAGCTAATGTAAATTAGTAGGGGATCTAGTAGAGATCATCAAGATGCTGGAAAACTCTAAAGATACTTGAAAAATATAAGCCGAAATCTTTAATTGACTGTTAAAAGGAACTCACTCGATTTTTTTCAATCGAGACCCTATTGTTTATATTCACTTGCTCACATTTCGGTAAATATAGTTCAAACAGCTAATGTAAATTAGTAGGGGATCTAGTAGAGATCATCAAGATGCTGGAAAACTCAAAAGATACTCGAAAAATATAAGCCGAAAATTTTAATTGACTGTTAAAAGGAACTTACTCGATTTTTTTCAATCGAGACCCCATTGTTTATATTCATTTGCTCATATTTCGGTAAATATAGTTCAAACAGATAATGTAAATTAGTAGGGGATCTAGTAGAGATCATCAAGATGCTGGAAAACTCTAAAGATACTCGAAAAATATAAGCCGAAAATTTTAATTGACTGTTAAAAGGAACTTACTCGATTTTTTTCAATCGAGACCCTATTGTTTATATTCATTTGCTCATATTTCGGTAAATATGGTTCAAACAGCTAATGTAAATTAGTAGGGGATCTAGTAGAGATCATCAAGATGCTGGAAAACTCTAAAGATACTCGAAAAATATAAGCCGAAAATTTTAATTGACTGTTAAAAGGAACTTACTCGATTTTTTCCAATCGAGACCCCATTGTTTATATTCATTTGCTCATATTTCGGTAAATATAGTTCAAACAGATAATGTAAATTAGTAGGGGATCTAGTAGAGATCATCAAGATGCTGGAAAACTCTAAAGATACTCGAAAAATATAAGCCGAAAATTTTAATTGACTGTTAAAAGGAACTTACTCGATTTTTTTCAATCGAGACCCTATTGTTTATATTCATTTGCTCATATTTCGGTAAATATGGTTCAAACAGCTAATGTAAATTAGTAGGGGATCTAGTAGAGATCATCAAGATGCTGGAAAACTCTAAAGATACTCGAAAAATTTAAGCCGAAAATTTTAATTGACTGTTAAAAGGAACTTACTCGATTTTTTTCAATCGAGACCCCATTGTTTATATTCATTTGCTCATATTTCGGTAGATATAGTTCAAACAGATAATGTAAATTAGTAGGGGATCTAGTAGAGATCATCAAGATGCTGGAAAACTCTAAAGATACTCGAAAAATATAAGCCGAAAATTTTAATTGACTGTTAAAAGGAACTTACTCGATTTTTTTCAATCGAGACCCTATTGTTTATATTCATTTGCTCATATTTCGGTAAATATGGTTCAAACAGCTAATGTAAATTAGTAGGGGATCTAGTAGAGATCATCAAGATGCTGGAAAACTCTAAAGATACTCGAAAAATATAAGCCGAAAATTTTAATTGACTGTTAAAAGGAACTTACTCGATTTTTTCCAATCGAGACCCCATTGTTTATATTCATTTGCTCATATTTCGGTAAATATAGTTCAAACAGCTAATGTAAATTAGTAGGGGATCTAGTAGAGATCATCAAGATGCTGGAAAACTCTGAAGATACTCGAAAAATATAAGCCGAAAATTTTAATTGACTGTTAAAAGGAACTTACTCGATTTTTTCCAATCAAGACCCCATTGTTTATATTCATTTGCTCATATTTCGGTAAATATAGTTCAAACAGATAATGTAAATTAGTAGGGGATCTAGTAGAGATCATCAAGATGCTGGAAAACTCTAAAGATACTCGAAAAATATAAGCCGAAAATTTTAATTGACTGTTAAAAGGAACTTACTCGATTTTTTTCAATCGAGACCCCATTGTTTATATTCATTTGCTCATATTTCGGTAGATATAGTTCAAACAGATAATGTAAATTAGTAGGGGATCTAGTAGAGATCATCAAGATGCTGGAAAACTCTAAAGATACTCGAAAAATATAAGCCGAAAATTTTAATTGACTGTTAAAAGGAACTTACTCGATTTTTTTCAATCGAGACCCTATTGTTTATATTCATTTGCTCATATTTCGGTAAATATGGTTCAAACAGCTAATGTAAATTAGTAGGGGATCTAGTAGAGATCATCAAGATGCTGGAAAACTCTAAAGATACTCGAAAAATATAAGCCGAAAATTTTAATTGACTGTTAAAAGGAACTTACTCGATTTTTTCCAATCGAGACCCCATTGTTTATATTCATTTGCTCATATTTCGGTAAATATAGTTCAAACAGCTAATGTAAATTAGTAGGGGATCTAGTAGAGATCATCAAGATGCTGGAAAACTCTAAAGATACTCGAAAAATATAAGCCGAAAATTTTAATTGACTGTTAAAAGGAACTTACTCGATTTTTTCCAATCGAGACCCCATTGTTTATATTCATTTGCTCATATTTCGGTAAATATAGTTCAAACAGCTAATGTAAATTAGTAGGGGATCTAGTAGAGATCATCAAGATGCTGGAAAACTCTGAAGATACTCGAAAAATATAAGCCGAAAATTTTAATTGACTGTTAAAAGGAACTTACTCGATTTTTTCCAATCGAGACCCCATTGTTTATATTCATTTGCTCATATTTCGGTAAATATAGTTCAAACAGATAATGTAAATTAGTAGGGGATCTAGTAGAGATCATCAAGATGCTGGAAAACTCTAAAGATACTCGAAAAATATAAGCCGAAAATTTTAATTGACTGTTAAAAGGAACTTACTCGATTTTTTTCAATCGAGACCCCATTGTTTATATTCATTTGCTCATATTTCGGTAGATATAGTTCAAACAGATAATGTAAATTAGTAGGGGATCTAGTAGAGATCATCAAGATGCTGGAAAACTCTAAAGATACTCGAAAAATATAAGCCGAAAATTTTAATTGACTGTTAAAAGGAACTTACTCGATTTTTTTCAATCGAGACCCTATTGTTTATATTCATTTGCTCATATTTCGGTAAATATGGTTCAAACAGCTAATGTAAATTAGTAGGGGATCTAGTAGAGATCATCAAGATGCTGGAAAACTCTAAAGATACTCGAAAAATATAAGCCGAAAATTTTAATTGACTGTTAAAAGGAACTTACTCGATTTTTTCCAATCGAGACCCCATTGTTTATATTCATTTGCTCATATTTCGGTAAATATAGTTCAAACAGCTAATGTAAATTAGTAGGGGATCTAGTAGAGATCATCAAGATGCTGGAAAACTCTAAAGATACTCGAAAAATATAAGCCGAAAATTTTAATTGACTGTTAAAAGGAACTTACTCGATTTTTTTCAATCGAGACCCCATTGTTTATATTCGTTTGCTCATATTTCGGTAAATATAGTTCAAACAGATAATGTAAATTAGTAGGGGATCTAGTAGAGATCATCAAGATGCTGGAAAACTCTAAAGATACTCGAAAAATATAAGCCGAAAATTTTAATTGACTGTTAAAAGGAACTTACTCGATTTTTTTCAATCGAGACCCCATTGTTTATATTCATTTGCTCATATTTCGGTAGATATAGTTCAAACAGATAATGTAAATTAGTAGGGGATCTAGTAGAGATCATCAAGATGCTGGAAAACTCTAAAGATACTCGAAAAATATAAGCCGAAAATTTTAATTGACTGTTAAAAGGAACTTACTCGATTTTTTCCAATCGAGACCCCATTGTTTATATTCATTTGCTCATATTTCGGTAAATATAGTTCAAACAGCTAATGTAAATTAGTAGGGGATCTAGTAGAGATCATCAAGATGCTGGAAAACTCTAAAGATACTCGAAAAATATAAGCCGAAAATTTTAATTGACTGTTAAAAGGAACTTACTCGATTTTTTTCAATCGAGACCCCATTGTTTATATTCGTTTGCTCATATTTCGGTAAATATAGTTCAAACAGATAATGTAAATTAGTAGGGGATCTAGTAGAGATCATCAAGATGCTGGAAAACTCTAAAGATACTCGAAAAATATAAGCCGAAAATTTTAATTGACTGTTAAAAGGAACTTACTCGATTTTTTTCAATCGAGACCCTATTGTTTATATTCATTTGCTCATATTTCGGTAAATATGGTTCAAACAGCTAATGTAAATTAGTAGGGGATCTAGTAGAGATCATCAAGATGCTGGAAAACTCTAAAGATACTCGAAAAATATAAGCCGAAAATTTTAATTGACTGTTAAAAGGAACTTACTCGATTTTTTTCAATCGAGACCCCATTGTTTATATTCGTTTGCTCATATTTCGGTAAATATAGTTCAAACAGATAATGTAAATTAGTAGGGGATCTAGTAGAGATCATCAAGATGCTGGAAAACTCTAAAGATACTCGAAAAATATAAGCCGAAAATTTTAATTGACTGTTAAAAGGAACTTACTCGATTTTTTCCAATCGAGACCCCATTGTTTATATTCATTTGCTCATATTTCGGTAAATATAGTTCAAACAGCTAATGTAAATTAGTAGGGGATCTAGTAGAGATCATCAAGATGCTGGAAAACTCTAAAGATACTCGAAAAATATAAGCCGAAAATTTTAATTGACTGTTAAAAGGAACTTACTCGATTTTTTTCAATCGAGACCCCATTGTTTATATTCGTTTGCTCATATTTCGGTAAATATAGTTCAAACAGATAATGTAAATTAGTAGGGGATCTAGTAGAGATCATCAAGATGCTGGAAAACTCTAAAGATACTCGAAAAATATAAGCCGAAAATTTTAATTGACTGTTAAAAGGAACTTACTCGATTTTTTCCAATCGAGACCCCATTGTTTATATTCATTTGCTCATATTTCGGTAAATATAGTTCAAACAGCTAATGTAAATTAGTAGGGGATCTAGTAGAGATCATCAAGATGCTGGAAAACTCTAAAGATACTCGAAAAATATAAGCCGAAAATTTTAATTGACTGTTAAAAGGAACTTACTCGATTTTTTTCAATCGAGACCCCATTGTTTATATTCGTTTGCTCATATTTCGGTAAATATAGTTCAAACAGATAATGTAAATTAGTAGGGGATCTAGTAGAGATCATCAAGATGCTGGAAAACTCTAAAGATACTCGAAAAATATAAGCCGAAAATTTTAATTGACTGTTAAAAGGAACTTACTCGATTTTTTTCAATCGAGACCCCATTGTTTATATTCATTTGCTCATATTTCGGTAGATATAGTTCAAACAGATAATGTAAATTAGTAGGGGATCTAGTAGAGATCATCAAGATGCTGGAAAACTCTAAAGATACTCGAAAAATATAAGCCGAAAATTTTAATTGACTGTTAAAAGGAACTTACTCGATTTTTTCCAATCGAGACCCCATTGTTTATATTCATTTGCTCATATTTCGGTAAATATAGTTCAAACAGATAATGTAAATTAGTAGGGGATCTAGTAGAGATCATCAAGATGCTGGAAAACTCTAAAGATACTCGAAAAATATAAGCCGAAAATTTTAATTGACTGTTAAAAGGAACTTACTCGATTTTTTTCAATCGAGACCCTATTGTTTATATTCATTTGCTCATATTTCGGTAAATATGGTTCAAACAGCTAATGTAAATTAGTAGGGGATCTAGTAGAGATCATCAAGATGCTGGAAAACTCTAAAGATACTCGAAAAATATAAGCCGAAAATTTTAATTGACTGTTAAAAGGAACTTACTCGATTTTTTTCAATCGAGACCCTATTGTTTATATTCATTTGCTCATATTTCGGTAAATATGGTTCAAACAGCTAATGTAAATTAGTAGGGGATCTAGTAGAGATCATCAAGATGCTGGAAAACTCTAAAGATACTCGAAAAATATAAGCCGAAAATTTTAATTGACTGTTAAAAGGAACTTACTCGATTTTTTCCAATCGAGACCCCATTGTTTATATTCATTTGCTCATATTTCGGTAAATATAGTTCAAACAGATAATGTAAATTAGTAGGGGATCTAGTAGAGATCATCAAGATGCTGGAAAACTCTAAACATACTCGAAAAATATAAGCCGAAAATTTTAATTGACTGTTAAAAGGAACTTACTCGATTTTTTTCAATCGAGACCCTATTGTTTATATTCATTTGCTCATATTTCGGTAAATATGGTTCAAACAGCTAATGTAAATTAGTAGGGGATCTAGTAGAGATCATCAAGATGCTGGAAAACTCTAAAGATACTCGAAAAATATAAGCCGAAAATTTTAATTGACTGTTAAAAGGAACTTACTCGATTTTTTTCAATCGAGACCCTATTGTTTATATTCATTTGCTCATATTTCGGTAAATATGGTTCAAACAGCTAATGTAAATTAGTAGGGGATCTAGTAGAGATCATCAAGATGCTGGAAAACTCTAAAGATACTCGAAAAATATAAGCCGAAAATTTTAATTGACTGTTAAAAGGAACTTACTCGATTTTTTCCAATCGAGACCCCATTGTTTATATTCATTTGCTCATATTTCGGTAAATATAGTTCAAACAGATAATGTAAATTAGTAGGGGATCTAGTAGAGATCATCAAGATGCTGGAAAACTCTAAAGATACTCGAAAAATATAAGCCGAAAATTTTAATTGACTGTTAAAAGGAACTTACTCGATTTTTTCCAATCGAGACCCCATTGTTTATATTCATTTGCTCATATTTCGGTAAATATAGTTCAAACAGATAATGTAAATTAGTAGGGGATCTAGTAGAGATCATCAAGATGCTGGAAAACTCTAAAGATACTCGAAAAATATAAGCCGAAAATTTTAATTGACTGTTAAAAGGAACTTACTCGATTTTTTTCAATCGAGACCCCATTGTTTATATTCATTTGCTCATATTTCGGTAAATATAGTTCAAACAGCTAATGTAAATTAGTAGGGGATCTAGTAGAGATCATCAAGATGCTGGAAAACTCTAAAGATACTCGAAAAATATAAGCCGAAAATTTTAATTGACTGTTAAAAGGAACTTACTCGATTTTTTCCAATCGAGACCCCATTGTTTATATTCATTTGCTCATATTTCGGTAAATATAGTTCAAACAGCTAATGTAAATTAGTAGGGGATCTAGTAGAGATCATCAAGATGCTGGAAAACTCTAAAGATACTCGAAAAATATAAGCCGAAAATTTTAATTGACTGTTAAAAGGAACTTACTCGATTTTTTTCAATCGAGACCCCATTGTTTATATTCATTTGCTCATATTTCGGTAGATATAGTTCAAACAGATAATGTAAATTAGTAGGGGATCTAGTAGAGATCATCAAGATGCTGGAAAACTCTAAAGATACTCGAAAAATATAAGCCGAAAATTTTAATTGACTGTTAAAAGGAACTTACTCGATTTTTTTCAATCGAGACCCTATTGTTTATATTCATTTGCTCATATTTCGGTAAATATGGTTCAAACAGCTAATGTAAATTAGTAGGGGATCTAGTAGAGATCATCAAGATGCTGGAAAACTCTAAAGATACTCGAAAAATATAAGCCGAAAATTTTAATTGACTGTTAAAAGGAACTTACTCGATTTTTTTCAATCGAGACCCCATTGTTTATATTCATTTGCTCATATTTCGGTAGATATAGTTCAAACAGATAATGTAAATTAGTAGGGGATCTAGTAGAGATCATCAAGATGCTGGAAAACTCTAAAGATACTCGAAAAATATAAGCCGAAAATTTTAATTGACTGTTAAAAGGAACTTACTCGATTTTTTTCAATCGAGACCCTATTGTTTATATTCATTTGCTCATATTTCGGTAAATATGGTTCAAACAGCTAATGTAAATTAGTAGGGGATCTAGTAGAGATCATCAAGATGCTGGAAAACTCTAAAGATACTCGAAAAATATAAGCCGAAAATTTTAATTGACTGTTAAAAGGAACTTACTCGATTTTTTCCAATCGAGACCCCATTGTTTATATTCATTTGCTCATATTTCGGTAGATATAGTTCAAACAGATAATGTAAATTAGTAGGGGATCTAGTAGAGATCATCAAGATGCTGGAAAACTCTAAAGATACTCGAAAAATATAAGCCGAAAATTTTAATTGACTGTTAAAAGGAACTTACTCGATTTTTTTCAATCGAGACCCTATTGTTTATATTCATTTGCTCATATTTCGGTAAATATGGTTCAAACAGCTAATGTAAATTAGTAGGGGATCTAGTAGAGATCATCAAGATGCTGGAAAACTCTAAAGATACTCGAAAAATATAAGCCGAAAATTTTAATTGACTGTTAAAAGGAACTTACTCGATTTTTTTCAATCGAGACCCCATTGTTTATATTCATTTGCTCATATTTCGGTAGATATAGTTCAAACAGATAATGTAAATTAGTAGGGGATCTAGTAGAGATCATCAAGATGCTGGAAAACTCTAAAGATACTCGAAAAATATAAGCCGAAAATTTTAATTGACTGTTAAAAGGAACTTACTCGATTTTTTTCAATCGAGACCCTATTGTTTATATTCATTTGCTCATATTTCGGTAAATATGGTTCAAACAGCTAATGTAAATTAGTAGGGGATCTAGTAGAGATCATCAAGATGCTGGAAAACTCTAAAGATACTCGAAAAATATAAGCCGAAAATTTTAATTGACTGTTAAAAGGAACTTACTCGATTTTTTTCAATCGAGACCCCATTGTTTATATTCATTTGCTCATATTTCGGTAGATATAGTTCAAACAGATAATGTAAATTAGTAGGGGATCTAGTAGAGATCATCAAGATGCTGGAAAACTCTAAAGATACTCGAAAAATATAAGCCGAAAATTTTAATTGACTGTTAAAAGGAACTTACTCGATTTTTTTCAATCGAGACCCTATTGTTTATATTCATTTGCTCATATTTCGGTAAATATGGTTCAAACAGCTAATGTAAATTAGTAGGGGATCTAGTAGAGATCATCAAGATGCTGGAAAACTCTAAAGATACTCGAAAAATATAAGCCGAAAATTTTAATTGACTGTTAAAAGGAACTTACTCGATTTTTTTCAATCGAGACCCTATTGTTTATATTCATTTGCTCATATTTCGGTAAATATGGTTCAAACAGCTAATGTAAATTAGTAGGGGATCTAGTAGAGATCATCAAGATGCTGGAAATCTCTAAAGATACTCGAAAAATATAAGCCGAAAATTTTAATTGACTGTTAAAAGGAACTTACTCGATTTTTTTCAATCGAGACCCTATTGTTTATATTCATTTGCTCATATTTCGGTAAATATGGTTCAAACAGCTAATGTAAATTAGTAGGGGATCTAGTAGAGATCATCAAGATGCTGGAAAACTCTAAAGATACTCGAAAAATATAAGCCGAAAATTTTAATTGACTGTTAAAAGGAACTTACTCGATTTTTTTCAATCGAGACCCCATTGTTTATATTCATTTGCTCATATTTCGGTAGATATAGTTCAAACAGATAATGTAAATTAGTAGGGGATCTAGTAGAGATCATCAAGATGCTGGAAAACTCTAAAGATACTCGAAAAATATAAGCCGAAAATTTTAATTGACTGTTAAAAGGAACTTACTCGATTTTTTTCAATCGAGACCCTATTGTTTATATTCATTTGCTCATATTTCGGTAAATATGGTTCAAACAGCTAATGTAAATTAGTAGGGGATCTAGTAGAGATCATCAAGATGCTGGAAAACTCTAAAGATACTCGAAAAATATAAGCCGAAAATTTTAATTGACTGTTAAAAGGAACTTACTCGATTTTTTCCAATCGAGACCCCATTGTTTATATTCATTTGCTCATATTTCGGTAGATATAGTTCAAACAGATAATGTAAATTAGTAGGGGATCTAGTAGAGATCATCAAGATGCTGGAAAACTCTAAAGATACTCGAAAAATATAAGCCGAAAATTTTAATTGACTGTTAAAAGGAACTTACTCGATTTTTTCAATCGAGACCCCATTGTTTATATTCATTTGCTCATATTTCGGTAAATATAGTTCAAACAGCTAATGTAAATTAGTAGGGGATCTAGTAGAGATCATCAAGATGCTGGAAAACTCTAAAGATACTCGAAAAATATAAGCCGAAAATTTTAATTGACTGTTAAAAGGAACTTACTCGATTTTTTCCAATCGAGACCCCATTGTTTATATTCATTTGCTCATATTTCGGTAAATATAGTTCAAACAGATAATGTAAATTAGTAGGGGATCTAGTAGAGATCATCAAGATGCTGGAAAACTCTAAAGATACTCGAAAAATATAAGCCGAAAATTTTAATTGACTGTTAAAAGGAACTTACTCGATTTTTTTCAATCGAGACCCCATTGTTTATATTCATTTGCTCATATTTCGGTAGATATAGTTCAAACAGATAATGTAAATTAGTAGGGGATCTAGTAGAGATCATCAAGATGCTGGAAAACTCTAAAGATACTCGAAAAATATAAGCCGAAAATTTTAATTGACTGTTAAAAGGAACTTACTCGATTTTTTCCAATCGAGACCCCATTGTTTATATTCATTTGCTCATATTTCGGTAAATATAGTTCAAACAGCTAATGTAAATTAGTAGGGGATCTAGCAGAGATCATCAAGATGCTGGAAAACTCTAAAGATACTCGAAAAATATAAGCCGAAAATTTTAATTGACTGTTAAAAGGAACTTACTCGATTTTTTTCAATCGAGACCCCATTGTTTATATTCGTTTGCTCATATTTCGGTAAATATAGTTCAAACAGATAATGTAAATTAGTAGGGGATCTAGTAGAGATCATCAAGATGCTGGAAAACTCTAAAGATACTCGAAAAATATAAGCCGAAAATTTTAATTGACTGTTAAAAGGAACTTACTCGATTTTTTCAATCGAGACCCTATTGTTTATATTCATTTGCTCATATTTCGGTAAATATAGTTCAAACAGCTAATGTAAATTAGTAGGGGATCTAGCAGAGATCATCAAGATGCTGGAAAACTCTAAAGATACTCGAAAAATATAAGCCGAAAATTTTAATTGACTGTTAAAAGGAACTTACTCGATTTTTTTCAATCGAGACCCCATTGTTTATATTCGTTTGCTCATATTTCGGTAAATATAGTTCAAACAGATAATGTAAATTAGTAGGGGATCTAGTAGAGATCATCAAGATGCTGGAAAACTCTAAAGATACTCGAAAAATATAAGCCGAAAATTTTAATTGACTGTTAAAAGGAACTTACTCGATTTTTTCCAATCGAGACCCCATTGTTTATATTCATTTGCTCATATTTCGGTAGATATAGTTCAAACAGATAATGTAAATTAGTAGGGGATCTAGTAGAGATCATCAAGATGCTGGAAAACTCTAAAGATACTCGAAAAATATAAGCCGAAAATTTTAATTGACTGTTAAAAGGAACTTACTCGATTTTTTTCAATCGAGACCCTATTGTTTATATTCATTTGCTCATATTTCGGTAAATATGGTTCAAACAGCTAATGTAAATTAGTAGGGGATCTAGTAGAGATCATCAAGATGCTGGAAAACTCTAAAGATACTCGAAAAATATAAGCCGAAAATTTTAATTGACTGTTAAAAGGAACTTACTCGATTTTTTTCAATCGAGACCCCATTGTTTATATTCATTTGCTCATATTTCGGTAGATATAGTTCAAACAGATAATGTAAATTAGTAGGGGATCTAGTAGAGATCATCAAGATGCTGGAAAACTCTAAAGATACTCGAAAAATATAAGCCGAAAATTTTAATTGACTGTTAAAAGGAACTTACTCGATTTTTTTCAATCGAGACCCTATTGTTTATATTCATTTGCTCATATTTCGGTAAATATGGTTCAAACAGCTAATGTAAATTAGTAGGGGATCTAGTAGAGATCATCAAGATGCTGGAAAACTCTAAAGATACTCGAAAAATATAAGCCGAAAATTTTAATTGACTGTTAAAAGGAACTTACTCGATTTTTTCCAATCGAGACCCCATTGTTTATATTCATTTGCTCATATTTCGGTAAATATAGTTCAAACAGATAATGTAAATTAGTAGGGGATCTAGTAGAGATCATCAAGATGCTGGAAAACTCTAAAGATACTCGAAAAATATAAGCCGAAAATTTTAATTGACTGTTAAAAGGAACTTACTCGATTTTTTTCAATCGAGACCCTATTGTTTATATTCATTTGCTCATATTTCGGTAAATATGGTTCAAACAGCTAATGTAAATTAGTAGGGGATCTAGTAGAGATCATCAAGATGCTGGAAAACTCTAAAGATACTCGAAAAATATAAGCCGAAAATTTTAATTGACTGTTAAAAGGAACTTACTCGATTTTTTTCAATCGAGACCCCATTGTTTATATTCATTTGCTCATATTTCGGTAGATATAGTTCAAACAGATAATGTAAATTAGTAGGGGATCTAGTAGAGATCATCAAGATGCTGGAAAACTCTAAAGATACTCGAAAAATATAAGCCGAAAATTTTAATTGACTGTTAAAAGGAACTTACTCGATTTTTTTCAATCGAGACCCCATTGTTTATATTCATTTGCTCATATTTCGGTAGATATAGTTCAAACAGATAATGTAAATTAGTAGGGGATCTAGTAGAGATCATCAAGATGCTGGAAAACTCTAAAGATACTCGAAAAATATAAGCCGAAAATTTTAATTGACTGTTAAAAGGAACTTACTCGATTTTTTTCAATCGAGACCCCATTGTTTATATTCGTTTGCTCATATTTCGGTAAATATAGTTCAAACAGATAATGTAAATTAGTAGGGGATCTAGTAGAGATCATCAAGATGCTGGAAAACTCTAAAGATACTCGAAAAATATAAGCCGAAAATTTTAATTGACTGTTAAAAGGAACTTACTCGATTTTTTTCAATCGAGACCCTATTGTTTATATTCATTTGCTCATATTTCGGTAAATATGGTTCAAACAGCTAATGTAAATTAGTAGGGGATCTAGTAGAGATCATCAAGATGCTGGAAAACTCTAAAGATACTCGAAAAATATAAGCCGAAAATTTTAATTGACTGTTAAAAGGAACTTACTCGATTTTTTCCAATCGAGACCCCATTGTTTATATTCATTTGCTCATATTTCGGTAAATATAGTTCAAACAGATAATGTAAATTAGTAGGGGATCTAGTAGAGATCATCAAGATGCTGGAAAACTCTAAAGATACTCGAAAAATATAAGCCGAAAATTTTAATTGACTGTTAAAAGGAACTTACTCGATTTTTTTCAATCGAGACCCCATTGTTTATATTCATTTGCTCATATTTCGGTAGATATAGTTCAAACAGATAATGTAAATTAGTAGGGGATCTAGTAGAGATCATCAAGATGCTGGAAAACTCTAAAGATACTCGAAAAATATAAGCCGAAAATTTTAATTGACTGTTAAAAGGAACTTACTCGATTTTTTCCAATCGAGACCCCATTGTTTATATTCATTTGCTCATATTTCGGTAAATATAGTTCAAACAGCTAATGTAAATTAGTAGGGGATCTAGTAGAGATCATCAAGATGCTGGAAAACTCTAAAGATACTCGAAAAATATAAGCCGAAAATTTTAATTGACTGTTAAAAGGAACTTACTCGATTTTTTTCAATCGAGACCCCATTGTTTATATTCGTTTGCTCATATTTCGGTAAATATAGTTCAAACAGATAATGTAAATTAGTAGGGGATCTAGTAGAGATCATCAAGATGCTGGAAAACTCTAAAGATACTCGAAAAATATAAGCCGAAAATTTTAATTGACTGTTAAAAGGAACTTACTCGATTTTTTCAATCGAGACCCTATTGTTTATATTCATTTGCTCATATTTCGGTAAATATGGTTCAAACAGCTAATGTAAATTAGTAGGGGATCTAGTAGAGATCATCAAGATGCTGGAAAACTCTAAAGATACTCGAAAAATATAAGCCGAAAATTTTAATTGACTGTTAAAAGGAACTTACTCGATTTTTTCCAATCGAGACCCCATTGTTTATATTCATTTGCTCATATTTCGGTAGATATAGTTCAAACAGATAATGTAAATTAGTAGGGGATCTAGTAGAGATCATCAAGATGCTGGAAAACTCTAAAGATACTCGAAAAATATAAGCCGAAAATTTTAATTGACTGTTAAAAGGAACTTACTCGATTTTTTTCAATCGAGACCCTATTGTTTATATTCATTTGCTCATATTTCGGTAAATATGGTTCAAACAGCTAATGTAAATTAGTAGGGGATCTAGTAGAGATCATCAAGATGCTGGAAAACTCTAAAGATACTCGAAAAATATAAGCCGAAAATTTTAATTGACTGTTAAAAGGAACTTACTCGATTTTTTTCAATCGAGACCCCATTGTTTATATTCATTTGCTCATATTTCGGTAGATATAGTTCAAACAGATAATGTAAATTAGTAGGGGATCTAGTAGAGATCATCAAGATGCTGGAAAACTCTAAAGATACTCGAAAAATATAAGCCGAAAATTTTAATTGACTGTTAAAAGGAACTTACTCGATTTTTTTCAATCGAGACCCTATTGTTTATATTCATTTGCTCATATTTCGGTAAATATGGTTCAAACAGCTAATGTAAATTAGTAGGGGATCTAGTAGAGATCATCAAGATGCTGGAAAACTCTAAAGATACTCGAAAAATATAAGCCGAAAATTTTAATTGACTGTTAAAAGGAACTTACTCGATTTTTTCCAATCGAGACCCCATTGTTTATATTCATTTGCTCATATTTCGGTAAATATAGTTCAAACAGATAATGTAAATTAGTAGGGGATCTAGTAGAGATCATCAAGATGCTGGAAAACTCTAAAGATACTCGAAAAATATAAGCCGAAAATTTTAATTGACTGTTAAAAGGAACTTACTCGATTTTTTTCAATCGAGACCCCATTGTTTATATTCATTTGCTCATATTTCGGTAGATATAGTTCAAACAGATAATGTAAATTAGTAGGGGATCTAGTAGAGATCATCAAGATGCTGGAAAACTCTAAAGATACTCGAAAAATATAAGCCGAAAATTTTAATTGACTGTTAAAAGGAACTTACTCGATTTTTTCCAATCGAGACCCCATTGTTTATATTCATTTGCTCATATTTCGGTAAATATAGTTCAAACAGCTAATGTAAATTAGTAGGGGATCTAGTAGAGATCATCAAGATGCTGGAAAACTCTAAAGATACTCGAAAAATATAAGCCGAAAATTTTAATTGACTGTTAAAAGGAACTTACTCGATTTTTTTCAATCGAGACCCCATTGTTTATATTCGTTTGCTCATATTTCGGTAAATATAGTTCAAACAGATAATGTAAATTAGTAGGGGATCTAGTAGAGATCATCAAGATGCTGGAAAACTCTAAAGATACTCGAAAAATATAAGCCGAAAATTTTAATTGACTGTTAAAAGGAACTTACTCGATTTTTTCAATCGAGACCCTATTGTTTATATTCATTTGCTCATATTTCGGTAAATATGGTTCAAACAGCTAATGTAAATTAGTAGGGGATCTAGTAGAGATCATCAAGATGCTGGAAAACTCTAAAGATACTCGAAAAATATAAGCCGAAAATTTTAATTGACTGTTAAAAGGAACTTACTCGATTTTTTCCAATCGAGACCCCATTGTTTATATTCATTTGCTCATATTTCGGTAGATATAGTTCAAACAGATAATGTAAATTAGTAGGGGATCTAGTAGAGATCATCAAGATGCTGGAAAACTCTAAAGATACTCGAAAAATATAAGCCGAAAATTTTAATTGACTGTTAAAAGGAACTTACTCGATTTTTTTCAATCGAGACCCTATTGTTTATATTCATTTGCTCATATTTCGGTAAATATGGTTCAAACAGCTAATGTAAATTAGTAGGGGATCTAGTAGAGATCATCAAGATGCTGGAAAACTCTAAAGATACTCGAAAAATATAAGCCGAAAATTTTAATTGACTGTTAAAAGGAACTTACTCGATTTTTTTCAATCGAGACCCCATTGTTTATATTCATTTGCTCATATTTCGGTAGATATAGTTCAAACAGATAATGTAAATTAGTAGGGGATCTAGTAGAGATCATCAAGATGCTGGAAAACTCTAAAGATACTCGAAAAATATAAGCCGAAAATTTTAATTGACTGTTAAAAGGAACTTACTCGATTTTTTTCAATCGAGACCCCATTGTTTATATTCATTTGCTCATATTTCGGTAGATATAGTTCAAACAGATAATGTAAATTAGTAGGGGATCTAGTAGAGATCATCAAGATGCTGGAAAACTCTAAAGATACTCGAAAAATATAAGCCGAAAATTTTAATTGACTGTTAAAAGGAACTTACTCGATTTTTTTCAATCGAGACCCCATTGTTTATATTCGTTTGCTCATATTTCGGTAAATATAGTTCAAACAGATAATGTAAATTAGTAGGGGATCTAGTAGAGATCATCAAGATGCTGGAAAACTCTAAAGATACTCGAAAAATATAAGCCGAAAATTTTAATTGACTGTTAAAAGGAACTTACTCGATTTTTTTCAATCGAGACCCTATTGTTTATATTCATTTGCTCATATTTCGGTAAATATGGTTCAAACAGCTAATGTAAATTAGTAGGGGATCTAGTAGAGATCATCAAGATGCTGGAAAACTCTAAAGATACTCGAAAAATATAAGCCGAAAATTTTAATTGACTGTTAAAAGGAACTTACTCGATTTTTTCCAATCGAGACCCCATTGTTTATATTCATTTGCTCATATTTCGGTAAATATAGTTCAAACAGATAATGTAAATTAGTAGGGGATCTAGTAGAGATCATCAAGATGCTGGAAAACTCTAAAGATACTCGAAAAATATAAGCCGAAAATTTTAATTGACTGTTAAAAGGAACTTACTCGATTTTTTTCAATCGAGACCCCATTGTTTATATTCATTTGCTCATATTTCGGTAGATATAGTTCAAACAGATAATGTAAATTAGTAGGGGATCTAGTAGAGATCATCAAGATGCTGGAAAACTCTAAAGATACTCGAAAAATATAAGCCGAAAATTTTAATTGACTGTTAAAAGGAACTTACTCGATTTTTTCCAATCGAGACCCCATTGTTTATATTCATTTGCTCATATTTCGGTAAATATAGTTCAAACAGCTAATGTAAATTAGTAGGGGATCTAGTAGAGATCATCAAGATGCTGGAAAACTCTAAAGATACTCGAAAAATATAAGCCGAAAATTTTAATTGACTGTTAAAAGGAACTTACTCGATTTTTTTCAATCGAGACCCCATTGTTTATATTCGTTTGCTCATATTTCGGTAAATATAGTTCAAACAGATAATGTAAATTAGTAGGGGATCTAGTAGAGATCATCAAGATGCTGGAAAACTCTAAAGATACTCGAAAAATATAAGCCGAAAATTTTAATTGACTGTTAAAAGGAACTTACTCGATTTTTTCAATCGAGACCCTATTGTTTATATTCATTTGCTCATATTTCGGTAAATATGGTTCAAACAGCTAATGTAAATTAGTAGGGGATCTAGTAGAGATCATCAAGATGCTGGAAAACTCTAAAGATACTCGAAAAATATAAGCCGAAAATTTTAATTGACTGTTAAAAGGAACTTACTCGATTTTTTCCAATCGAGACCCCATTGTTTATATTCATTTGCTCATATTTCGGTAGATATAGTTCAAACAGATAATGTAAATTAGTAGGGGATCTAGTAGAGATCATCAAGATGCTGGAAAACTCTAAAGATACTCGAAAAATATAAGCCGAAAATTTTAATTGACTGTTAAAAGGAACTTACTCGATTTTTTTCAATCGAGACCCTATTGTTTATATTCATTTGCTCATATTTCGGTAAATATGGTTCAAACAGCTAATGTAAATTAGTAGGGGATCTAGTAGAGATCATCAAGATGCTGGAAAACTCTAAAGATACTCGAAAAATATAAGCCGAAAATTTTAATTGACTGTTAAAAGGAACTTACTCGATTTTTTTCAATCGAGACCCCATTGTTTATATTCATTTGCTCATATTTCGGTAGATATAGTTCAAACAGATAATGTAAATTAGTAGGGGATCTAGTAGAGATCATCAAGATGCTGGAAAACTCTAAAGATACTCGAAAAATATAAGCCGAAAATTTTAATTGACTGTTAAAAGGAACTTACTCGATTTTTTTCAATCGAGACCCTATTGTTTATATTCATTTGCTCATATTTCGGTAAATATGGTTCAAACAGCTAATGTAAATTAGTAGGGGATCTAGTAGAGATCATCAAGATGCTGGAAAACTCTAAAGATACTCGAAAAATATAAGCCGAAAATTTTAATTGACTGTTAAAAGGAACTTACTCGATTTTTTCCAATCGAGACCCCATTGTTTATATTCATTTGCTCATATTTCGGTAAATATAGTTCAAACAGATAATGTAAATTAGTAGGGGATCTAGTAGAGATCATCAAGATGCTGGAAAACTCTAAAGATACTCGAAAAATATAAGCCGAAAATTTTAATTGACTGTTAAAAGGAACTTACTCGATTTTTTTCAATCGAGACCCTATTGTTTATATTCATTTGCTCATATTTCGGTAAATATGGTTCAAACAGCTAATGTAAATTAGTAGGGGATCTAGTAGAGATCATCAAGATGCTGGAAAACTCTAAAGATACTCGAAAAATATAAGCCGAAAATTTTAATTGACTGTTAAAAGGAACTTACTCGATTTTTTTCAATCGAGACCCCATTGTTTATATTCATTTGCTCATATTTCGGTAGATATAGTTCAAACAGATAATGTAAATTAGTAGGGGATCTAGTAGAGATCATCAAGATGCTGGAAAACTCTAAAGATACTCGAAAAATATAAGCCGAAAATTTTAATTGACTGTTAAAAGGAACTTACTCGATTTTTTTCAATCGAGACCCTATTGTTTATATTCATTTGCTCATATTTCGGTAAATATGGTTCAAACAGCTAATGTAAATTAGTAGGGGATCTAGTAGAGATCATCAAGATGCTGGAAAACTCTGAAGATACTCGAAAAATATAAGCCGAAAATTTTAATTGACTGTTAAAAGGAACTTACTCGATTTTTTCCAATCGAGACCCCATTGTTTATATTCATTTGCTCATATTTCGGTAGATATAGTTCAAACAGATAATGTAAATTAGTAGGGGATCTAGTAGAGATCATCAAGATGCTGGAAAACTCTAAAGATACTCGAAAAATATAAGCCGAAAATTTTAATTGACTGTTAAAAGGAACTTACTCGATTTTTTTCAATCGAGACCCTATTGTTTATATTCATTTGCTCATATTTCGGTAAATATGGTTCAAACAGCTAATGTAAATTAGTAGGGGATCTAGTAGAGATCATCAAGATGCTGGAAAACTCTAAAGATACTCGAAAAATATAAGCCGAAAATTTTAATTGACTGTTAAAAGGAACTTACTCGATTTTTTTCAATCGAGACCCCATTGTTTATATTCATTTGCTCATATTTCGGTAGATATAGTTCAAACAGATAATGTAAATTAGTAGGGGATCTAGTAGAGATCATCAAGATGCTGGAAAACTCTAAAGATACTCGAAAAATATAAGCCGAAAATTTTAATTGACTGTTAAAAGGAACTTACTCGATTTTTTTCAATCGAGACCCTATTGTTTATATTCATTTGCTCATATTTCGGTAAATATGGTTCAAACAGCTAATGTAAATTAGTAGGGGATCTAGTAGAGATCATCAAGATGCTGGAAAACTCTAAAGATACTCGAAAAATATAAGCCGAAAATTTTAATTGACTGTTAAAAGGAACTTACTCGATTTTTTTCAATCGAGACCCTATTGTTTATATTCATTTGCTCATATTTCGGTAAATATGGTTCAAACAGCTAATGTAAATTAGTAGGGGATCTAGTAGAGATCATCAAGATGCTGGAAAACTCTAAAGATACTCGAAAAATATAAGCCGAAAATTTTAATTGACTGTTAAAAGGAACTTACTCGATTTTTTCCAATCGAGACCCCATTGTTTATATTCATTTGCTCATATTTCGGTGGATATAGTTCAAACAGATAATGTAAATTAGTAGGGGATCTAGTAGAGATCATCAAGATGCTGGAAAACTCTAAAGATACTCGAAAAATATAAGCCGAAAATTTTAATTGACTGTTAAAAGGAACTTACTCGATTTTTTCCAATCGAGACCCCATTGTTTATATTCATTTGCTCATATTTCGGTAAATATAGTTCAAACAGCTAATGTAAATTAGTAGGGGATCTAGTAGAGATCATCAAAATGCTGGAAAACTCTAAAGATACTCGAAAAATATAAGCCGAAAATTTTAATTGACTGTTAAAAGGAACTTACTCGATTTTTTCCAATCGAGACCCCATTGTTTATATTCATTTGCTCATATTTCGGTAAATATAGTTCAAACAGATAATGTAAATTAGTAGGGGATCTAGTAGAGATCATCAAGATGCTGGAAAACTCTAAAGATACTCGAAAAATATAAGCCGAAAATTTTAATTGACTGTTAAAAGGAACTTACTCGATTTTTTCCAATCGAGACCCCATTGTTTATATTCATTTGCTCATATTTCGGTAAATATAGTTCAAACAGCTAATGTAAATTAGTAGGGGATCTAGTAGAGATCATCAAGATGCTGGAAAACTCTAAAGATACTCGAAAAATATAAGCCGAAAATTTTAATTGACTGTTAAAAGGAACTTACTCGATTTTTTCCAATCGAGACCCCATTGTTTATATTCATTTGCTCATATTTCGGTAAATATGGTTCAAACAGCTAATGTAAATTAGTAGGGGATCTAGTAGAGATCATCAAGATGCTGGAAAACTCTAAAGATACTCGAAAAATATAAGCCGAAAATTTTAATTGACTGTTAAAAGGAACTTACTCGATTTTTTCCAATCGAGACCCCATTGTTTATATTCATTTGCTCATATTTCGGTAAATATAGTTCAAACAGCTAATGTAAATTAGTAGGGGATCTAGTAGAGATCATCAAGATGCTGGAAAACTCTAAAGATACTCGAAAAATATAAGCCGAAAATTTTAATTGACTGTTAAAAGGAACTTACTCGATTTTTTTCAATCGAGACCCCATTGTTTATATTCATTTGCTCATATTTCGGTAAATATAGTTCAAACAGATAATGTAAATTAGTAGGGGATCTAGTAGAGATCATCAAGATGCTGGAAAACTCTAAAGATACTCGAAAAATATAAGCCGAAAATTTTAATTGACTGTTAAAAGGAACTTACTCGATTTTTTTCAATCGAGACCCCATTGTTTATATTCATTTGCTCATATTTCGGTAGATATAGTTCAAACAGATAATGTAAATTAGTAGGGGATCTAGTAGAGATCATCAAGATGCTGGAAAACTCTAAAGATACTCGAAAAATATAAGCCGAAAATTTTAATTGACTGTTAAAAGGAACTTACTCGATTTTTTTCAATCGAGACCCTATTGTTTATATTCATTTGCTCATATTTCGGTAAATATGGTTCAAACAGCTAATGTAAATTAGTAGGGGATCTAGTAGAGATCATCAAGATGCTGGAAAACTCTAAAGATACTCGAAAAATATAAGCCGAAAATTTTAATTGACTGTTAAAAGGAACTTACTCGATTTTTTTCAATCGAGACCCTATTGTTTATATTCATTTGCTCATATTTCGGTAAATATGGTTCAAACAGCTAATGTAAATTAGTAGGGGATCTAGTAGAGATCATCAAGATGCTGGAAAACTCTAAAGATACTCGAAAAATATAAGCCGAAAATTTTAATTGACTGTTAAAAGGAACTTACTCGATTTTTTCCAATCGAGACCCCATTGTTTATATTCATTTGCTCATATTTCGGTAAATATAGTTCAAACAGATAATGTAAATTAGTAGGGGATCTAGTAGAGATCATCAAGATGCTGGAAAACTCTAAAGATACTCGAAAAATATAAGCCGAAAATTTTAATTGACTGTTAAAAGGAACTTACTCGATTTTTTTCAATCGAGACCCTATTGTTTATATTCATTTGCTCATATTTCGGTAAATATGGTTCAAACAGCTAATGTAAATTAGTAGGGGATCTAGTAGAGCCAGGCCCAGCCAGGCTCAGCCGGGCTCCGCCAGGCTCAGCCAGACTCAGCCGGGCTCAGCCCGAATTCTAACTGATCCTAAATGTTTGAGAATAGTTTAGAGAAGTTTAGGAAAGCAGTTATAGATTGCTATTTTTGTTTTATATAGATTTTCTTGCGCTTGGAGGCTCAAGACATAATTTTCATTTTAATTGAATAATTATCCATTCTTAAAGGATGAAATTGATTTTCTCAATATCCGCAAATGACTTCCAAATGAATGAAAATAATTTCAATTTTTTAAAATTTATTTCTGCTATCTATACATAAAAGAAGTTTTAATTAACAATAAATTAATGACTTTTCCTCAAATTAAAAAAATGCTTTCCTAAACTTTCCCAAACTATTTCCAAACGTTTAGGATCATTTGAAATTGGAACTAATTTTTCTATCTGCCAAGTATGATGATTAAATAATTCAAAAAAATTAGTTTCCGTTATGTCCACCAGAATGCACTTTTGTCAATTCGAGTTCGACTATTTTCATTTCGAGTTCGATTATCCTTCAATTCGAGATGAAATCCGCCATGTTCGATTTCAATGCCCTGTCCTCTTTATAAACAAGTGTCAGAAGTAATTTTTTTGAATGTTTTGAGGATTTGATTTTTTTCGGGTAGCATTACGCCATAAATTACGAGTATAAAAAACTACTTGTGACGAGTACAAGACAGTACTTTTCGCAAGTACAAAAAAGTGCTCGTGACAAGTACAAAAAAGTACTTGTGACAAGTAAAAAACAATACTTGTTACAAGTATAGAAAAGTACTCGTGACAAGGCAATACTTGTCACAAGTATTTTTTATACTTCTCGCAAGTATTTTCCTATACTTCTCGCAAGTATTTTCCTATACTTCATGTGTGGTCATTGTACTCATGATGAGTACCAAATTATACTCATCGCTAGTATTTTTTTATACTTCTCACAAGACTACTGTACCCAAGTACTAGTTTGTGCTTGTCACTAGTATATTTTTTTTAGAGTGTATGGTTCAAACAGCTAATGTAAATTAGTAGGGCATCTAGTAGAGATCATCAAGATGCTGGAAAACTCTCAATATACTCGGAAAATATAAGCCGAAAAATTTAATTGACTGTTAAAAGGAACTTACTCGATTTTTTCAATCGAGACCCCATTATTTACATTCATTTGCTCATATTTCGGTAAATATGGTTCAAACAGCTAATGTAAATTAGGAGGGGATCTAGTAGAGATCATCAAGATGCTGGAAAACTTTAAATATCATGGGATTCTAGAGGAAAATAAGCCGGAAAATTCCATTGACTATTTAAGGTCATGGGGAAGACCAACGGCTCTTCCCTGGATCTGAGGCAGATTTGGTCAAGTAGACTCTTCCTTCGATTTTTTGACTCCATTTCGGGGAAAACGCATCAGAATGCTTATGTGAATTCGTAGGGCATCCAGATAAGATCCTGTAGAAGCAGGAAAAGTATAATTATCATTGAATTCTCAAGGAAAGATGGATCGAAAGTCCATTCATTTATTGAGGTAATGAGTACGGTCGAGTTGTGTGTTTAGGCGAGGGGTTACTCGCTCAAGGATTGAGTGACACCATGACTTCAAAATGAAGTCGACTTCACGTGAATTCAGTCGCTGACTTCAATGACTTCACCAAAATGTGAAGTCAATGACTTCAAGCGTTGATCGACGGTGACTTCATGACTGTAATTGACTGCCAATGACATCATCAATTTGTAGTCAGCGACTTCAAATAGAATGAAGTCATTGAAGTCACAATAAATAAAATTCTCCAAATGAAAGAGGGTGGGGGAAAACGGGTTTTCATCAATTGAAACAAAAACCTGCTATATAAATGACTCATTAGAAGATTCAGATGTTTTTTATTGGAAATATTTTTTAACAGCCTTAAAAATATTGTCAGGTAGTTTGAAATCCCCATTCTCAGTTATCACAGGGGGTGAAATAGTTCTTCGATACTGTTCAATATCAATGTACCCATGCACACTCATTGGCTCTAATTTCAAATAACTTGTACTTTCATCTAAAATATACCAGTGGCGAAAAACGCTGATCTTTTTTTTTATTACCATGAACTCGAGCATGTTTACTTGAAAATTCTCTGCTACGCAAAGTTCTCTCTTCTGTATATGCGAAATTCAATATAAACCCTGATAAACATGTGGGGTATTCATTTTCTTTCGAAACCTGAAATATGTAATTTGAGTGACTTCCATTCAAGTGACTTCAGAAAAATGAAATCATTTGACTTCAGTGATTTCAAAAAGTTAAAGTCACCTGACTTCAGTGACTTCACTGACTTCAATGTCTTCGAATTGACTTCATCGCGGTGTGGTGCCATGACTTCACGAGTGAGTAACCCCTCGTGTTTAGGGCTGACTCAACTGAGTGACCATACCCCTGTCCCGAATTTTTGCTTATATCTTCCGCAATATGACTTAAATAGCTCATGTAGATCAGTAGAGCACCTAGATGAGATCGTAATGTAGCAGTCAAAATAGAAATTTCATTGAATTTCGTGATACTTTCATCCCATGTATAGCCAACCATGATAATCTGAGTGTTCATTCATTGATGTACCAAATTTCAATAACTTTACGTCATCTATTATCGTAACATTTTATTCTGCGAAACATCGCCAGCTCTGGAGATACCACGATTCGAAACGAGCTTGAATTTTTAATGGGTAGGAATATTTTGTTCCCATTCATTTCAGGAAGTAGAATTCGTAGTCAACGCCTTCAGTTGATTTATCACTAGAGGTGTCCGCTGTTATGGCTGTCCGGAGCCACTTGCCAATACCTTCTTCTATCATACCTTATACCGTGGATGTACCAGTTATCGGACGGTTAAGGAAATGGTACCAGTTTCCGGACAGTTAGAATTAAAGTAATAAAATGAAAAAATAAATTAATTAAATGGATCAAACAATTTAGTTGATTTTTATGTTGAAATTTTGCAAGTATTGAAAATCTGGTTTTCTCATTTGAATATTAATTATTAGTATGTTTTTCATACCTAGGACACGAAAAAACGACTTTCTAACCTCGCTTCGCTCGGTTAGAAACGTCGTTTCTTCGTGTCCTCGGTATAAAAAATAGTATTTGCACCTCGGCCGTGAAAAAGTCAACTGCGAAAAGCATTTGCTACCCTCGCTTCGCTCGGGAAGCAAATTCTTCTCGCATTTGACTTTTTTTCGGCCTAGGTACGAAATATACTATTGCTGCTGCGTCCGGAAACTGGGACCTGTCCGGTAACTGGGTCCCCCACGGCACCCTGTTTTGTTGAGAATTTTAAGAGCTATGAAACAAGATGAGAGGAAAATCGCTCCATCTCGCTTAGTGTTCGAGATATTGATGAAATAATGGATTGAGCGAAAAAGTAAAATGGAATAAACCGATTTTTTCTTCCAATTGTTTTTTAAAATGGCTCGGAAACTAAGCGAGATTGAGTGATTTTATCTTCGTCTCGCTTTGATGCTTTCGGAATTCTTTACAAGAGAAAATATTCGAATAAAATTGCTTTATCTCGCAGAAATTCCACACAAGATCGCAATGACGACAGCTTACATACATAAAAAAAACCTCTAGAAATTCTAAACTTCTAATTTACCCACAGAAAATCCTCATGGAGCGTATACATGAAACTTGTGGAAAGTATTTAGTAAATATTTGTTGCAAGTATCGAAAATACTTGTGACAAGTATAAAAAATACTTGTCACAAGTATAAATGATACCTGTCACAAGTATAAAATGTATATGTCCCAAATATCTTTTATACTTCTCACAAGTATTTTTCATATTTCATGCGTGAGCGTTATACTAGTCATGAGTATCCGTATGAAACTCATCCCTAGTATTCTTTGCTACTTCTATACTCCTGCTGAGTACCTGAGGATTCTTGAAAGTAGTAAATTTTTATTCGAGTGTATAAAAGTCGAAGTGAAATGGCCATTGCCTCGGTGATCAGTGATCGGTGTTTTGGCTTAAAAAATGATTACTAATGTTAACTTCCATTCGAGACAAGGAAGTTCAGACCCTGAAATAGGGAAATCCATCGATTCTCCATGAATAAATCAAAATCAGAGCCAGTCAATGCTTAATTCTTGAAATTTAAGGTCCTTGCGTCGAGGAATTACATCCGTAATGGTCCAATTCCCATTCCTACCGGTTTTTTTCCCATAGAAAATAATTACAGAAGGTTTAAAAAATGAATCAAATCAGTGCCTGACCTCATATTGGCACTAACTACCTGATATCATCATGAAAAATAGCACTGTGAGTCAACCGACGGCGGTGGCTGTGTGGTTAGAGTTTTATTCGCTGAATATATATGTTAATTGTTATTACATAAACAAATCATACACCACATAATAGTTATGTATAATTTTTTTTTATGAATGATGTGGGAAAGAAGAATTACTTCTCCTTCCTTACATCAACACTTCATATCGATAAAATGTAGAAGTTTGAGAGATATTTGTATCCATTAACTTCATTAGTTATAAGTTATAATAATAATGATTATAGTTTTTTCTACACCGTTTTATACTGTACATATGTAAATAATATCTTTTTATAGTGCCAATAAAAACTGTTGTTATCAAAAAAAAAAAAAAAAGCTGTGTGGTTAGAGCGGGGGGTTTGGCACGCAGATGGCCCGGGTTCGAATCCCGGTGAGGGGAAGCCAAAAAGATTTCTAAAAGCTCTAATTCAACAGTTTCACCCAACCGAGCGGGAGTCTTGCAAGGGACGACTGTATCTGGGCAGGTTTTCCTCAAGAAAAATATAAACGAGGTTTTCCCTCGTCCCTCGGCGAATGCGATACAGCGGGGGGGAAACGAATGTAAAAGGCCGAGAGGTCATACATATGGAATAAAGAAAAATAAAAAAATAGCACTGTGAGTCCTCTCATTTCCACATTGTCGTACCAGGTGTTCTGCATCAGCATTGGAGGCTGTATGAAACATGGAGAGAACCCGAGAATGATCAAAACCCTTTTCCCACCTCACCGCATTCACCGCTCTTATCAATGCTCACTGTAAAATGACGAGGCTGTCCATCCGGCGACACTCTGAACGTATTCTCTCCATTTCGCAAAGCGCAACAGGCGATTCCATATCCGAGAGCTCTTTTACATTTACAAACCGCGAAGTGTGAAGAGAAAATTATCTCTTCCTATTTCTAGCGACTGAAAAAGTCAATTTTAGGAATAAAAAAAAATTGTAAAATTAAGGAAATTCGATAGAAAAATTCAATATCAATAAAGTTAAAAAATTCATGGATTAGGGGAAGGTGGGGCAAGATGGACATCAGGGGTAAAATGGACACATCTGAAGTTTTAGACAAATATTATGGAAAACTCTTGAAATTGATAGAAATATTGGCGGTAGATTGTTTTTGATGATTTCATTGGAAAGCTGAAGAAATTTCAGGCGTGAAACAAATGCCGGGATTATTTTTTTTGAGTTTTTGGCGATTTTGACTTTTTTGAGCATTTTAGAGGGGTAAAACCTCTCCTTTTTTTTTAAATTTTCAGTTTTTTGAGAATATCTTCGGTTCTATTCGTCGTAGCGTAAAAATTCCGATTGGAGGTGAAAGGTGAGATCATTTGCCATCGATTCATATGGTTTTCAATTGAAGAAATCGATTTTGAAGGTATTTATGGGCATTTTTGTGGAACAATTTTGTGAAATAGTTTTTGGCCTATAACTATCCCAAAAATTGGTATTTTCGAATTAAAAACCCCTTAAATCGATGGGAAATGAGCTCACCTTTCATTTGAGACCAACCCTGAATTGATGCGACTAATAGAACCAGAGATATTGGCAAAAAACTGAAAATTTTCAAAAAAGAAAAGGCTTTTACCCCTCAAAAATCCCAAAAAATATCGAATTTTTAAGAAAAATCGAAAGAAATACATCTGACACTCGTTTTCCGGCTGAAATTTACTCAGCTTTTCAATAGAATCATCAAAAAAAATCCATCTCTAACCGTTTTATTATACTGTCCATTTTGCCCCACTCTCCCCTATATATATAAAAAAAAAACTATTTCTGCAATGAAATTCATGAAATCTCGATGGTGAAGGGTGAATTGTGTTCTCCAAGGTTATCCATCGATTTTCCCTCAATTCCACAGGTGGAATTCTAAAAATGGAGCTCTCGCATTAGGATATACGCACGAATGCACCAGAATTCTATAGTTGATTCTATAGAGCCTCGTTTCACCTTTTCGTATCAGTTAATGAGACCAGACAATTTTTTCCCTATCTCGTGCTTCTCTCTCTTCCCTCTTCTTTTTTTTTTCAACTTCAACTTCACTTCTTGCCAATTGGAAAATACATTAAGTGAGTAAAGGGGGATGAAATGGGCAGCCGGACGGCGCGACTCTCCAAGCACTGGTCGATCGATGGAGCGTCGTCTGACGGCGGTGACTAACCCGTCGACGTAGTAATACGACGACAACCAACCTCTCCAACACTCGGCAATATTCAAACTATAATCATTTACTTTAAATTTCACCTTTGGCTTGTTTGTTTGGTTTGTAATATTAATATTTGACATTATAAAGGTTTATGTACGTTTGTAACACGTCAGCGTTGACGTCCAATGACATGGTTCAGATCGTTAACCTCTTGGTACTAGTAATAACATTTGTGCATAGCATTTTGTACCGTTTTATGGAGTGAAAAAAGAAATTTGTCAATTTTGATCCGAAATTCGGTTTTTTTAGCTCATTTTGTTGGGAATGTATCTTGAAAAATAATGGAGATACGCCGTTTTTAGCCGAAATCCATTTTTGTAAAGAATTTTGAGAGCTACATTAGTATATTACCTAACAAGTGCGGTAAAGTACTTTTCTGCACGCCGTGCGGAAAGTAGTCACTTTCCGCACGCGTAAAAAAACAGTACCTTACACGTGCGATAAAGATTTTCAGTCTCGTGTGATTACAAAAGTCGCCTTCGGCTCGTTTTGCAACATCACACTCGTCAGAAAAGTACTTTACTGCACTTGTTAGGTAATGTACTATTTCCGCATGCCGTGCGGAAAGTAGCCACTTTCCGCACGCGTAAAAAAACAGTACCTTACACGTGCGGTAAAGATTTTCAGAAAAGTACTTTACCGCACTTGTTAGGTAATGTACTATTCTGACGAGTGTGGAGTTGCAAAACGAGCCGAAAGCGAGGTTTGTAATGACACGAGTCTGAAAATCTTTACCGCACGTGTAAGGTCCTGTTTTTTTATGCACAACGTGTGGAAAGTGCCACTAACCGCACGCGTAGCGTGTGGAAAGTGGCCCTTTTCCGCACGGCGTGCGGAAAAGGAATATTCGAGACAAATTCGCCTTATCTCGCTTAGTTTTCGGGATATTCTCCAAAAAATCATTGATTAAGATCATATTCGCTGCTTAATTCATAGTTTTTTGTCATTATTTCGGTAAATAATTGAGATACATAAATTTTTTTTGTCATCTTTTATGTAAAGGAGAACAAAAAATCAAGAAAAATGCTGAAAAATTCGCTCTATCTCACTTGATTTCCCAGATATTTGCTCGAAAAAATCATAAAGAAGAATTCACCTCGTTCTACACTGAAAAAAATGGAAATTTTATAGACAATTTGATGGGAATTTTCATAAACGTGAAATTGAATTTTTTTTTTAATGGGAAGATGGTTATGAAATCTGTGAGTTTCAGAGGAAATTCAAAGGAATCTATGAGTCTCAAGTAGAATTGAAACGAAAATTCTACAACTTAGTTAAATTTTCAAATGAAGACGATTATTCAGAATCAAAATGACTTGAGTTTCTAATTTTTTTTTTGAATTTTCCTATTTTTCCTAAATTTTCAAGAAACAATTGAACTGAAATTTACAAATTTCATTGATATCCAGGCGTGAAATTATTTGAAAATCGATGATGTGTTTATTTTTTAATGACGTAATTATCTGAAATTTCATTAAAAATGTGACTTGTTAGAAATTTCCGTTATTTTGCACGGAAAATTCAGACAGAAATTTTTAACACCTTTTTATTTTTAAATCTACGGAATTTCCATTTCTCTACTTCACGAATAGATCAACAGAATAGAATAGTCAACGAGAAAAATATTTTTATAGATGTGTATATATAGAATAAAAAAATATACATTTTTAGATTGATGAAAGTGCACTTTATTTTCCATGAATTCAAACCCCATTGAAACCGATAGATTTCTCGCTTTAAAATAGAAAAAAATGAAAAATAAAAAAAAAAATGAAAATTCTGATTCACAGTTTCTATCACAGTAAACCAACGCGTTGATCTCCCGTGTGACTATCGTCTGGCACATGAGTCACGGGGATTTTACGCGCTCTGTTACCTCAGTTCGTGTGTGCAATCGATCCATCATACGAATGAATGTGCGGCTCTACGACGTATCGCTAGTATTTTTTCTTTTGTCAGCAATATTGCACAAACAGTTTATTCATTTCTATTATATCGATAAAAGCATTGATTAGTAATGTGCAGAAAAAAAAATTCGAAAAAATTTAAAAAAATGATAATTGCAAATTCAAGATAGGGGAAACCGGGGCAAAATGGACCTGCGAGTCAAAATGATTTGGGATTTTTGTTGAGAGTGAAGGTCTCTTCAAAAAAATTTCAAAAAATTCACTAACAATGTCCACATTTTAGAGCATCTTCTCAAATTTTTTCAGATTTTTCCAACGAGTCCTTCACTTTGAAAAAAAAAATTTTAATTGAATTATTATTTTTATTTATTCCGGAGGAGAAATGTCTTGATAGTAGATAAAGTCTCACTTTCGTCAGACGTTGTTAGCAAGGAGAAAAGTTTTCTCCATCCCAGGAAACAGCAAATGTGTTGTAAAACAGTTGAGGGAGTGAAAAATACTGATGAAGAAGTAGAAAGAAAAAATGGAAATAGAGATAGTGGAATAAAGAGACGAGAGAGCATTGGCCCTTAAAGCGTGTCTGAATGTGCACGAAAGGCTCCATGTACCCAGGGGAAATCATAGATGCGTTGATGCTTGGGTGGAAACTCAGTGAAAATAGACGGTTTTCGTCAACACAATTCTCGTTTTATACTGTATTCCCCCAGTGGTTTAAACGCCGGAAATCACTTGACCCAGAGTCATTTGCTTCTATCTCACTATGGGAATTACATTGACAGGGTTGTGTACAATGAGATTTCACGTAGTTGAGAATAAATTGTAACTCGTTTAGGCTGATTGTTCCTTTTTTTTGGACTTTTTATTGAATTAACGTCTTTTGGAGCTTTTCGCCAATTCTGTGGAGCGAAAATTTGGGAAGTAAATTCGATTTAAAATCGAATTCTTCATAATAAAAGACATGAACTTTTTTTGTTTTATAACGAAATCGCTACACAATGCATTATAATACTTGTTATTATATATAATTATATTAGGGTGTGTCAAAATAGCTCATTTTTTTCCTTCACAATTGGTCTCACGATTTCACTATGAGTCTAAGAAAAAGACTATATTAGTAAGTTTGATCGGCAAATTCTGACTTTTCGCTCTTTCGATCTCCTCATTATAAAAAATTTAATGTTAGGGGCCATATGGTAGTTAATGATTCATGTTCAGGGTCCCATCGAGGCAAATCAATCGATTTTTTGCAAAATGGTTGTGATCAGCAGTCAAAAATACGTGTATAAGTCCAATATTATACAAAGAAAAATGTTGTCTTAATTTAAGAATGTGCAGTCACTTAATTTAAGAATGTGCAGGTCACTTAAATTAAGTGACTCTTTCCACTTAAATCAAGTAACTTTTTCTTTCTTAATTTAAGAAAGTAAAAGTCACTTAAATCAAGTGCGTTTTCTCACTTAAATCAAGTGACTTTTCTCACTTAAATCAAGTAACTCTTTCTTTCTTAATTTAAGAAAGTAAAAGTCCCTTAAATTAAGTGACTTTTCTCACTTAAATCAAGTGGCTTTTTCTTTCTTAATTTAAGAAAGTAAAACTCACTTAAATCCAATGCGTTTTCTCACGTAAATTAAGTGACTTTTCTCACTTAAATCAAGTAACTCTTTCTTTCTTAATTTAAGAAAGTAAAAGTCACTTAAATTAAGTGACTTTTCTCACTTAAATCAAGTGACTTTTTCTTTCTTAATTTAAGAAAGTAAAATTCACTTAAATCAAGTGAGTTTTCTCACGCGAATCAAGTGACTTTTCTCACTTAAATCAAGTAACTTTGTCTCTCTTAATTTAAGAAAGTAAAAGTCACTCAAATTAAGTGACTTTTCTCACTTAAATCAAGTGACTTTTCTCACTTAAATCAAGTGACTTTTTCTTTCTTAGTTTAAGAAAGTAAAACTCACTTAAATCAAGTGAATTTTCTCACTCAAATCAAGTGACTTTTTATCTCTTAATTTAAGTGACCTGCACATTCTTAAATTAAGTGACTGCACATTCTTAAATTAAGAAAACATTTTTCTCTGTGTAGTCTCCGGATTGGTGGGTCTGATCGTCAAATTCTGTTTTTTCGCTCTCTCGCTCTTCGCATTATTAAAATTGGATATTAGGGACCTCAACATAGTAAATGATTCGTGTTCAGAGTCCCATCGAAGCAAATCAATCGATTTTCTGCAGAATAATTGCGCTGAGCAATCAAAAAATACGTGTATAAGTCGAATATTAGTCTCCGAATTGGAAATCTGATCGGCAAACTTGGAATTTTCGCTTTCTCAATATTTCTATTATAGAAATTAAATGTTGGGGACCACTGGGTAGTTAATGATTCATGTTCAGGGACTCAATCAAAGCGAATCCATCGATTTTTATCAAAAAATTGGGATGAGTCGCGCAAACTAAGTGTCTAACTTCCATATTAGCTTCCTAGTTATTGGATCCGATTCGCAAAGTTTGAATTTCCGCTCTTTCCAGTGTTTTCCTAATGAAATCCACTATCGATTCCAATCTTCATTTTCAAGATAAATTCAAAATCTCCTCCAAGAATTCAGCATCAGCGCTATCCAATGGCATTCCTATGAACCCCAACATCAAAATCGCTTTATCAGTTCAGCGTTGTTTGATTCAAGAAACGAAATCCACTTTTTCGTCATGAAGCAAGCCAGGTCTCAATCCTTTCGATCATCGCATTATATTTTTTTTATTATTTTTATTCACATCTGCACATCATTTTTACACAGACAAATTTAATGATGCACTCTCAAGGATATAAATAATTGTTTTTGATAATTAACGATGAGGCAGGATGCAGTGAGATTTTTTCTATTATTTCTGTCGGAAAAACAGGCAAGTTTCGAATTTCGAATAATAATCCCCAAGAAATGCAACATCAGCTTTTATTTACTCAAAATGATTCAAAACTGATTGCATATCTCTTTTTTTTTTTTCTTCTCCTTTTTACCTATATAGAACTCCCACTTGGGAGTTTATGCCAAATTGTATATCTCTTTGTTTCCACATTCTCTTTGTTATCAATAAATTGAAGCGTACTCTCATAATTCTGAAAACCAGCGACTTTACTGTACTGTATTAACCTGCGTAATATCAAGTGAACTTTTGTCATATTGCAGATATTTTTGGAGATTTTGAGAAGAAATCTATGATTTCAATGGAGAGTGATGGAACACGTGAAGCATCCCAAAGGTGGCGATGGTATCATTCTATAGAATTTCCTATATTTCTATCAATTTGTGCTGTTGGAATGACTGGTAACAAGAATCATTGATAAAATTCTAATATTTACACCTGTCATTTAAAAGTTCAATTCATTTAGGCTTTCTAACAAATTGTTAAATGAAAACCATGGAAGTATCGATGAACAGGAAGTGAGTTTAGAATTTGAAAAATCCTGTATCATGGCGGCCCCAGTAACTGACCGGTACCCCAGTAACTGACCTTTTTTTTGCAAATTTTTCTGTTATATTTAAATGCACAATATTAATATAAATTAATTAATAATATCATTATTATATCAATAATATAATTAATTAATATATATTAATGTATTAATATAAATACAATTAATATGATAGGAGAGAGTGGGGCAAAATGGACCTCCGAAGTGACATAATTTAAGAATTTTTTTTGGAGTGAAGGAGATGACTAAAAAATCTGAAAAAATTCGAGAAGATGCTCCAATATGTAAAGTTCATTGGTGAATTTTTTTGAATTTTTTTAAAAGCTCCTTCCCTTTCAAAAAAAATCCCAAATCATTTCGAGCCGCTGATCTATTTTGCCCCGGTCTCCCCTATAATTAAATCACATTTGATAAGCAAAGGGTTGTTGCTTTTTCTTCATACTTTCAGAAATTAGTTCGCAAGTGTCAGAAACTGGGGCCACCATGGTATTAAGTTTCCAGATCTCGTCTGTTTTTCTTCCTTCTTTTATTCATTTTTTTTTTGCAAAATTACAATCATTTCGTTTTTTTTGCTTGTATGTACAAAATAACTCAATTTAATTTTGTCTCTTTAAGGAACAATTTTATCAGATCTGATACTTTATCAATCCTGTCGAGAGATCCTGGGTAAATCTCATTATGACACCTGTCAACTATTGCATACTAATAGCAGTAGTCAAGCTATAATGGATTTAGAGAAATTGATACAGCCTCATGCAAGCTACATACTATTATGCAAATCTCTCATTGAAGGAATTTTACCAGCAATTTTGTGCTTATTTTTTGGACCATGGAGTGATAAATATGGACGTAAACCCATTATGATTGCAGCGTTAGTAGGTGAAGAATTTATCATGCTAAAAATATTCGAATTCATGTAAAATATTCAAATTGCTATAGGGGAGGGTGGGGTAAAATGGGCATTCCAATTGAACGGTTCAAGATAGAGATTTCATAATGATTTCATTGGAAAGCTGAGAAAATTTTAGGTGAAAAACATGTGTCAAAATTTATTTTTTTTTATTTTTTCAAAATTTCACTTTTTTGGTCAAGTTTTGAAGGGGTTTATCTTTCGAAAAACGAAAAAATTCACTTTTTCGGTGATATCTCCGGTTCTGTTGGTCGGAGTGACCTGGGGTTCATCTCAAATGATAGGTGAGCTCATTTCTCATCGATTTATGTGGTTTAAATTTTTTTTAAATCAATTTTTCAAATATTTATAGTTAATTTTCTAAAAATCAGTTTTTGTCCTATAAATACTTGAAAAATTGATGATTTTTCATGTTCCACCACATAAATTAATAGGAAATGAGCTCATCTTTCGTTTAAGATCAACCCCAGTTCGCTACAACTCATAGAACCAGAGAAATTCCCAAAAAACTGAAATTTTTCCAAAAACAGAAGACTTTCACCTTCAAATCTTGAACAAAAAATGAACTTTTAGCAAAAATTCTAAAAAATAACTTCTGACATATCATTTCCATGGTAAATTTTCTCAGCTTTCCAATGAAATCATCAGAAAAAATCCTATCTCCAATATTTTCATCGATTTCGAGTAATCTCCATAGTATGAAAAACCAAAATGAACACATGTTCATTTTTTTCCACTTTCCCTTACTAATTAATCTCTTTTTTTTTCTATTTACATATGAATCTCAGGACCTTCTTTGACGTTCACAATACTGTCTGTAATGAGTAATTGGAACATAAATCCCTGGCTCTATCTATTCGCCTTCATCCCTCCTGCTCTGTTAGGTGGAACTGCTGGATTAATGTTATCAATGTTCTGCTACATTTCTGATATTACAAATAATGAAAATAGAGCATGGCGTTTAGCATTTGTTGAGTCCGCTCTCGCTGTTGGTCTCGTTTCAGGAACATTTATTGGTCCATTGATCTTCCAAAAATGGGGATACACTACGTTATTTGCTACTGCAGCATTTATCTTAGATATTTCTGTGGTTTACATTATTATTTGGATACCAGAAAGCCTCAAAAATCCATCAACAGTGAGTATTTCATAATTAATTATTAACAATTGATAATAATTATCAATTTTTGATAATTAATAATTAATAATTTCGAAACAAATCAATATTCCCTCAAAATTTTTTATCTTTAACAGAATCATTTGCTTCTTTCAATACAGGAAAAATGGAGAAACCCATTCGATTTTTTACTAGTCAGGGAATTAATTCAAAGTGGAATCAAAAAAAGACAAGGATTAAGTCGTTTTATCTTGTGGTGTAGTATATCAATACTATCGCTTTTTGTAATTACTATAAATGGAGAAATGAGTATGGCATATTTATTTACGAATGCAAGATTAGGATGGAATGCTGTGCAATATTCGCATTACAGTGGAATAGCAATAGCTGTTACAATTGTTGGAACTATTTTTGGAATTAAAATTTTGAAATTCATAGGTCAAGTATTTTCCATCCCTTATATTTTTTTTGTCTTTTCAAATTTTTCATGGAAAATAATTTTTTCATTTTTTATTTTTATGGAAAATAATTATTATAATAATTTGTTTGAAGTATCATGGGAAATTGGAAGGTTTTTTGTAATAACATTTGCTAATTGACAATCTTTTAGCATTATTATTATAAAAAACCTTCCAATTTCCCATGATATTTCAAACAAATTATCAACAACATGGAAATGAATCCGATTATTTTTATAATAATATTTTAGGATTTGCGGAGACAAGTATTGCCATTATTGGTGCACTTTCAGCATTCAGTGCATCAATGGCTACTGCTTTTGTTTATGAATCATGGCATATGTACATGACAATTGGCATTGGACTATTAAGTGGCCTCATATCTCCTCCTATACGATCTATATTATCCAAATCTGTTTCACCAGAGGACATTGGTAAGATTGAGTAGAATAACGAAAATATATCGTCGTCTTAGAGTCAAATAGGCGTAAGTGCTATATATACACAGTACTTACGCCTTTTTGCTTTTAATAAGACGATATGATAATGAAATTAGCCCAAAATTGACATTTTTTTGCATTTTTCTCGAATAAATAATGTTTTTTATAAAAAAAAAATATTTAAAAATGATTAAAAAGAAAAATTAAAATTTTTGTATATTTAAAAAATTTGCACTTTTAGTTCTTGAATTTTTTTGCAAGTGCATATTTTCTATTTCTCCTCTAATTTATCTGCTGGAAGAAGAAAAAATCTGAAAATTGTCAAATATTTGCTATTTTCAGTGTTATGGAAATATCATCGAAATTTTTCTTCAATTTAGTACTAATTTTTACTTAATTTCTAGGAAAAGTATTTTCGTTGACGACTGCAATAGAAACTATTTTGCCATTAGGCACAGGTTCTTTGTACACTTATATTTATTCACACTATATGCCACCTGTGTATCCATCCCCTACTTTTTTACTATCCGCTTCTTTTTTCTTGTTCATCATGATCATAATAACGATAATGGATAGAGCAAAATCAGTGAGGGACAACGCTAGCTATAATTCTCTCATCGAAGAAAATTGATGAATCAAAATTGTTGTTAATGAATTTACCAATTCGTTGTTGAGAATAATGTTATGAACATTGAAATTTTCGATTTCTATAAATTTAAACATTTTTACGATTCAATTGTAAATAAAAATTGTAATAAAATTATTAAAATTTTGTAAATTGAGTATTATCGGAGTTTGTATTCTCTGGAATAGTACATTTTTTCGTATTAAATCTCGTCAAAGTAATCAACGTGAGCTCCAGACTTGTATTTTTGGTCTCTGAGAAGTCCAACGAGTCTATCAACAGTAGCTTCAGGTGTTAAATGATTTCTCTGTTGTCTTACATCATTCATAGTCTTTCTTACTTCCTCATCAGCAGCTGTTTCACAAAGTGTCTTCAGCATTTCTGTTTCCACTGGTCCTGGCGAGTAGTTTATAACATTTACATGAGGATATTCCTCAGCAAAAACCTGTAAAATAAATTGAAATATTATTTATTAATTATTAATTATTTTAAAATTGATTAATTCGTCATTTCGAATGAAAATAATTGAAAATTGCATAAATTTGACAATTATTGGTATTTTATTTTTTTCTTGCCAAATAAATAATTTTTTAAAAAATTGAAAAATATGCATATATAGGACATTTAATGAACTATAAATGCAAATTTTTCAAATATTTTTTTTTTAAGAATTGATTTGTTCAAAAAAATCCAAAAATTGTCAGATAAAGAGTTATTTTAGTATCATTTTTTTATGCATCATGGTCTCATGATTAATCCTTGCTCACCTTGAAATACATCTCTCTCGCAGCTTTACCAGTACAGTAATAACCCAAAGATTTCATTGGCTGTATACCACAGAGTGATGTTATATTAATCACCAATTTTTTTTCAACTACATTGTAATTAAATATATTCATAAATACAGAATTAAGTACAGCTGGTCCAAAAACATTTAAACTGTAGTATTTTTGCCAGTAGTCAAAATCAGTCATGTCTATTGTGTATTTTGAGAGATCACCAATGGATCCAGCATTGTGGACGATTACAGCACGTTCAAATTTCGATGGATCGGCTGATTTTTTAATTATTTCTGTGGAAAAATATATTAAATTAACAAAAATTAAATTAGCACACATTTAACAATTAAAAAAAAATTTTAAACAATAAATTACTAGAAAAGGAATTTTAAAAAAATTTGCAGTTAGGAGAAATTGGGGCAAAATGGACCTCCGGGGTAACATGATTTATGAATTTTTTTTTGGGTGAAGGACTTTTTGAAAAAATCTGAAAAAATTTGAGAAGATACTCCAATATATGCTTATTGTTATTGAATTTTTTGAAATATTTTGGAAGAAGCCTTCACTCTCAAAAAAAATCCTAAATCATTTTGACAAGCAGGTCCATTTTGCCGCCCTTTTTTTTTGAATTTTACATTTTTTTAACAATTTTTTTTGAATTTTCTACTCGTGTAGAATTTCCATTTTTTACAAATAATCAATTTTTTGTGCAAAAAACTGAAAAAAATCGAATCTGCATATTTTTAGTATTATTTAAATTTAATGTATAAAAGTGATGAGATAAGAATAAAATTTGCATTATAAATACTTATTTCAAAATTTACCTGATAACTTATCGCTACTGGCTGTTGATAAATCGATGCTCTCATATTCAACAGAAGTGAATTTGGAAATTTCATCTGCAGTTTTTTTTAATCCCTCCTCGTTTCTCGCTAATAGTAATACTTTCGAGTCTTTTTCCAGTAATTTTGAAAATGTTATGGCTATTTGTTTGCCAATACCCTGACTGGCCCCAGTTACTAGGAGAAACACCTTTCCCGAGAGAATTTCAACTGCCATGGTTGGAGATTCGCGAGACACTTGTTGAAGAATTCGGAATTTAATCAATTCCTCATATATTAGTTATCAATTCCATTCTCTCGTGCGCGCTCGGCGCTAGTAGTCACTTTGAACAAGTGTATTGACATCAGGAGAGAAAATACAATACAATACAATACAATACAATACAAGTACAAGAATTCAAAAAATGCATAATATAATCAATAAAAATTTTTATTCATATAAAATCAATGAAAAAACGGTTTACAATAATGAATCAAATCATGAAATTTTTAAACTTAGGGGAAGATGGGGTAAAACGGGCATGAGGGGTAAAACGGACATATTTCAGTTTTGATGTCTATATCATAAAAAACACTTGAAATTAATAAAAAATATTGAATTTCGTTTTTTTTTCTATTATTCCATTGAAAAGCCGAAAAAATTTCTGATGAAAATCATGTGCAAGAAATTATTTTCCGCCATTTTTTAAAAATTGCGCTCTTTTGGTGAAGATTTGAAAGGGAGAATCCTTCAATTTTTGCTAAAATTCGGCTTTTTTGGAAATATCTCGAGTTCTATTGGTCGTAGGGTAAAAATTCTGAATGGAGGTGAAAGTTGAGATTATTTGCCATAGATTTATAGAGTTTTCATTCAAAATTATCCATTTTTTAAGATTGTCATGGGGCAAAAACTGATTTTTACGAAAATGTCCATAAATATCTTAAAAATCGATATTTTTGAATTGGAAACCATCAAAATCGATGGCAAATGATCTCACCTTTCATCTCCACTCACAATTCTCTTGTTATGGTCAATAAAACCGAAGATATTTTGAAAAAAGTGAATTTTTCTAAAAATTAACAGAACTAGTGCTTTAATTGTCACCAAAAAAAAATCGAATTCTCAAAAAATTCAAAAAAATTATGTCTCGCACTTCTTTTACACCTAAAATTCCCTCAGTTTTCCAATAAAATCATCAAAAAATATCCATCTCCAACTGATTTCATTTTAATATCCATTTTACCCCACTCTCCCCTATAATCCATAACAATCATATCTTTTTCAATATTAAAATATCGAATTTTCAGATTTAGACTCGAATCCCATGGCTTGCAGCTTCTCCTTGAAATTTCTTCCTATATTCATCATGAGGATCGTATTTAACTGCGAGTTTCGACCAGATTTGTGGACGCTGAACAAAAAAAAATACGTTTATTCTTTTTTTGGACAAGTTTCCATAATATTAAAGTTAAAAGAATAAATACGAAATTGAAAAAATTCCAGATCTGGAATATGTGAAAGTCAAACGGGTTTTCTGACTATATATATATAAATGAATAACATTGCAAAAAAAAAGGGGAAAAAAAAAGAGATACTCATATATCAAGAATCGCCAACGAATGAAATTTATCACTCGTTTCTTTCATCATGCAAATTTTTTTTTTAACTGGATAGCTTGAAAAAAAAAAGGTGAACGTACCTCATTCACCAAATACCGGATGACCTTCTCGCTACCGGCCTTCTGTTTTTCACTGCATTCTTTACAACCAGTTGCAAGAGCATCGGGCAATGCGGCTAAAATTCAAATAAAAATTTAAAAAATCTCAAATTTTAAAATCATCATTTAAATTAAACTTTTAAGTACTTATTTTACACTTTTAAAAATTTTCATTTGAATTTTTTTGTGCAAAATCCTGGAAATTTCTAACAAGTCACAGATTTCCACTGAAATTTCAGATAATTACGTCATTGAAAAATGAACAAATTATCGATTTTTAAATAATTTCGCGCCTGAATATCAATGAAATTTGTGAATTTCAGTTTAATTGTTTCTTGAAAATTTAGTAAAAATAGGAAAAATTTTAAAAAAAATGAAAATTCAAGTCATTTTGATTCTGAATATTCATGTTCAGTTGAAAATTAAAGTAATTTGTAGAATTTTCGTCTCAATTCTACTTAAGACTCATGGATTTCTTTGAATTTCCTCTGAAACTCACAGATTTCATAATCATCTTCCCATTAAAAAAAAAATTCAATATCACGTTTATGAAAATTTCCATCAAATTGTCTATGAAATTTTCATTTTTGGAAGGAAAATTCTTCACCTTTCAGTTCTTTTCCATCAGTAGTGCAGGTTCCTTCTTCCAAAAGACACTTTACATAATTATTGAGCAAACGATCGTTACGAAGAATTTGATCTACATCCACGTTATCGTATTTTGTTGTATAAGGCTCGGATTTAACAATACCAAGTGCCATTATGGCTAATAAGAAAATAGCAATCTGTGAAAAAATAAGAACATTTGAAAATAAAAGCAAAGCTTATTAATTAATCGATCAATTTTAAAATAAACAATATTATTTCATAAAATTCATTAGAAATTTGATTTGATTTTTTTTACTATCACAAAAACATTAAATACTTGAAGAAATTTTTTTTTTTAAATACTTGAAGAAATATTAAAAATTTTTAATTAATTTAATGAAAATCTTTAGCTAATGCACTTATGTTACCTTCATTTTATTATATTGATTCGCAACGACGAAACTTGAGAAACTGAGATCACAAGTGGGTCCGATCACTACTCTTATACTCTACCGTTGCCCATAAATTCAATTCGTTAAACTCTTACCTCCCATCATTTTCGTTTCTTGCATTGAAATGCAAGATAAATCTTTCTGCACGAAACTTGAATATTTATCTTAGTTTATTGAAAAGAATTCATTTCAGAATTCGAAGGAAACTTTCCTCTGTCGTGTTCCTTTTTTTTCTTCTTTCATCTTTTAAAATTATTTTTATGCTAATTCATGAATGCATCATCGCTCTGACCTTTGGCCTTGTGAATTTTTCGGTCATAAAATTCATTGTCAAATTATTCCAATCTGCATTTTAAAAAAACGCGAGATATTTTGAAAATCCGTAAAGTATTGGAATTAAATGAATAAGAGTTTAGAATTCCTCAGAAAAATTGTAAAATTTATTCAAACTAAAGAATACAAATGTAAATTGTTTACATATATTTTTAATTTATTTAGTTCATTTTATTTCGAATTCTCGCATTATCTAATCACCTTGAACGTGAATTCAGCCTGAAACAGAAGAAGAAACATTGATTGAAACGAGGTATATATTTTTGTATAATTATGAAATTACATAATTTATCAAAGATTTCAGAGAAAGGAGGAGAGTTAGTAATGATCATAGCATTCAAAGATTTTGATGGACATGTTTCATCATTGGAGTTTGATCCTCCGGTTGTCATTAATAATGAATAGAAGAAACAATAAAATGTGTCACCTTTTGTAGCTGTGTCGTAAATCCAATGTTCCAATGATTGATTGTTAGTTTGGATTCATATGATTATCCAAAAGTGATGAAATCAGCGAGATTGTACGATGATTTTCAGTTAATGTGCTCTTCCCTCACCGAGATAGAATTTTAATGATTTATCGGAAATAATTGTAAGGATCTGGAATCAAAGACATTCGTCCCTTTGATTAGTTTTTGGAATTAGGTAACTGATAAATTCTTTAATTAATTAATTGATAACTTCAGATAGCAAATACTAATAATAATCATGGCAATCAGAGATCTTGGTGGTTGTATGTAAATCATCATATTAAATATTAAAAAGAAATGAGAATACAAAAAAAATAATAATTTCATTTTACCTTGAGTATTTCTCTCCTAGTGACGATGGACCAACAGCAGAATCTCTAAATATGAAAAAAAAAAAACATTGAATTAATTGTTACATGAAAATCTTGAAATAAGAATTTTCTTTTTAATTATTTGAAAAGTTCAGATAGCAAATACTAATAATAATCATGGCAATCAGAGATCTTGGTGGTTGTATGTAAATCATCATATTTAATATTGAAAAGAAATGAAAATAGGAAAGAAAATGATAATTTTGTTTTACCTTCAGGATTTCGCTTCAAGTGACGATGAACCAACAGCAGAATTTCTAAATACAAAAAAAAGAAACATTGAATTAGTCGTTACATAGAAAAATTTGAAGTGAAAATTCTCATTTTAATTATTTAAAAAATTCAGATAGCAAATACTAATAATAATCATAGCAATCAGAGATCTTGGTGGTTGTATGTAAATCATCATATTTAATATTGAAAAAACATTAGAATGCACAAGAAAATGATAATCTGGTTTTACCTTAAATATCTCTCTCCTAGTGCCGATGAACCAACAGCAGAATCTCTAAAAACAAAAAAAAAGAAACATTGAATCAATCATTAAATAGAAGAATCGATACGAGAGTTGTCTTTTTAATTAATTATTTAAAAAATTCAGATAGCAAATACTAATAATAATCATAGCAATCATAGATCTTGGTGGTTGTATGTAAATCATCATGTTTCATGCAAAAAGGAATGAAAATAATAAAGAAAATGATTATTTCGGTTTTACCTTCAGTATCTCTCTCCCAGTGATGAGGAACCTACAGAATCAGCAGATGAACCAGCAGAATCTCTAAAAACAAAAACAAAAGAAACATTGAATCAATCATTATATGGAAAAATCGAAGCGAAAATTTTCTGTTTATTTAAATAGTTCAGATAGCAAATACTAATAATAATCATAGCAATCATAGATCTTGGTGGTTGTATGTAAATCATCATATCATATTTCAATAATAAGAGATTGAAATGTGAAAAAAAAGGAGTAGTGTGTCTATTTGTTTTACCTTGATTATCTCTTCCCAAATAATAATGACCTAGCGCTGAAATATCTGCGAATAAGAAAAAAAACATTTAATTAATCGTCATATGAAAGAATCAGAGCAAAAATGCTCTGTCTAATTATTTAAGAAGTTCAGATAGCAAATACTAGTAATAATCATAGCAATCAGCGATCTTGGTGGTTGCATAAATCATCATATTTAAAAAATAATAGAAAGAAATTTGAAAAAAAAAAAATAATAGATTTATCTTACCTCAATTATATCTTTCCAAGTAATGATGACCTGGAATGATGTGCTGGAACATCTGAGAATAAGAAAGAAAAAATCAAAATCAATGTTCTCATTAATAAAATTATTCAATTAAGCATGAAATTTTACTTACATCCCTGTCCAATTGATTTTCTTCAATTACCTAATATGATTCTAATAAATGTTCATATGAAATGATATGATAAATGAGTGAAACTAAAGAATAAAAACCACAATCCAATAAAATAGAGATTTCAAAATTCCCAATTCTTCATTTCATATTTATGAAACGTTGCAAAAATAGTCGAAAGCTAATTTAATTCAATCTCTATTCTATTAAAATCGTGTTTCTCCGAATAATTTGTTTTTAAAAGATTTTATTAATTAGAGCTTTGAAAATTAATTAATCGGCCTTTTTGGTGGTACGTGTTTTTTTAGCTGGCAATGGCTTTTGGGATCTGAGAACTGCACTGGCACGTCGAAGAGCAGCCTGTACATTTTAAAAAAAATCTCCATTAATGATTGTTCAAAAAAAAAAAAAATCAGAGGAAGAAATAAGCTTTTCTGGTTTTACCTTGGTAAGATCACGCCTGTACTTGGTAGAAGAAAGAAGTGCCTTCAATTTATAGAGGGAACGACGTGCTCCAGCCTTCATGGTACGTCTGATCGTGGACTTTGATGGCTTATTGGCGATTCTTCCCTTTTTGTAGACTACAGTGAAGCCTTTTTTGTCTGGGGTATCAACTACTCCAACTGTTTTACGATGAACCAGCCCAGAGTAACGATAACTACTCAAGTTCGTTAAATTACTCGGTTCCTAATCAATCAATTCGCCTCAATTAGTCCCAAAAAATGAGAAAATAATAATAACGATAAGGCTATAAGTACAGAAGTGCATTTAATAAATGCATTGAATTCTGTATAGGGGAAGGTGGGGCAAAATGGACATCAGGGGTAAAATGGACACATCTAAATTTTTAGGCAAATATTATGGAAAACTCTTGAAATTGATAGAGATATTGGCGGTAGATTGTTTTTGATGATTTCATTGGAAAGCTGAGGAGATTTTAGGCGGGAAACAAGTGCCGGAATGAATTTTTTTCAATTTTTGGCGATTTTGACTTTTCTGACCATTTTAGAGGGGCGCAACCCTTCCTTTTTTTGAAAATTTTCAATTTTTTGAGAATATCTTCGGTTCTATTTGTCCTAGCGTAAAAATTCTGATGGGAGGTGAAAGGTGAGATCATTTGCCATCGATTCATAGGATTTTCAATTTGAAAATATCAATTTTTAAGGTATTTATAGGCATTTTTGTGAAACACTTTTGTGAAACAGTTTTTGGCCTATAACTATCCCAAAAATTGATATTTTTGAATTCAAAACCCCATAAATCAATGGAAAATGAGCTCACCTTTCATTTGAGACCAGCCCCGAATCGCTACGACCTATAGAACCAGAGATATTTGCAAATAACTAAGAATTTTCAAAAAAGGAAAGGCTTTTAGCCCTTAAAAAATGCCGAAAATGATCGAATTTCAAAAAAAATCTATAAAAATACATCTGACACTCGTTTTCCAGCTAAAATTCCCTCAGCTTTTCAATAGAATCATCAAAAAAAATCCATCTCCAACCGTTGCATTACAGTGTCCATTTTGCCCCACTCTCCCCTATAATGTAAGTGTCTTCAAGTATCATTCAAGTGTACCTAAAGTGTAAGTAATTTAACATATACGCAAAGGTCATGTTAAATACACGCAAAAGGCCTGTACCTCTAGCCGTATCGTAATAATAATGGTTTAAATTAGGGGTGTGCGAATATGTGATGAATCGAATCAAATCGAATTATAATATTCAATTCGGAAATCGAACTGAATATTCGGGTGGTTCGAATAATTCGAATACTTCGAATTATTCGAAAAATTTGAAGTATTTGGATAATTCAAATAATTCAAATTCTTCGAATAATTCGAATTATTCGAATAATTTGAATTATTCGAATTATTTGAATTATGATGGAATATATTTTGGAATATTCAAATTATTTAAATAATTCGAATAATTCAAATTAATCGAATAATTCGAATTATTTGAATAATTTGAATTATTCGAATGATTTAAATTATTTGAATACATCGAATATTACGAATCGAATTATTCGAATTCAATCCGAGGTGAATTATTCGAAATTTCGAATATTCGCACACCCCTAGTTTAAATTAAAGGGCTTACGGTGGAAAATGGTTTACTGATGTTCCTCTTCTTGAGAAGAAAAGCATTGTTGTTGCGAATAATCATCCAGTTCAAATGAGACGACATGATGAAGACTCTGAAAAACAAATGATTTTAGTAAATTTTAAGGTTAAGACATTTGCTACAATTTAAAAATAATCATTTTCAACAGTATATTCATGTTATCGATATTTTCTTGTATTTCCATTTGATTATTCCATGAATTATTTGAATTTTATGATCACTCATGGTCTCTTTATATATTATATTTATTAAAATTTATATTTTTTAAAATAAATAATACGTTGCATGCTTCGACAACCTCCAACAGTCATTTTTCCACAAAATATGTCGAAGCACATAACGATATAGCGCCGAAATACTATTTATTTTTTTGAATTAAATATTTTTTAAATATTTTAAATACACTTCTCATAAAATATGAACAATAACAGTAGAGAATAGATTTATTGTAAACATTATTAAACGTTAAATTAAATAAATGTACCTCGTGAGTTCAGCACGCACAGGGGAAAGAAAGAATTCCACCGGAAGTTGGAAGTTCTTTGAGTCAAAATCACTAAAAATTGAAATAATAATTATTAGCTATGTTTCATTTTTTCAAAAATAAATACGAATTCCTATTTTCAGTAATTATTTTTTTACTTCAGCTTCGATGATTATCTGGATAATTAATATTTTTTTAAAATAAAAATTGGATTTATTTTGATACTTACAAAAGAAGTTACTTCCGGGAAATGTCGACTTACTCCATCTTGTGATTTCAAATTTACCAAGTGTGGCGCCAAAACTTGATATTTTCTTTGAAGAGTTCTCCTTCTAGAAAGTCTCTTCAGAATTTATTTTTGACAGTTATTATTTGTCAGAATGGCTAAAGAGGAGCATAATAAATTATCAACTTTTATAAAAGAAACCCACAATCGTCTTCGGCAAGAGTCTTCATTGTATGGACCTGAAGAGGCTTGGAATCGTCATATTGCGAGAACTGAAGACTTGGAGGTTAATCGCATTTTTTTCTTATGTTCTCCACGTGTTCCATTCCATCAATTATTATGATATGATGATGATACTAACACAATAGCAAATATCTGACACTTATTATTTTTCATTTCTTAACATTTAAATCATTTTAAGAAAAAAAATAGGGGAAAGTGGGGCAAAACGGACATGAGGAGTAAAATGGACACATTTGAGTTTTTATGCATTTATTATGAAAAAATCTTTAAATGAATATAAATATTGGAGATGGATTTTTTTTGATGATTCCATTGGAAAGCTGAGAAAATTTTAGTCGAAAAACATGTGCCAGAATAAATTTTCTACAATTTTTGGAGAATTCGATTTTTTTTTGCATTTTTGAGGGGTAAAGTCTTTGAATTTTTGAGAAAATTCAGTTTTTTTGAGATATTTCTGGTTCTATTAGTCGTAGCGACCTGGAACCGATTTCAAATGAAAGTTGAGATCATTTCCCATCGATTTATGGAGTTTTTGATTCAGAAATATCGATTTTTCTTATAGTTATAGGACAAAACCCGATTATCATAATTTTTCACAAAAGTTCCCATAATTATCTGAAAAATCGATATTTTTAGATTCAGAACACCATAAATCGATGGGAAATGATCTTACCTTTCATTTAAAATCGGTCCCAGGTCGCTACGACCAATAGAACCAGAGATATTCCAAAAAAACTGAATTTGCCCAAAAATCGAACGGTTTTTACCCCTCAAAAATCCCAGAAAAAATCGAATTCTCAAAAAATTGAAAAAAATTAATTCTCGCACATGTTTCTCGACTAAAATTTTCTCAGTTTTTCGATGAAATCATAAAAAAAAAATCATCTCCCACTGTTTCATTACAATGTCCATTTTGCCCCAGGTTTCCCTATGCACATGTAGAAGATTCAAAAAACTGTAAATGCAAACTATTTAAATCTTTTTTCATAATAGTTTAGTTATTTTGAAAAAATGTAAAAGAATTGCCAGATCTAATTTTATTATCATTGAAAATAGCAGACATTTGACAATTCTTATTGTTTTTTTATTTCTCAACAAATGAATTATTTGAAAAAACCAAAAATATGCATATGTAGAAAATTAAAAAACCTGTAAATACAATTTTTTTTAAATATTTTGTCTATAACAATTGAGTTGTTTAGAAAAAATGTAAAAAATTGTCAGATTCATTTAATTTAATTATCATACTAATTTCATCATCATCAATTATTTACTTTACTTAAAGACTCAACGATTCATAATTTTCACAGAAATATGCTAGGTCCATGAAGGAACTTGCAACAGTCCATTGGACTCAAATGAATGATCCACTGCATAAAAATAGTTCTACTCATTGCAGAATTCAATGGATCAAGAGGCAGTGCTACGAGTACTACTTTGAAGGAAAAAAGAAGAGATACGATGAATTCGAGGATTCGATAAGAGCTAAATTCTATCCCTCAAACATTGCCGATTCCTCGAGAACCGAGGATTCCATTGGTTTTTCAAGAATTAAAATATTGGACGTTGGAAGCTGCTACAATCCTTTAGGAGATGATGAAAACTTTGATGTTATACCATTAGATTTGGCTCCATCCTCTGATCAAGTACTCAAATGCGATTTTCTGAGTATTAAAATCGGAAAATCAACGGTTTTGAGGGAAAATCGAGAAATTTTAGAGTTAGAAAAGAGTAGCTTTGATGTTTGCATATTTTCTCTACTTTTAGAGTATCTGCCATCGCCAGAGCAACGATTTCATTGTTGTTTTCAGGCTTACAATGTACTGAAATCGAGTGGACTACTGATAATCGTTACTCCAGACTCCAAACATGTTGGAGCCAATTCGAAATTCATGAAATCGTGGAGATACGTTCTATCCCATTTGGGATTTATGAGAATAAGCTATGAAAAGTTAAAGCATCTTCATTGTATAACTTTTCGAAAATGCTTTAGTCAATGCGTTGCTTCGAGGTGGGCAACGATTCAATTTTTACCGAAAGAAGATGTTTTATTCAGTGATTTGGATAAAATATATATCCCACAAGATTTTCAAAAAATTGAGACAATTGAGAATAATCCTGAACATGTACATTATTCTTCTGATGATATATTGAGTGGATTTGAAGAATTACCACAATTAATTGAGTAAACCAATTTGAAAAGACTGAAATTAATTAAAATGGAGTAAAAGTAGAAAATAAGTGCTGGGTACTTTTCTTACTTTTAATTAGTTAAAATGATTGCAATTATAATAGAATTTATATTTATACAGCAATTATGATGAGAGAAATAAAAAAAAATCTTTTTCTCCCCGAAAATTGCAGAAATTTTCGGTATTCAATAATTAAATTGTATTTTCAATTTTTTACCTTTGTTTTTAATTAATTATAATTTTTCCGATCCACCTGAAGCTTAAACATTTTGATATGATAATCAGGGGATTCTTCCCTACACATTGATATATTTTTCATCCCCTGGAGCCCAACTTCCTATAACACATAGGAGAAAGTGGGGCAAAATGGACCTTTTTGTTAGAATGATTTGGGCTTTTTCAGAGAATAGGCAGCTTCATGAGAAAATTTGAAAAAAATCATACAAAAATGAAGACATATTGGAGCATCTTCTCAAATTTTTTCAGATTTTTTCATCGAGTCTTTAACTTCGAAAAAAATCCTGAAATATGTTACAGAGGTCCATTTTGACCCATTCTCCCCTATAAATAAATCTAGTTACTATAAAGTATAGAAAAAATGGGGTAAAATGATCCATACTGATTTTTTATTGAAAAACATCGGTGTAGATGACATTTCTCAATCGTAGGACCTTATTATATCGAATATAGAGCATTCCCTCTCACTGTTTTCGATTTTTTTAAAGAAAAATCAATCAATTTGCCTTCTTTAGGTTTCAAACTTCCTTGCCTGGTTTCGGTTTTCAGTTTTAGAAAACTAAGACCAGTTTTTTCACTGATTTCAAGCATTTTTCAATCGATATGAACCATAAAAACTGAAATTGAACCGTTTTACCCCGAGTTTTTCCCATAGAAGAATTCAATTTTCATGTACAACTTGTATTGGCAGTGGCTGAAATTTTTTATCTTTATTTCATTTTATATATTCAATAATTAACATCATTTTCATTTTTTCCATTTGATATAAAATATTTACAGATAGATATTATTAATAATTAATGAATTGGAGTACTAATCAAGGCTGATGGCAGTGTTTGAAGTAGCAACTTTTAATAATTTATTATCAGAACTCTTTGACATACGTAATCTCTCTGCTGGCTTCAATATTTCGGCAATTATTTCTTCGTCACTCAGTTTTTCTGGTTGCGTTGTTGTTGTTGTTGTTGTTGTTTTTTCCGTTGATTTTGAACATTTGTATAAATTACCCATTTGATTAGTAAGCTCGGAAGTAGTTGAAGACGGTGATTCAGCTTCTGATATGGTTAATCTACCATTGAGTCTAAGTTTATCCGGACTTGTAGTCAAATGAGTATCAGTGAATCGCTGTACCACTGGCTGAGTTTGATGATTTTTTTCAGTGGCAATGGGAATTTTTAAAATACTCATTGGTTCAGCATAGAGCCCATCAAAAGAAGAATCTAGGAAGAGCTCTTGAAGAAATCGACGAGCCTGAAGTCTGTAGGTACCATTGCCCAAACGCGAAGCCACTTCAGAGAATAAACAAGTGTCCTACAAATAAAAAAAGAAGATTAAAGAATTTAATCATTTTTGGTAGAGTAATAAAGACATGTTTAAGAGAACTCACTTGGAATTTTTCGGGATACTTTTGTCGTAGCCTCAAGAGTGTCTGGCGACTGTGACGATACCAAACTGGATTGGACAATCTCTGCGTATGCCTCAGAGTCTCCCTAAAAAATGAGACATTATTATATTTACATATCAAATTGGCTTAGAGTAAAAGTGGCGTAAGTGCAGTGTATAAACATATATTAATGTATATACAAGAATTTTGTTTAAACATACTTGCGTATTTTAGTATCAGCATCACTGATTTTTTCATCCCAACAGGATGCTTCTCTTTTGTAGCAAATAAGGCAAATTTTCGAGTGATTTCCAGTATTATTCGAAGATATAACATCATCCTCATCGATATTAGTAGATTCAATTTCGCTTTTATTACTAATTGCATCTGATATAATCGAAGAATTAGTTGTTGGTTGTGGAAAAATCATTTGTAATTTTTTAGGAAGACAAATTCCCATGTAACATGTATCACTAGGATCTTCTTCTCTTGGTGGTACAGTAGTTGGTGGTGTTGTTGATGAAATTAGTATATTATCAGTCGTCCAACTTCTGGATGATTCAAATTCCGACAAACTCTGAAGTGATAGTCTTCCAGCAGAACTGTACATTTCTAAACTACTATGAGAATAACTTGGTCGCCTGTGTCTTTGAAGACTTCGTAGTCTGGCATATCCTTCAGCATCCTGCTGACTGAGTCGTTGAACACTTGATACAGGACTTGGGGTTTCACCTCTCTCAGGAAAAGCCAATCTTTTAGCTTCAATATCAGTAGCAGCACTTTCTGATCTATTTCTCGTTCTTCTTACAATTGGATCTGATAATTCAGGCTTACCATCACTCAAACTTCTGTGATGTTTTTGTATAGGCACTGGGCTTGGTACAGAAAAGTACTTTGTTGGCTGAACAATTGGCCAATAATCACCACGTTTGTATCTAACACATGGCCAATCATACAAAACTAGTGCATCAGCACCAGCTCTTGTTGTACCAATTAAACTCAATGAATACATAGCCGTTGCTTTAATAGTATAATACTGACAAGTCTCTGCTAAACTTGTAATCATTTCAATAATTCTGTATTGTTTCAAGTGATCAACACCAGTTGGTGACGTGCCATAATGACCGGAAGCCCAAAGTGCTGATTTAACACGTAGGATTTTTTCATCAGTATTAGATGATAAATTTTCTTGATTATCTTTAATACATTTTTCTGGTGTTGTTCTTTGTGATGAATCAATTACAAGAGTATTCAATGAATTTTGACGTAAATAACGTATTGTAGATACAGCAGTATCCATTATTTCTGCATCATCAATTATTGTTTCTAATCTATTAATTGGTTCAATTTCTTCATTTACAGACTCTTCAGACATCAAATGAGAATCATCGATAATTGATCGATTATTACGTGTTGTTTTTGACATTGATGATTCACCTGTATCCATACCACCAGAGTCAATGATAAATTTATTAATTATTCTAGCTAATCTTTGCACAATATTATTTCGCGTTAATAATTGTATACCTAATTCATGTTGTACAAATTGTCCAAGTAAATGAGGTGGTATAAAGACATCTCTTGGTAAAACTAACATGTTACTTTGTCTTCTCAAATAGCTTCCATTTTCACCTCTTTGTCTTCTTGTCAATGAATCATGTATTTCTCCCTCAATTAATCCAACATAACGCTCTGAAAAACCACCTGGTTTCATCCATTTTTCTAATTCTTCAGATGCTGATGGTAGTCTAGTGAATCCAGCACGTAATGAATAAAATCTTGTATTTAATAGATATCCACGATCACCAAGATGATTTAGCCATTTGTCCCAAATTTTATTGTGTCCACACTGTTGAAGAAATATTTCAAGATACTCAGGCTCTTCACTTGCCTCATGTAGTGCTTCAAGTGCTGCTAATGCAACAGTCTTACTGTCATCAGTTAATTTACAAGTTAATAATGTAAGTGCCCAACGTACAGCATCAGTCATTCTTGCACGTAGTATAAGCCTCAAAAATTGTGTAGCATAAAGACGTGTATGTTCCAGCGTAGCTGATGATATGATTTTACTCAAAACTTTTCTATTGGGACCCTCTCTTGTATAATCTAAACTCGATATTATTAATTTAATATAACAATCGTGATTTGTTACTATAGCAAGATCCTCCATTTTTTCAAGTAAATTAAATGCTTTTAATATTACTGTACCCTTTGCTGAATGACTCAATTGACCCAAAAATAAAAAATACTTTTGACAACATGTTGTAGTCATGTGTCTAGGTGAAAATAAACAATCATGTGCAGATGGCTGACTTTTAATTGCTGAAATTTGTTCATCAATATCACCAATTAATTCATTTAATAGTCTCGTACCATCAGGCTCATGTATTTCTAAGAGACAATTAATTAAATCACAACCAGCAAGTGTTGCCTCTCTTGCTAAACTTACACTAGATATTAATTCAACTCTACTATATCTATTTGAAGATGGCTTAAAGTATCTAACGAGTCTTTTTATGAATAATTTATGATCTGAGTCATGCAATAGCCTTATTGAATCATCACGTGAACGTAAAATTGATCTTATTATTGGCCAATTCCAAGCAAGTGCATCTTTTGAACTCAATACTTGTGAATCCTTTAATAATGGAGCTGTTAATGATTCTCTTTTTAGCCAATTTCTAGTTGAACTTCTTTGTCTTCTTGGTAATGATGGCCTTAACCATGTACCAGCCTGTAGTATTCTATCCAAAAATAAACTTGATGGTGCTGGTTTTCTTCTCATCATTGCATGCATTCTTCCAAGTATTGCAACAGCAGCAAGTGCCTGATGTCTTCCAATACTGGCATGTTCAAGTAAATTTGGAAGTGGTGGTGTTAAATCACAAACATCTGGTGGAAGAAGTGAGTGTGCCAAATGAAGTAGTGCACCAAGTAATACAGCAGCACGTACAGATATGAATGTATCAGATGTTACAATTGTTTCAGCTAGTGCTCTGTGAAGACCACACTCTAATAAAACATAAACTAATAGTCCTAAATGAATTTCTGTTATATTTGGACAGTGTGATGCTAATGGAGGTAAAATAGAACGTCCTTCTGCAGCTACAAAGCCTTCGGAAAGTTTCCAATTGTCTCTTGGACGGCAAGGATCAACAGCTGCTAAAGCTACATCTGGCTCATCAGTCCATATTGGCAGTGGTAATCCAAGAAGTTCATAGAGAAGTTCTAAAACAGCTCCACGTACTTCCAATTGTTCTACATAAAGTATATCAGCAATTGCTTTCAATCCTGAACTATCATTTGGATGGCAAAAATTTAAAACACCTGAATATGATCGTAGTACACTCAAAAGTGCTTGTTTACTTGCTGCAAATCTTGTCTCTCTACCCTCTCTCGAGCGTTCATTTAGACTTGAATGAAGTTCACAGTATGGAGCAGCTAAACACAGAAGTGATACGCTTCTTCTTGTCTCTGGTTTACTTATAAGCTGTAGTAATACTCCAATCACCGATTCTATCATTGCTGGACTCAGTCCAGTTAATGCCGATCTTGCCAGTGTTCCTACACCTCCACAGCTTATTAAAAGATTCGAATTTAACACTCCCAATTCGCATAGTGTTGCCAGAAACACACGGAATGTACGATCTTTCTCTTCAACTCCTCCATTTGTCAGGCTTATCAATGAACGCGCTAAAATTGGACTGAATTCATTTGGAGCCAGAATCAATATCCTTCTGACTAATCTCAATGCTTGCAGTCGTTCCATCTCGTTCTTCAGATTTATATCCATACTTCGAGCTATGAAGTATGGATATTGCAAGTTATTTATCATTACTACGTCTTGTTGCTTCTTGAGAAGATATCTGATGGCACGGAGGGCTGCAGCACGTACCTGCGTTGCCTCCTGAATGAGACCAACGCGTAAGCTAAAGGAAATCAAAGTCTAAATTATCTAATTTATCCTTTCAATTTTAGTATTGTACATAAAATTTACGACAAGGCTTAAAAGGTACAGAGGAGCCTTTTGAGTGGCTTTAATATGCCCTTTAAGCATCTGTTAAAAAATATCGTGGCCCTAGAGTGAAAAAGGCGTAACAAGATAGAAAACGTGGGCCATTTAAGCCCTTTTCGCTCTAGAAAAACGATATGTACACTTTACGTACACTTTAATGACACGTAAAGACACTAACATTACATAGAGAATTCAATGCATTTGCATTTATTAAAGGCACTTCTGCATAGGGCCGAGACGTTGGCGTACGGTTTGATCTAGACTGAAGCTGCCTATAAGTAGAGCACATTTTAAACGGTTATTAATGCCAAAAAGGACATTGATGAACGTTAGAGAATTCGTGTTCCCTGAATATTTTTGGCTTCCGGATGGATGCCGCATTGAGTTTCAGCGTTACACCGACGTTTCGCAAACGTTGCAGTCTGCATCTTCAGGGCTATGAGCTCCGATTCTGAGCTTCATTGTCAAATTCATGTTTCCCAATAATTCAAAGAATTGGTTAACATTTAGATATCATTATTCATCATTCTCTCCTCCAGAGGACTCGCCAAAGAAGCCTCCTGAAAGTTCTTCCAAAAGTTCCCCTAAAAGTTCCTCTGAAAGTTCTCCTAAGAGTTTTTAACATTCATAATCATTCAGAATGTGTTTGATTTAAAAGCAACTTCAGTCTAGATCAAACCATACACCAACGTCTCGGCCCTACTTCTGCACCTCTAGCCTTCTCGTAAAATTTGATGACTAAATAGAAGAAGAAGAGATACAGTTTAATAACTAAATCATCTTGTTTCTTCTTTTTTTGTTTTTTACCAGCAGAATAATTCCTCAGAGGTGAGTCCATACTCGGTCGATTCATTCTCACTCACGAGCCTCACAATTGCATTCAAATAACCCAATTTTTTAACATTGGATACACCATGACGTAGAGTTATATTAGTCAGTACCTCCCTTATGTTTTCCCTGAGACCTAAAAAAAGGCAAATTATCATGAATAACATCTCATTTCTTCATCATATCAATATACTACATAACTCCTTACTTTTAATATTTATTATATATATTATAAATGTAAGATTTACATATTATTTAAAGTAAAATTTAAGGTTATACCACTAACCTTTTGACAGATCAAGCTGAATATTACTGCTCTCTCCATCCTGACGATCTACAATGTCAATTAATCAATAAATTAATAAAATTAACAATTTAAAAAACAATAATTAACATTAAATAATAATAAAAATCATGACATACTGCGTTGTGATCTGTTGGTGCGTAGATTTCTACCCCAAATCATCCAACTTGAGATTGCCATTTTTCAAGCCGGTCGCTAACCACGTTCAGAATTAACACATTGAGTCCGTTTAAACCACTCCATTCGTACAAAAATCATCCTCATTTCACTATATTTATATCAAAAAAATAAAAATAAAAATATAGAAATAATATTAATCACAATCTTTTCATATTACTTTTTTTTCCAAACAAAATATGAAGATAAAAAAATATTATTAGCTGTGTGTAATACGTTTTTATAAAACCAAAGTGTCACACCGTAAATGCCAGGGATATATGTATATATATATATAGATATATATATGATATAAATATATCTATATATACACTGTGTATATATCTGTCTGTATGTAATACATAATATAATGTGTAATATGTATATATTATGTTTTTATATTTACATATATATTTTCATATATATAATATGTGTGTATGTCCTCTCTTCACTAAATATAAAAGCCACCACTATATATATGTAATAGCCTAGCTTGTTGTTTTTTTTTTTTTTTTTTTTTGTTAATTTTTCGTTTTCGCTTCTTCGTGTGTATGTCTGTGTTCTTTTGTGTGGCTGTGTGGGTGTTTGCACGCGCCTAGGAGAGCAAAAGACACAGTTTGTAAACTGCATGTGTTTATTTCTTCTACAATGGGAAATGTCGAGCAGAGCAGTGGCTCAATTTATCGGCAATAAAGAATATCTAGCATTCCAACCGTATATATTGTTGAACTAGCCAAAGAGTTAATTTCCGAAGTTCACCCGAAGATGAAATTCACATGTTGTAGGATGAAAGCCGAATATTTCCGAGGTTATTTCATTGGTCAATACAACTTTACATTCATTCGTCTTTTTCAATTTTTTAAGTTTCATATAATTTTTTTTATATATTATATAATATATATTAAATATGTAATGATATATTATATAATATTATATATTATATATACAGGAATTATTATTTAAAATTTAATTTTTCAAGTTTCGTATAATTTTTTTTTTTCAGAGGAAGAGGAAAAAAGGACTTGAGTAACGAAAAAAAAAAAACAGCCTAATGGCAAATGTATTTATCGTTGTATGTAAAACAAAGGGGCTTAAGTGCCAGGAATAAGCAGAGGACTTACGCCCCTTTGACTTTAAGGCGACAATATAAGCGCGCGAATATTTTAAACGTATACATGGCGCAAGACGCTATCGTGTTTTTTGATAGTTCAAGAAGCCGAATTTATTGAAATTTGAGAGAAAATGGATATAAAATGTTAAAGAACTATAAGAAAATTCAACGGAAATTTATGGATATTCACTGAATGGAAAAAATGACCAGTCTCATCCACCGAAGTTAAGAAAAAAGAAGATACCTTTGACCACCAATCGTTATTACATCGGTTCAAGTAAGTTGAAATTGAAAAATAGTAAATTTCCCCGGTAAATATAGACTAAAAAATAAATTCATTCTAAAAAATTAACTAATTATAACAAATCATTGAAAGTGGTCCACCATTGACCACCATCGAACCACCAAGTCACAAAAAAAAATAAAGCAAAAAAAAACGTTTTTTACCCGCTATCTATACGGAGCTGGGAAAATCCGTTTTTCCATGATTTTTTTTAGAAAAATATCGATTAATCGATTTTATATCTCGCATTAAATTCGAGATATCGCATATTGTTCGAAAGTCAGTAAAAAAAGGAAGAGAAAAATGGACTGGGAAATTGGGTTTTTACAAAATGATGAAAATAACTGAACACTGCACAGAATATTTAATTTTGGTCAAAGTTGCGTTTTATTAGATAAAATTTATGACGATTTTTACACAGTAAAAGTCAATTGTCTTTGTGAAAACACTGCACTCTGACCGGTTGATTGTACCGTGGATTTAATCGAGAATTAACCGAAGAAAAGAACCAATTGTTGATTTAATTATCGTTGAGTGTAATTAAGTTGATGTATCCGAATTAATAATAATTATTTAAACCGTGGATGTAGCCGTACAAGTAACGAAGAAACGTAAACCGTTAAGAAACGCGCGATGTAGCCTTGTTAAACGTTCGTACCGAAGATGTTGATAATGCACCCGTTGAATTAACCCTTTAGTTAATAAAAGAGTAGCATTGTTAGATTGGATGTGATGTCGCGTCACCGTGGATATATTGCCGATTACCGTTGTCGGGTCCAAAACCCGTGTGAACTCGTTGAGACCCCAATGAGAACTTCTCCAAAAACGGGGTGTTATCACGTTGAAGGACCGACGTGTACTGTAATTGAAGTCAAGAGGGGGGGTAATTCAAAAGCGCCTAAATTCCTCGGATTTCTCCCAAATCTCACCCAATCGCTGGAGATTTTAGCGCCAGTTTCGAACATACCGCCCGCCTCGTTGTCCCATGACAACGAATGTGTCTCCTCATTGATTGAGTCTTCGTCATCTAGGAGTCCATTGTCCGTTCTTGAAGAATAGCGTTGATGTCTAGCGCTGTCCCATCATTGATTTCTTCCGTTGATATCTGAATGCTGATATTCGTTGAAGTTCACCTTGACGTTTCTCCTCACCGATGCCGTTGGCGATTCGATGCGTTACTATGCCGCCCGCCAAGGCGAAATAGTTCGAAGCGTTGAACGATGAGAGCCAGACTAATTCGTTGAATTTCAACCGTAGTTGACCTTGAGAATGTTGATTTTATTGGAAGAGACACTAATGTTCCTGAAGATCTTCGTTGTATTGATGAAACTGTTGTTTTCTTTCCATCCTTGAAGATCTTGAATGATTGCCAGCTGGACAATCGAGTTTATTCAAATTCCTGTTGCAGTTGATGTCCAAGCCTTGTAGCAATGACGTAACTTCGTTGATGATAATGATGACTTGGAGACCTTGAAGAGTTTCCCATGTCTTTCCAATGATGAATGACCTCGTTGATGTTTGTGATCATTGTTGAAGTAGAATTCCTAGAAATCTTGCTCATTATCCAATCTTTGAACCAATTATGGATGGCAAATGCGTGAGTGATCTTATTGGAATAGCCAGAGGCTGCTCGTTGATTCTTTCAACAATGTCACTAGCTCCGTGACTAGGTAGCCCTGCCGTGATTTCACCGCTGGCTTTTCTTTTGTATGATTCACGAAAGTGTTGAGGTTGTTGATGATCTGATTGCTAAAGATAGCTTAGCTCCGTCCATCTGAAGTGTTAGTAAGCTAATCGACTTACATGACAACACAACCTTATGATTTCTCGATGCCAATGCCGTTGACAATCAGACCTCGCCCGTTTCTTTATGTTGATGCGAAAGATGTTGATTCCAGCGTGAAATATGAACGTTGATTCAGAGCTGGTCCAGAAGAACTGTGTAAAAAGGTTGATTCTTCTATTGCTCCGACTCTGTTTGTGTCCGTGAAGTAATTAGTTGATGAAGACAGTTAACCGTGGATTTCACATCATTATAACCTGGTCTGCTGGCCTTTAGCGGAGGCCTCGTTGGTTTTCTGTAGATAAACCAAATTTTCCTTGATTGATGGTGATGCGTCTGCAAATCCCGGTGTCTGAATACCCGCTTCATCGGTTGATTCTTCCAGTTATCTTGATGTAAATTGATCTCTGATTGATCTCTGTCATCTCGTCCAAGACTTGATTCCAATGATTGACAAGTCCTTGAAATACTGTCTTGCCTGTTGAAATGAAACAGCCGTAGAATGAGGATCAATACCGTTTGCCGTGATGATAACTGGTGTATGGAATGCCGAAAGTTTTTTAACTAGGCGAATTCCCTTGATGAAAATCCGTTATATTGAATTTGTTCGCTGATTCCATGAACGAGATGGTTGTTGGCGTATCCTGTGCATTATCCAAATCGATCAGGAATATTTCGTTGATTATTGCTTGATTGAGCAGCTGGTTGCTGCCCACCATGCAGAGTTTCTGGTTGACCTTGAAGTGCTGGTTCCAAATTGATATTAGAGAACGATGACCTCAAGTATGATGGTGGAAGACGAAGATGATGAAGAAATAGTTGATGAAGAACCGATGTTGCTGAAGAATATGATGATTTGGCTCCGTTCTAGATGATTATCGTTGCTGTTGAGTAGATGATCGATATGTAGTTGATAATCGCTATCTCAAAAGCAATTATGATAGCAATCAATCCTTGGAAGAAGATTCCTGCTTGTGCGCGCGAATTGTTTGAGACAGTCGAGAATCTCCTAGTCGATGGATATCTCAATTGCAGCATGAATGCCGCCCGCCATGGGAGGTTCTTGCCAAATCTTCTGCTGCTAGTGAAGGTTTCATGTAGATTCTCAGCATTCTTCTTGATTCGTTGATTGCTGGCAATTCCTTTGGACTAATGTGTCTTCTAGTTAGTGACCAGCTGTTGACAAGACCTTTAGCTAATGGAACTGGTGTTCCGCGTACCGTTCTAAAAAATCCCGTGAATTTTCCTCTTCGTTTGACGTTGAGAAACCTTTCCGTGTTAATGTTGCACTCAATTCTCTCAGAACATCTCGCGCAGATTGTTAATACACTGCCGATTTATTCTGATGAGTTCAGTGCCCGTTGCACTCAGTTGGTTTTGTTAGGACTCATTGATCGTTGATGAGGTTGAAGTAATCTCTGATGTCCTGTTGGATGAATCTCTCCTGCCTTTGTTGGAGAAGTATTCCCTGTTACTTGTGTACTGATGTTACCGATAGTGACTCCGAAGAGGTTGCTCCGCTCGTTCGGTCATCCCGTATGTCTGGACCCAATGATATGATTATAAATTTGTCGACGACTAGTTCCGTTAACTAGTTCAGTGGCCACTGTATGGTCGATTCGTTGACTATCCTGCTGACGCACCGGATAATGAAGGCTCCGTTGTTTGCTGACAGCCCTAATGATCTCTAAGGATCCTATGCTGGTCCAAACCCCGTATTTTTGCTCATCATGTGGATGCTGCCGTCGAAGATTAACAGAATGTTGGTGTTGATGATGATGAGCAATTGGAAGTTGCTGCGGGTCTTTTAGTGGTTCTCACCAAGAAGTGCGTTGAATTTAATTCATTCATAAACTCGTGAATTTTTTCTCCGTGCACAGAGACCTTGAGCACCGCGTTCAATGTATTGATGAAGCCAACTCTTGTTAGTCGTTGAAGAATCCCATTTAATTTATCATCAGTTTATAAGGTAGATTTTCCTGCCTGGCCTTGTTGAATAGTTCTGTGGGTTCGCCGAAGTTTGTCCAAATTGTGATAATCGTTGAGGATTGATAACCACATTGCCTGGCGAATAAACGAGTCTTTGAGGAAGTATTTAAAGTGAGAAAGATTTACAAAAGTATGGTCTTTACTCACGTAATCAATCCTCATTATCCGTTGGTCGACTCGCTTGATATGAATAATATCATGCTCCGTGATGCGACGATTCGTTGGACGTGCTGATGAGTTCATCTGTACCATGAACTCTGATTGTTGATAGCAATGGGGACCATTGCCATGTCCTGCTGAGTGTCCGCCGTATGAATTGTCACTACTCCGTGAATAGCTCGTTGACTGATTGCTATTGGTTAAACCCGATGACCTTGTAGTGGATTAGCCTTGAAGAAGTCCTCTGTATCCATCTCTCTGGCTGTAGAGATGCCAATGCAATCAATTGTTGAGTACGTTGAGTTTTGTTGGGCTTCCAGATGGGATTTGATGACCTGTTCCCAGATCAATTGATTGGAGAGAAGTGCACGTTGACCATGAGTTCCGACATTCCTGCTAAAAGATTGTAGGTATTAGTCACTTGATATAATGAATGTATTAATGACCTTTGACCCTATAGAACAATTTATTTTATTGTGCCAGTAGGTGGGTCATGTTTGAAGATTCTTTCAAGCTATTAATGTCCTGAAGGTTGTTGAATTGCCGATGCACTCTGTGGAGTGTATGTACACTTGGTTGTGACCCATCTCTCCTCCGTTGATGAATCCCATTCGTGGATGCCTCTGTTTCTGCTTCTTCCCCGTTGCCGTTGGATTTGCCTAAATGACAATGCGTTGATGCTAGCTCGAATTACAGTGAATGTAGATGCTTCAGTGCTTATTCCTGTTGCATATCGCTGCTCATTATTGTACTGAAAATAATTACAAATGATGAGTGAATGCGAAAGAGATAGCGCTACATTACCACGAACGTCGAGTGCCACTCAGCTGATTTGGAAAATCGATAACTGGGCGGAGCTTCTTGCGTCACTGTGCCGTGTCATCGAGCCAAGAGTAGAGAAGGGGAAGAAGACCGCTCGTACTGGCGAACATCTCCGATGATGCTCGACTGCCGTAGAGAAAGATGTTCGGCTTGCTGTCCTTTTGATTCCTTTATCCGTTGAGTATTTGAATAGCGATGAAATCTGCGATGAAAACACTGGAAACAGTTCTATTTCTTGTTGGTGTAGCCCGTTGCCGAAAATAATCGATGTAATCGTCGAGATAATCCGGAGACAAAAGATGTTTTCGTTTTCGCAGTCTTTTCGAATATCGATCCGTGCAGAAACACTAGCCATTGGAATAAATTATATTTTCTACGATAATGTACCCACTCGAATAATTTCACTTATTCGAAAGTAATCGTTGATAATCCTCCAAATCCGTATTGATTTATTTTTAGCGAAGCCGAACCGTTTTGAATGTACGCGACCTTGTCCGTTAATGTTCCTCTCACGTTGATGCCCGCTCACTGGCTATGTAAACACTGGCGTCGATGTCTTAGCGAGAACAATGGAAGTTTTCACTAATCCACAAAAATATCGATTTTTGTGACGCGTTTTACACTTTTATGTCCGAATTTACGTCCTTTAAATATTCACAATATTCACTTTTCACGATTTTTCCGAATTTTCCCAATTTCACCATCCGGCTCGAAGGACCAAATGTTCGAAAGTCAGTAAAAAAAGGAAGAGAAAAATGGACTGGGAAATTGGGTTTTTACAAAATGATGAAAATAACTGAACACTGCACAGAATATTTAATTTTGGTCAAAGTTGCGTTTTATTAGATAAAATTTATGACGATTTTTACACAGTAAAAGTCAATTGTCTTTGTGAAAACACTGCACTCTGACCGGTTGATTGTACCGTGGATTTAATCGAGAATTAACCGAAGAAAAGAACCAATTGTTGATTTAATTATCGTTGAGTGTAATTAAGTTGATGTATCCGAATTAATAATAATTATTTAAACCGTGGATGTAGCCGTACAAGTAACGAAGAAACGTAAACCGTTAAGAAACGCGCGATGTAGCCTTGTTAAACGTTCGTACCGAAGATGTTGATAATGCACCCGTTGAATTAACCCTTTAGTTAATAAAAGAGTAGCATTGTTAGATTGGATGTGATGTCGCGTCACCGTGGATATATTGCCGATTACCGTTGTCGGGTCCAAAACCCGTGTGAACTCGTTGAGACCCCAATGAGAACTTCTCCAAAAACGGGGTGTTATCACGTTGAAGGACCGACGTGTACTGTAATTGAAGTCAAGAGGGGGGGTAATTCAAAAGCGCCTAAATTCCTCGGATTTCTCCCAAATCTCACCCAATCGCTGGAGATTTTAGCGCCAGTTTCGAACACATATCATTCGATAGTTTGAGGGGAAATCCCTTTTTCCATCATTTAAAAAAAAAAACAAACGGTACGATATTTTCTACAAAAAAATCGATTTTAAAAAAAGAATCGAAAAATCGATTTTAAAAAAAGAATCAAAAAATCGATTTTAGGAAGAAAAGAATCGAAAAATCGATTTTAAGAAAAGAATCGAAAAATCTATTTTAGGAAAAAAAGAATCGAAAAATCGATTTTAAAAGGAGAATCGAAAAATCGATTTTAAAAAAAGAATCGAAAAATCGATTTTAAAAAAAGAATCGAAAAATCGATTTTAGGAAAAAAAGAATCGAAAAATCGATTTTAAAAAAAGAATCGAAAAATCGATTTTAAAAAAAGAATCGAAAAATCGATTTTAAAAAAAGAATCGAAAAATCGATTTTAAAAAAACAATCAAAAAATCGATTGTAGGAAGAAAGAATCGAAAAATCAATTTTTAGGAAAAAAAGAATCGATCTTACAATTTCAATTTAAAAAAAAATGGTCGATCACTACTTCCCGCCATATTTTCAACCAATGAGAGACGCAGAATTACATGAAAATAGTTATAAAGCTTCAGTGACTCTCCTCCCATATGATTTTAACTATTTCATGGCCTTTTTCACCACAGTGCTTCATCGAAATAGTTTTACATAGCTTTATATTGGCCACGTCAAAACAAGAATCTACAAAAATGGTAAAAAAATTTCCAAAAAGAAAATTTAAGAAAAATCTACCAAAATTTCATAGTTAATTAAAATTTTATTCTCCATAATTTCAATTATTCAAATAAATTATCATATCAGTTAGAATTAATTAAATAAATAATTACCGGCATGTGGAGCATAATTGCAATTGAGGTTACAAATTGTTTATTAAAAATAATTTTTTATTACAGATTGAAATTGAATCCATGTCGAGATATGTCTCGCCTGTAAATCCAGCGATATTTCCAGTTTTAGCACTTGTATTACTGGGAATTGGTATTTTTTTCACAGCATGGTTCTTCGTTTATGAAGTTACTAGTACAAAATTTACGAGAGATTTATTTAAAGAACTATTGGTTGCTCTTGTTGCTGCGATATTTTCTGGTTTTGGAGTACTCTTTTTAATGCTGTGGGTAGGCATTTATGTATAGGTGAGTGTAATATTGCATTGAAAAATTCGTGAATATGAAGATTTTCAGACAAATCGATTTCATTGTGATAATTAAATTATCACACATTTGACAATTTTTTTGGATTTTTTTTTAACAAATAAATGATTGCATGAAAAGGATTTTTAATAATTACATTCGTAGTTTTTCAAATTTGTTGAAAATCTGTAGGGGGGATGGGGGCAAAATGGACCAGTTTTTACAAAACGTTTTGGCTTTTTTTTTTCAATGAAGGCTTTTATGAAAAGATTTGAAAAAATTCAGCAACAATGTTCACTTATTGGACTATCTTTCCAATTTTTTTCAGATTTTTTCGTAAAGTCCTTCACTCCAAAAAAAAAATCCTGAATCATTTTTCCTCGAAGGTCCATTTTGCCCCTATGTGCATATTTTTTTATTTTTTTCTTTAAATGATTTATTTGCTAAAAAAAATGAAAATAATAAATTATGAGTTTTTTTGAGACCATGTCGGAAGCTAAGCGAGATAAAGCGATTTTTTCCGAATATTTTTTCGTAGCTATTGGAATTTTCTATAGAAAAGTATCCAAGCAAAATCGCTCTATCTCGCTTAACTGGCGACAAAATGAAATCAATTTGCCTGAAAATTTCATACTTTTTCAAATTCGATCAAAGTAAATTAATCAATTTTTTTTTCTTCTGCAGCAATAATCTGCCATCACCGTTACACATTTTCCTCTTTTTCTATATAAAAAATAAAAATAAGCGATAACTGATGAATTTTAACATTCCACACTGTAAAAATCATGTCAATCAATTGAATCAATAAAAAAAGCTATTGTACATTCTACGAAAACGATTTTTTTAATGATATATCTACATAAACTCCATTAAAGTTGCCACTGATCCTTCCATTATTTATTGGACAAGTACATCGAGTGTAACATCGATATTTCATACAATAGAATACTTTTGCTTATCTAAATACATTTTCATTTTTTTTTTGTTCATTTTTAATTATTTTTTCGTTAGTAAAATAGCATATGATATAATAGATTGAAGCAAATATATATTTATCTCCATAAACTGGAGTTTAATAAATTCTATAATAAAAATTAACCAGCGAGACCAGCCTTTTGTCTACAGCGTTGCATCAGTGCTCTCAGCATGAATTGTCTACGTGACAATTGTCGAACCTGTTTGAGAAATACATCGAGATCTATCGTGCTCTGTCGTAGTCCTTCTCCGAGATAATAAATTGCATCCTCAGTAGCTGCCTCTTCAGCAAAAGCATTCAACATTCTGCAGAAAAAAACAGTTAATTAATTCAACATTACTCAATGATTAAATCAATTGAGGAGAGGAATGGGTTTAAGAGTAGGTCTTTGTAATGACTTTTCTTTTATAAGGAAGAAATGTATTTAATTTAGGGGTGTGTGAATAGGGTTCGAATCGAATATCACTATTCAATTCGAAATTCGAATCGAATAATCTGAAATTTTTGATAATTCAAAGTTTCGAATGATTCGAATTTTCGGATAATTTTAGATTTTGAATAATTTGAGATTTCGAATAATTCGAATTCTAGAAAAATTCGAATTTTAGAAAAATTCGCATTTTTGACTAATTCGAATTTTCGAATAATTCGAACTCTCGAATAATTCGAATTTTGCGATAGTTCGAGATTTTGAATGATTCGAATTTTCGAATCATTTGAGATTTCGAATAATTCGAGATTTCAAATAATTCGAGTTTTCGGATAATTTGAGATTTTGAATAATTTGAGATTTCGAATAATTCGAATTCTAGAAAAATTCAAATTTTAGCAAAATTCGAATTTTAGAAAAATTCGAATTTCCCAATAATTCGAATTTTCGAATACTTCAAAGTTCTCCAATTTTTCGAAAAATCCAAAGTTCTCGAATTATTCGAAAAATTTTGAATAATTCGAAAACTTCCAACTATTCTAAATTTTTTTCAATAATTCGACAACTTTGAATTATTTCACAATTCGAATGATTCGATTCGAAGTTTGAATCGAATATTCCTATTCGATTCGATACGAATAGTGTGTGAATTCGAATTATTCACACACCTCCAATTAAATTTGCTGAATCTTTGAGGATATTTTGAGACTCTAAGATTTTATTTCCAAGACTTCTCTTCAAATTTCCTAAGATGTCAAAAAAATTCAAAAATTTCAATCTTTTAAAGAATTCTAAAATTTTCCTAAGATCTCTGATTTGAATGTAGGAAAGACAGGAGTAAAATGGACATTTTTGACAAAGTGATACACGATTTTTTTGGGAGTAGAGGTCTCTACAAAAAAAATTGAAAAAAATCACAAAAAATGTCAACATATTCGAGCATCTTCTCAATTTTTTACAGATTTTTTTGCAAACTCCTTCCCTCCAAAAAAAAAAATCCTAGATCATTCTACTCCGAAGATCCATTTTGCCCCGATCCTTCGAAAAAAACCTCTTAACCTCCCCCCCCCCCCCCCCCCTCCTCAACAATAAAAAACATAAGCTTACTGTTTGTACAAAGGTGCAATAGTTGTAACCGCCTCATCCACATCAATCGCTTGATTATCCTCTAATTTCGAAATTTCCTTTTCCAGTTCATTCTCCTTATCCTGTAGTATATTAACATTCTTATCCAATTCCCCTTTCTCCTTCTGCAATTTGCTAAACAGCTCCGTTAATTTAGACGATCCACTAGTTAATTCTTGCTGCGTACGACGTAGTGTCTCCAGTTCAGCTTGCAATTGTGAATGCTGCTCAATTAATCTCCTTCGTAACTTATCCCCAACAGCTGACAGTAAAGATGCTCTAATATGCTCTTCAGTGATTGTATCAGAATTTCCTGTTGTCATGGCTGGCATTGGTGGTGATGGCTGTCTGGCTGCTGGATATGGTGGTGTATACGGTGTTGTTGGGTATCCTGGGGCAGGATAGGATGATCCAGTATTTGGCAGTGGAAAACCAGGCATATGCATACCAAAACCAGAGCCACTTGCTGGTGGATAAGGTGGAAATGATGGATTACCACTGCCATAATGTGAATTTGTTGGATATGGAGGATATGGACTGCCTGATGTATTAACACCATTGCCAGAAACTGGCATGAATGGTTGCTGGGTAGGATAAGGTGTAGTTTGTGTACTTCTTTTAGCAAAAACTGGTGGACTATCGCCAAATGTTACAATCATGACTTGGATTAAGCCAAGCAAATCCGATGAATGTGGCACCCAATCGTGCAAATATGGCAAGTATATTTTACCATTATGATCTACAAACATGCTTACTTTGATGGTCATGTCAGCTGTTGGTCTGACGTAACACATTGGGGCATTATTCGGATGTGTATCCATTAGCCATATACATATAGGTATATTGTAAACGTTTCCTTTGAAATTAACTGGTATTGTTCCTTGCAGATTGAAGAGATCCTGCTGTGAACCATCGTTGAATACAAATCTTTCACTTGTACCATGTAAACTTTTGTACTCTTTCATTACATTTAGAATTTCTCTTTTTGTTACTTCGGGGTTTTGATACTTGGACAATGACTGCTTTATCTTGGACTCATCTATGTGATTCATCTTAACCATTTAACCTCGAAGTTTATCACGGAGAGATTAATGAGGATTGTTGAGTGGATGTGTTTTAATTCTATTTGTGGTTGTGCTATTTCACTTTTAATTGTTTGAATAACATGGAGGAGCGAATTTTGGGGGTTTTTGAAAAATTTAGCTTTGATGTTGGCGATTGAACTACTGACACAACTGACGTTTCACGGAAATTTGGACTCGAAATTCAGTGACCCAGTGAATATTTGTTTTCACAGACTGAACAAATAGGAAGTTGGAGGAGTAAAATAGTTGGGATACATTGAGGTTCTCATGGAAGATGGCAGTAGTGGAGGGAGTCAGTGGATTTTTTCCTGATTTATCGACTGAGAAATTGTAGAGTTCTGTTTGAGGGGGTATGTCAGGGGAATTGAAATGCAAAATTGATTATGAAAAAATTTGGAGATATTGTTGGATCAATTTTAAGGGTGACTGCAAAATTTCAGGGAAATTTATCCTACCGATTTTGAGTAATTAATTGGTAAAGATTCGTTTGGAGAGGTCGGCCCTTTCCCTTAAGGAAGTATCTCAGGAAACTCGAGTATGGTTAATCCCTTATTTTTTTGATGCCACATCAAAGATGATATATTTTTACATTTTTCTGAATTTTTTCATAATTTTTGTCTGTGTAGTTTATGAGATATGAATCATCAAAGTTACTGAAAATAGCGGTGGTGGAGATGAAACACCTTAAATCGGCCAGAAATAACGAAATTACTAAAAAACCAAACAGTTAACCCATTATTTAAAAACTATTGGCGAAAAGAACAGCATTTTAACTAAATAATAGAAGACAAAAATATTCAATTCACCGTATAGTTATTGAGAAATTTTAATTAGAAGGTAGTCGTAACTATTTGCCTCTCTCTCTATCTCATGCATGTGACAGGACATTAATGTAAAAAAAAATCGAGAAAAAAAAATTATATTCACAAGCTGAAAATATGACTTTCGAATGGTTTAATCACTTTTTTCGGGTAAATTAAAGCACTTTTTCCCCGAATTATCAGCAATTAATTGGAAACAAATCTAAAAATCCTCATTTTTTCCTGTTTTATCCACCGTATTCTGGGATTACCAACTTCAATTGAATTATTCCCAATTCGAATAACTAGATGTGTGGAATCGTTAGACATTTGACTTCATTAAAATCCAGTATAACTTGGATTTTTATAGCTTCATCAATTGACTCTCGCCGCTAAAACGTGAAATGGTCGAAACAAATAGATAATACTTCAGTATGATTCCTATTGATTAAAAACAATTGATTTAAAGAAAGATTTCATAATATTACACATCGGTAAAATCGATAAAAAGATATAGCTGTCAGATATCTGCATGACTGAATCTTTTGTTTATACTAATATTCGAAAACATGCTTTAATATATATATTGTCGCCTTGGAAATAAAAGGGCGTAAGTGCCATTTACGTCATTTGTTTTTAATAAAAAAAAGGCGTAATTTTTTTTTCGCTCCATCAATTATGCTTGACTTTTTCGATCATCTTAAGCATTTTTCTTTCTCAAATAACAAACAGACGTATGTCCAATTATTAATATGAAAAGAGCGTATCTCTCTCACATACGCCTGTTTGATTTTAACTATTTTTAAGATTTGCACATTCTGATAATAATAAAGGGGCGTATATTTTGCACATACGCCCTTTTGTTGTTAATTTTATCCTCAATTGCGCCATCCTGCTATATAATTTATAATAACAAAAGGGCGTATTTTCAATAAATACGCCGTTTTACTTTTAATTTTTTTTTTCTATTTGAACCATTATGCAGTAAATGCTTAATGGCAAAAGGGCATATCTTTTACACATACACCTATTTGTTTTCAATTATTTTTCTTAATTATGAACTCCTTTTGTGGGAATCATAATAACAAAAGGGCTTATGTCCATGGCATAAATTTCAAATGAAATAATGGAATGAAATCAATGACATTTCATTTTTTGACGAAACGTTCAATTTTAATTATTATCAATAATGTAAATAATTACATTGTCGACCTAGAAACAAAAGGGCGTAAGTGCCGATGATACGCACTTTTGTTGTTATCTATTGCTGGAACATATGGGACAATGGGGAAAAATCACTAGTAACAAAAGGGCGTATGAACTGAAAATACGCCTTTTTACTGTTATTAAATCTCATAACTTTTCAAAAATTTACTATCATAATTAATAACAGAAGAGCGTATGTTTGAAAGATACGGTCTTTTGGTATTAAATAGATCAGGGAGATCAAGCAAAAAAAAATCATAATAACTAAAAGGCTTATATGTTGCACATACGCCTTATTCCCGCTAGCATTCGCAAATACGCTCTTTTTTTACTCAAATTTTGAATTCGTTTCTTTTGCATCATTGGAGCATAAAAAACATTTTCAGAGGCATTTTGGACATACGCCCTTTTTCTTTTGAAAAGTAGGTTTTTTCGACGCTTACGCCCTTCTGTTTCTAGATCGACGATATATATTGGATGAATTGATTAATAATTATTGGAGGCAATTCTATAAAAGTTAATTTAGAAGACTCTATTGATTTTATGAGGTGAATTTGTCGGAATTCGAGAGGGTGGCAAAGTGTTTTTTTCTTTACTGTCGTTAACTACTTAACGAATTGCCTGATATTTTTGTGTGTGTCTAATATAATAAGAAAGAGAGGGAATGATAGCATCTCGTTAATAAAAATAAATTTTATCCAATTTGCCTTAATTGGTAAGGACATTAAACGACACCAGGGATCTTTCCATCAGAAAAAAAAAAAAAGTTTCCTTTCCATTCACACGTCATTGTGTCATTCGTTGATCTATTGATGAAACAAACACGTGCTTTTTTATCAGTTTATTATGACTGAGAAAAACAATGTCAAATAGATGATGGAAAAGAAATTTTGAACTGTGAAAAACATCACTTTCTTGAGAAAAAGGACAAACACCTGTCATTCGGAATGAATTATTGCTTCCTGATATTTGAAGGTTGAAATATCGCATCTACTAGATCAGAAAATTTAATCAAATGAAATGAAGGAAAAATTGTTATTCATTTCATGAGAAGACACATCATTTTTCAATGAGTAATTGATAAATTACGATTTAAGGGAGGGGGGGGGGGGAGGAGAAGGGGTGTGGCGTTCGAAAATTTGAGGTATTTTTAGGATTTTTTTGGAAGCTTAAAATAATGAACAACGATCTTAAGAATTTTTACGTAAATTAAAACACTCATTCTGCATAAAAAAACATTTTTTTTCGAAATTGACCAAAAAAATTTTAATTATGAGAAAAATGGCATTAAATGTCTATTTGACTTTTCTATTTGTCTGTAAATTGAAGAACAAAAAAAATAATTAGTCAGTACGAAAAAAAATTATTAATCACTAGAAGAAAAAAAAAAATAAAAAATCGACAGAATGACACGTTTTTGTAATTTCTAGAACTTGAACTTCAAAAGTGTGTCATCCTGTCCATTTCCCTTTTTTTTCTAGTCCCTGCCATAAAAAAATCCTAAGAATACCTCAAATTTTCGAGCCCTAGATCACAACCCCCTTCCCCCTCCCCAATAAAAGTATTTATTCAATCACAAATTAGACTGAATAGCTTCATCAACTTTTCTTCCATTACATAAATAAATCATTATCCTCAATTTGTATTTCTCTTCATAAAAATAATAATTTTGTGACATCGAATTATCTCAGCAGGAGACATCCCAGTTTCGCTTCATCTGTATTGATACAAGAGCTCTGATAATTCATAAAAAAAATATGATGTAATGATAATGACGATGAATAATCATGATGATTGATGATAATATTTTTTTTTTTTTTTTTTTTTTTTTTTTTTTTTTTAGGAATAAAATGAAGGAAGAATCGAAAAGATGATGAATTCTGCGAAAAACGGTAATCGTATGTCCATTGATATTCTTGGGAGGCCATGGTCTCACTAACACCTGTACAAGTCTCATCCCCCCCCCCCCCCCCTTTTTTTTTGCAGCTATATATCACATTATAAGTATTATACACTATTCTCAAATACAATGTCTTACCACCGTGAAGAAACTCTGACCATTGGAGATCTCTCTTGGGCTGGATGATGCAAGAGTCTAGTTGTGGCTTGTGAAGTTGCCGATCACTTCCAGGAAGAAGAGAAGCATGGGTCCTTCATTATTCACTTAGAAGATAGAAATCTTCCCTGGGATCTACCACAGTGGGGGTAGCCTTGGAGTAACTTGGCCACCATTCATTTACACCTAGAGCAAAAATTCATGAATAACGGAGAAATGAGATTTATTCTAGGAGGCATTCTGTCTTTTGGATAAAATGAAATTCGGAGGAAAAAGGAAAGAGGAATGAGAGGGGAAGGGATAATGACCTTTGGAAAATTCCATTTTTCTCGAAAAAAAATTGGTCAATTATCTTGAAAAGTAATGGAGTTACGCCTTTTTACCCCTAATACCTCTTTTTTTTAAGATAAAATTTTCTGCAAGGAGAATTCCGATAAAAAAGAGCGTATTTCCATTAATTTTTGGGATACTTTATTGGAAATGATTATTAAAATGGAAAAAAAATTCTGTATGAAATCAGGGAAATTAAAAAAAAAGGATATTAATTTTTGGAAAATTCTATTTTCTTTTTAGTTTTTCCTAAAATATCTTGAAAATTAATTACGCCTTTTCTGCTCTAATAATTTTTTCGGTAATTCTCAAAAATTTTTACAAAAAAGGATTAGGATAAAAAGGACGAATCTTCATTAGTTTTCGAGATATTTAATTAGGAATGATCATCAGGATGTTAAAAAATTCTGCGTTAAATTAAGAAAATTAAAAAAATAAAATAAAAAATGATGAAGATGTTTGAAAATTTCAATATTCTCGTTTTTTTCGAAATTATTTTTTCTATTATTTCGAGAATGTTCATTCCTTTTTCATTCTGATAATTGTTGTTAACTCTTGGAATTCTCTTAAAGAAAAGGGAATCGGTAAAAAGGGCGTATCTCCATCAGCTTCTGAGATATTTCATTCAGAACGATCCCAAAAATAAGACATTTCGTCTAGTTTCACCTCAGGACTATCGAATACACAATTGAATAGAATTCCCAGATTTTCAAAAAAAAATGTTTAAAAGATTTCTTTCAGCAAGTTCAATCTCATTATGAAACTCTCTATTTTTCTTTTGCCCAGACAAATTAGGTTTTTCTTAAAAAAAAAAAAAAAAAAAAAAAAAAAAAAAATTATTAATCAAAATTAATTTATTAATGAATTTATTTGTTTAATGGTTTAATTCAATGTTCATGATAAGAGAATAATGATTATGTGAATTCGGCGAAATCCACCTCAATATGTTCGACTTTTCTCATTTATTCATTAACGTCTCACGTCGATTGAAAATATAAACATTAGGAATTGATGAGAAGATCAAGAAACAGGCACCACGATGAATACATTTAGTTTCACTTGGTGACAGTTATAAGTTAGTGAAAAGATTCCTTTCCATGAGTGAAAAAAAATTAAAATAAGTTACAATTATGCGGATTGATTGAAGATATCGGCTCAAATTCTTATTCAATGATTTTCATTCTATGAATAAAACAATGCTGAGCATGCTGTCCATTCTTTATACACTGGGACGAAAAAATGGTTCCAAATAAATTTAGCTATGTGAATATTTCAAATATTTCTCAATTCAAAAAATCGGAGTCAACTAATTTTTCGTTTGATTTCATGAAATATTAATTTGCAGGAAGAATACCTACATTTCTGTTAGACTTTTCCAAATTATTTCTGAAGAACGACGAGAAAGCTAAAAAAAATTTAGCATGATGTTTCTTCTGTTCATTAAATTCTCTTCTTTCAAAGAATTAATTGATTTAATACAATACTCGATCATACAGATGAAAATTAATCTACTAATATAAAGTAAAATTCATCTTCTATAGAAAATTTTGCAATTGCTCAGAAGAAAATCTCTTCACAATTGGAAATTTCAGATTTTATCGCTTCTTCTCTGTGACTCATACATCATAAAATTATATAGATAAAACACTTTATCTCTACCAGAGGTCACAAATTCTTAAATTTTGTAATTAAAGATTTTCATTTTCTCACAAATACTATATATTAACAATAAATAAATTATAAAAAATCATCGCCATAAAATGCCCCAAAAGCTGCATGATATTGAAGTTATTTTCAGCTCATTAGTTTGAACTTCATAGTTGAATCCCTTCAAATAAATTTTCTTCATTAAAAAAAAATAATTACATGAAATCAAATTTTACTAACCATGAGCAAAGTTGATTTCCAACAGGCCATTCGTTTTCACATCTAAATTTTAAATTCCAAATTTTCAATTCAATAATACTCAAATATTAATAGAAAAAAGATATAAATTTAGAGAAACAAAAATAAAATTTTGAAATAAAGTAAATGTGGCGAATCAGTGATAAATTATTTTCCACTATCAAATTTGAACAAGTTCAATTAAAAAAAAGAAGAAGGTCATTTAAACTCTCGTGTCTCGATTAAAAACTATCTTTTCCTTATTTTTGGAAGAATCATGTTTACCATTAGCAATAGATAAGCCCCAAAATCCACTTGTAGTTTAGCACGTGCAAAATATCATATCATACGCTTAGAGTTAAAAGGGCATAAGTGCTATATATAAAAATAGCACTTACGCCTCTTTGTTTCTAAGTTGACGAATATAAGTATTTGAAATGAGAATTGTATTTTTCCTCTATCCACGAGTTCATTATAGCAAATTTTTTTATGGCTCGTGTATTTCTTATCAATTAGAAACACTAAAAGTAAAATAATTTTCCATTATTCTTCATTCGTCTTCTTATTCCACACTGCAGTGAAGAAAATTGATTAGCTTCGGAGCAGAAATTGATAACACAGCAGGTCTTCTTACTCCCTCCAACCCCCCCCCCCCCCCCCCCCCAAGTCCTTTCGAAGAACAAGTTTTCCCTAATTGTTACATTCCCAATTACTCTCTGTGGAAAACAATGTTGCTCATGCGTCATGATTCTCGAATAAGCGAATTGACAGAGCATGAAGAGAAAAGATGATACATTATATGATCAATAAAAAGGTGAAAGAAGAAGAAATGGAGTATAGGGTAGAGTGTAAAAGGGCATATCTCCATTGATTTTGGAGATATTTAATTAGAAATGATCATAAAAAACGAATAAACATGCGAAAATATATTTTTGATATATGTGAGCCACAAGAAATATGTGTGCATCCAAAAATGTAATAAGTCACATATATTCAACATATATGCCACTTTTCGGATGGAAATATGGGTTAAATGTACTTCCATTATATATGAAATAATCATGAAATATAATTTGAATATTTTTTTTTTACTTTAAAATTTATACTTCAGAATATATGCAATATATCTATTGAAAAACATGTACTATGTGTATGAGAAATATATTTAGAGTTGATTTTTCGATATCTGGATGATGTTTTTTTTTTTTATATGTGTTTATTTAATAAGGCCAGTGTACAGTTATGAGATACAATTTCCACAATAAACAATAGATTTCATAACAATTGAATTTTACAAAAAAGTCGATTCCCGACATGCATTGTTAAGACTTTATCGTTGTTGGTTACGTTGATTTTACACTACTATTGTATGGGGTTGCTAACGATTGGATATCTAGCTTTTTGGGAGATAGTGGTTCGAAATGGAAAGGCCCTCTGAAAACCATTTCTTCGCTTTATCTGAATGATGTATGTCGAGTAAAATGAGCATTTTATAGAGCAAAAAGGCATATTGTTATTGGCTTGAAAAATATATGTGAAATATATTCACATTATATGTCTCTACTATTTTGACATATATATTTTTTCCCAAGCGAGTACACCGACTTTTCAGCTTTTTCTGTTAAAATAATATTTTCCGAGTAAATCGCACTTTTTCAATGGGACATTTCCATATTTATAAAAAAAAATTATAAAAATTTTAAAGTAAGAAGGTAAGAAGAAATTGAATATGTAGTCGAATTGATGGATTGTTGCAGCGTGCTGGAGCGAATGATGAAGCTGTCAAAAAAAAAACGTATGGACACTATTCTGCATGTGAAGATGGTTAAAGGTGGATTGCGGGAGAGAAAAAGAGAGGTAGAGAACAATTCAAGAAAATCTCCGGTGGTGACGGATTGTATGTGCTAGTTGTGGTGGTGGTGGCGTGAAAGATCGTAGGTAAAAGAGACGCGCGAGAGAGAAACTAACCACCGAGAAGCGTGGGTTGCTGTAGCTAGCTCTCATTGGTTGTCTTCCAACTGAGACGTGCCGATTTCCCCCGCCTTTATAGTTACTAGTAGCCAGAGCCAATCAAGCGCAAAAGAGCCACTACGATATTACGATTTGAAAACGTATAAATGTGACGATGGAAAGTCGTTTGCTGCCAGTTCTTCTTTTAAGACACACACATCATCATCATCCAGTCTAAAGACAATTCCTTTTGATATTAATCAAGGAAGAGTAAAAGTTATTTTGTTTTTTACAATATTTATCGCGATTTTTCGGGAATATTGAGTAATTGTGCTGGGAAAAAAGGGCAAACTTGGAGAATTTCGGGGAAGTAAAGAGAATTAATCTTTAAAAAAAGTGCATCATTTTCAGCATCTTTGGTGTGCCTGAGTGGACAATCAGCAGAAAATGAAGGTAAGATAAATATTTATTTATTTATTTATTAATCCACTGAGAAAAAAAGATATTATTGTCTCAAAAGGGATTTTTTTATTTCATTTCTTTTCTTCAATTATTAAAAAATTATAAAGATTTTTGCGGCACTTGCCCCTTTATTAGATATAGCCAACCAGAAATAAGGAAAAAAAAGGAAAAATTTACTTTTTCGTTAAATAAAATTATTTAAGAGAAATTCTTTCTTTCCAAGTGTCATTTACACTTCTTTCTCTCAGTATTTCGTCATCCAAAATCTTTAGATTAGAAAAATTTTCGTGAAAAATCCTCAAATCCTCGAAGGATTTATAACGTCATCATATAGATAATAGAGTTCTTCTGTCATTTTTCCTGCTTTTTCCTTTAATACCCAAAAGATAAATTGCGGATTAACGTCATTGATAAAGAATACGAGACATGCGACACGTGCGTGTGCTGCTGCAGCTCTAACGTGAGAGTCTAGACTCTTCCCAATGGAAAGAAGTTTCTCAATAGAAGTCGGTTTGCTCCAGTCTATGAGAGTCTGCTGATGAATCATACCGCAAATTGTAACACAAAAAAAAAAAAAATTGTGACCCAGTCAATGAGCATTTTTTTCATGTAGATAAGATGAGAAAAAAAGAGGAAGAGGAAGAAAAAAAAGAAAATTTAGAGTTCAAGTGCCCGAGGAATTGGATCAAATGCATTTCTCAGAGCCTGCGCGACTGTAACATTTATTAATTCATTGGCGGGAGCAATCGAACTGATTTAAAACACACAATTGGCGCGACATTTCATAATTTATCAATTTATCGTGCACATTAAGATGAATTTTAAAAAAGTGCTGAAAATTTTATTTTATTCAATGATGAGATGAAAAAAAAAAGGAAAATGAAAAAAAAGAGGGGAATGCTGGTTTGAAAAATTCAATTTTTTGTGAATTAAAAGGGATTGAATGAATTTGAAAAAGTGCGGAAAATTTCATTTTATCAATGATGAAATGCCGCTTCAGTACCCGCCATTCCAACATTCCTACGACTCACGTGGTTGCTCTATTCTTTGAACTACCTGGTCGGTAAGTAAGTTCTTGAGCTGCCCACGTGTTCTGCCGGAGTTTAATTTGAGAAAATATCAGAAAAAAAAATTAAAAAAAAAAAACTCATAAAAATTTTATAAAAATTTCGAAAATCCTAAAGAATCTCAAATATTAGAATAAAACTGATTTTTTCTTTTTTTTACAAGCGCATCTTCGAATTTCATTGAAATAATGACGTTTTCATGGATTTTTCGTGTCATTAACTTGAAGCGCGTTATCATCAAATTAGTCAAATTTTATCAATTTATTTTCATGATAATTCAAGGGAAAATAAGAGAGAGGTGAGAATAAAGAAAACGCCACCTAAGACATTTTGAATGAAATTGTGCAAGGTTGAGACCTCGCGCGCAATCGGACGTACAATTTTCATCAGCCAAACGAGGTGCATTACATCATAACTGACGTATCTTCAGAATTCTGAATTGGGTGTAGCTATAAAAAAAAAAACGTCATTTGCATAACCAGAAATTACAGATTGAAAAGGAGGAAAAGAAATAATCAGGAAATTAGCAGAAAACTGACAAATTTTTTTGCATTTTTAAAAAATAAAAATAAATGAATTATAAAATTAATATTTAAAAAAATTGCAGTTGTAGGGTTTTGAACTTTCTGCATGTGCATATTTTTTTTTTATATATATATTTATTTATTTTTATTTATTCAAAAATTTCAAAAACTCTGAAAAATCTAAAATATTAGAATAAACTAATTTTTTTCTTCTTTTCAATTAAGTTAAAAATTTCTCTAAATTTAATGGGGAAATGAAAATGAAATTTATTTGGGTGGACTTTAATTTCACCGGATTATCATCAAATAATACAAGAAAAAAAAAAGAATAATACAAAAAAGAGACTTTCCAGCTATTTGGACTCGAAATTTACACGAAAATCTTTACAAAAAATTACAAAAAAATTGATGACAATTGATTTTTGAATAAAAAAAAAAACTATTGCAAGGTGTTCGATATTCTGTTTCGAGGGAATGTGTCTCGTGGAATATTTATTCCTCATTTATTTCAGCACACACACATTCGTTCCATGTGTCTCGCGAGACAAATTATATTCACTTCTGAGAGAGAAAAAAAGATTCCTCGATCATGAAGACGCGATTGCATATATATCTACATTCGTTTTGACCGCGAGCCTTGAAACTCCGCCCCGCGACATCAATGTAACACGCAGACTGATTGATTCCACTTTTTTTTTTATTGCGATTCAATTCGACATCTACCGCCAAGACAAATCTCTTCTTCTTGTAAATTTACAATTTTTATATTCGAAATTCTTTTTTTTTTCACTCACTCTCCCTTCAATTACCATCAAATTTGAATTGGAAAAAAAATTACAAATATCTCTCTTTTTTTTTTCAACTTGAGTCCATTAAATTTGAATTTAAAATTCGATTACATTAAAACTACTTGCTCTACGTATTTCTTAGTACTAATTGTCATTAAATGCAGGAAAAAAAAAATGATGAAAAATTAGCAGAAATCTGACAATTTTTTTGGATTTTTTAAAAAATAATTTAAAATAATTTATTTTGTTAAAAAAAATATAAAAATTTACTGAATAGATGAATAAATAAAAAGTGCTTTTTTAAAATTTTGTTTTCAATTTGGAAAAAAAAGATAGAAAAAAAAAGAGAATATAAAGTAATAAAAAATAGCGCCTTTTCTTAAAATTCCATATTCAATTTTTATTTTATGAAATAAGCAAAATTCACATAATTATTATTTCATCATCATTCGAATACTCCCAAATTCACCCAAAACTCGAGTTCTCCAAATTATTCGTGAAAGAATGATATAAAGATGAAAAAAAAAAAAAGACCCAAAAATGAGAATACCAAGAACTTTTGATGACGATAGTGAATAGAGAAAACGTGGAGTGAGAAGGTCTCTATGACGTCAAGAAGAGCACAGTGGGTGTGTCTCGTAACTAATCCTCTCGAGACGTTGAAGAAGAACATTGTAAAGAGAGAGAGAGAGAGAGAGACAGAATTATGAAGAATGATAATTAATGAAGAAGAGAGGAAACACTCAATCTGTGTTTGAGCAACGTGCAAGCAGTCACAGAGGCTATGCCTCGTCACTCAATTATCATTCCAGCTCATTCTTGACCTGAAGGTCTCTTTTTCCAACAAGGAAAGCCCCGTACTACCTGCTAAAGATAGTGTAGTACTTCATTGAAGTTTATCTTGTTGAATAATGAAGTCTTTTTGACTTCATTCCATCAACTCCAGGAAAAAATAAATTAATAAATTATCGTCTTAGAAATAAAGGGGCGTAAGTCCAATGTATAAGCATAGCACTTACGCCCTTTTGTTTCTAAGATGATGAAATAAATTATTGTCTCAGAAATAAAAGGACGTAAGTGTCATGCTTATACATTGGACTTATGCCCTTTTGTTTCTAAGGTGATGAAATAAATTATAGACTTAGAAACAAGAGGGCGTAAGTGCTATATGTATAGGCATTTAACACTTGCGCCTTTTTGTTTCTAAGATGAGGCAAATAAATGGAAAATATTCCATGATTGATGAGTCTTTCAAGGGTCTCAATGGAATTACTTGAGGAATTCCTGATGAATGTCGTCACGAGTCAGGTGTTTCCAAGAGGCGTGAGGAACACCAATGTAATTACTGCTTTCGGCGAATAGAGAGAGAAAGAGGAAGAGGAGAAAAGAGAGAGAGAGAGAGAAGAGAATAAAGCGTGCCTTCACGGTTGGTGGTCTGCTGCCGACAGACACTCGAGTTGATGACGAATACGAAAGTCTACAGACATACACTCATCGAAAGATGAAAATCTTCATGACTGGAATGACGCGCATAATTCAAAAGTGCTTGGAGGCATGGAGGAATTCCCGCCATCTGCACTGAGAAAAAAATATTCAAATTTTCAAATTTTTCTCGATTCAAAAAATCGAAGTCAACTAATTTTCTCGTTTGATTTCATGAAATATTAATTTGCAGGAAGAATACGTACATTTCTGTTAGACATTTCCAAATTATTTCTGAAGAACGACGAGAAAGCTGAAAAAAATTTAGCATGATGTTTCTTCTGTTCATTAAATTTTCTTCTTTCAAAGAATTAATTGATTTAATACAATACTCGATCATACAGATGAAAATTAATCTACTAATATAAAGTAAAATTCATCTTCTATAGGAAAATTTTGCAATTGCTCAGAAGAAAATCTCTTCACAATTGGAAATTTCAGATTTTATCGTTTCTTCTCTGTGACTCATACATCATAAAATTATATAGATAAAACACTTTGTCTCTACCAGAGTGCACAAATTCTTAAATTTTGTGATTAAAGATTTTCATTTTTTCACAAATACCATATATTAACAATAAATGAATTTTAAAAAATCAGCGCCATAAAATGCTCCAAAAGTTGCATGATATTGAAGTTATTTTCAGGTCATTCGATCAAACTTCATAGTTGAATCCCTTCAAATCAATTTTCTTCATTAAAAAAAAATAATTACATGAAACCAAATTTTACTAACTATTAGCAAAATTTATTTCCAAAAGAAGCTTATTTTAATTCTCAGTGCGTGATGCTTACCTCATCCACACCTTTGCATTATCAAATTGTATTCATTGATGAGACACTTTGATAACAATTCAACATTTTATCAGTTCCCCAAGCTCCCAAGCTTTTCTCCCCTGAAATAAATTATGAAAATTCTCATTTTTAACTTGTTTAAAAAAAAATTATTTTTTTATGTGTAAAAGACGTGAAAAATACTTCGTTGTTCGAGATAGCAGCGAATTGAATTAGATTTTTCGTGGAGATAAGAGCGAAAAGAGGCAGAGAGCTCATGCTATAACGAAATGTGTTAGGTCATGAACGTAAATTTATGGACAGAGACAGAAAGAAAGAGAGAGAGAAAAAGATAGTCACATGAAGATAGAGATACAATGAGGGAATCATTGGCTCGAGCCTTCAAGAGATTTATGAAAGGAGAATTTAATTGGCATTGGAGAATATCGCTCCTGTGTTGCGCGTGACATGAAAAACGAATGCAGTAAAGACAGAGAAGAAATGAAAGAAAAAAAAGGGAAGCAAAGAGGGGTGATGATGCATTTTGGATTTGCGGGTCAAGAGTATGGATGGAATGACTGTGCAACTGAAAAAATTACAAATTGATTGAGCGTTCCTTTTTTTTTAATGCCAAGAAGCCAATGAACTTCAATTTTATCTTCTCCCTTTTTTATCTCGTTTTCAGACCAATAAAATGATAATTTAATCATTAAATTTTGAGATTTTTAAGAAATATTGGATTTTTTCTGTGCGATACATTGGATTTTATGCAAATTATCTCATAATATTTTATTTTTTATTTTTTTGATGCTTTTACGTTGAATTGAAAGGGAAGCTATGACCGATGATTGATAATTACTTTAAAAAATGGTTTTATCCTTTATTTCTATTTTTTAAAATTTTTTTTTGAATCGAGCTTGCAATTTTGTTCAAAAAATTGAAAATGAGGTTTATGAATTTTTAGAATTTTTTTAAATTAAATTTTTTAATAATGCATTTTTTATTTTCCTTTTATTTTGCAGATGGAACAATTTTTATTAAAATCTTTCCTCAACATCTTCATTATCACAGTTGTAATGCAAGTAACTGCAGGAAGTTCGCTTGCATTTTTACGTGCACTTGCAGAAGAAGAAGTGGAGGAAGAGCAACAGCAGTTAGCATTCGATGAAGTTGAACAGTCAAACTCGATAAATGACTATGAAATTAAATATCCGTCTACGAATAAAAAGGTATTAATAATGAAGAAAAAAATTAAGAATCATTGTTGCGTCATTCATTTACATTAGCATACTCACTTCTCATTAACTGCACGAATTACCGATTTTATTTGAATATTGAATAATTATTTTGTTTCCTTTTCTCCGGGAATTTTACGATAATTCTCTATTTCTTTCGTCATAATTTGAGGAAACAATGAAAAAAATTTAAAAAATTGAAGAAGAGTCAATAAAAAACAGATTTTGAGGTAATTCCTGTCGATTCGCACGTTCAAGGTTTTATCAATTGCGACACATGCACTCTCATTCATACTTCATGTATTTAATTATATTCCTTTTTTTTCCTGTAATTTGGAAAATTATTTATTTTTTCTCTCCAACTGTTCTTTTCACTTGAGTTATAACAGAGTTAAACTTTTTATTGTCTTATTATTCTGAAAAAATTGATTTTATTTTAGTTATGGCGTGTAAAAAAGTCAAAAAGACTATAATATGGAGAAATAAATAATAATAATACTAATTTTGAATTTTTTCTTTTATTATTTTGCAGAGCAGAGAATGGGTCAAAGTTAAATTATCTGGTGCACCCCACTCCCACGTTCTTTCCAAAGGGTAAATTGACACAGTATTTTAAAATACTAATTATTAATTATGTACTGAGAGAAAAAAGTGTTAAAAGCTATCAAATATCTATACCATTAGTCCTTATTAAATATTTTTTGAAAATAATTTAGTGCAATTCAATCATTTAATTTGTTTGAATTAACTCAATTCAGTAAATTAAACAATTTTTTAAATTATTTTAAAGAAGAAATATTCGCTAAGGACCAGTAGTATCGATATTCGATAATTTTTATCACTTTTTTTTTGCTTAATGTAGAAAAATGAATTTTTCATTGATGATATTTATTACAGGCAGTATTACGAGTTAACGTGTACAGCTGACGGTGGACCCGCACCGCAAATCTATTGGATAAGTGGAGGAAATCTTCAGAGGCAGGTGAGTGTTGCTCTCATTCAAATTAATGATAAAAAGGAAAAAAATGAGTAAATTCTATTGAATAGGATATTAAATTGTAATTTAATTATTTTTAGCTTGATGAGCTCAAGAGAACGAGTCTCGCATACGATGCTGCAATACACGATTCTGGAGCTGCTAAAGTAGAATCAAAGTATGTTATTGATTGTGCTTCTAAACGGGATGAAGGACCAATTCATTGTGTTGCGATTGCAGGAGAAAAAGTGCAATGGGAATCAACGGTTATATTAGTTTCTGGTGAGTTCCTTAATGATTAAGAGAATTAAGGATCTATTAAAACAGAAGAAAATGAGGATTTGTTTCCAATTAATTACTGATAATTCGGGGGAAAAGTGCTTGAATTTACCCGAAAAAGTGATTAAACTATTCGATAGTCATATCTTCAGTTTGTGAATATAATTTTCTTTTTCTCGAATTTTTTTTACATTAATCTCATCATATGCATGAGATAGAGCGAGAGGCAAAAAGTTACGACTACCTTCTAATTAAAATTTCTCAATAACTATACGATGAATTGAATATTTTTTTCTTCTATTATTTAGTTAAAATGCTGTTCTCTTCGCCAATTGTTTTTAAATAATGGGTCAACCCTGTGGTTTTTTAGTAATTTCGTTATTTCTGGCTGATTTAGGGCGTTTCATCCCCGCAACGGCTGTTTTCAGTAACTTTGATAATTCATATCTCATAAACTAGACGGACAAAAATTATGAAAAAATTCGGAAAAATGGTAAAAAATATCATCTTCGATATGGCATCAAAAAAATAAGGAATTAACTGCACGCGAGTTCACTGGAGTACAAAAATCTTTTTAAAAAAGCAGCGATTTCATATTTTTAGTTGAAATTTTTTCCAAAACTTATTGAAAGCTTACTTCAAAGAACCATCAAGATTATATATCCAAAAGTTAATTTCAAGTATATTTTTAAAAAATTCTCAACTAAAAAAAAAATGAAAAAATCATGGATAGTTGAACTCTTCAAATTCGAGCGAATGTTACTTTGGAGCCTCTATGTTCTTGTATTTAGGTACTTAAATTTAAGCGAGTGTAGGTCTATAGTTAAACGATAATAACAAAAAAAATGGTTTTATTCCGAACAATTTGAAATTAGCCGGAAATTTCAAGATTTAGAGATCTTGAGATTTTTTGAAAATTTACGCGATTTTTGAAAAATTTTAATTTTTTTTTGAAATTTCTCTGAAATCTGCCTCCAGCAGCTTTTCTTTGCCGGTTTAACAGGGGTTGAATAGCAATTTCTCCGGAAAATGCAATTTTTATTTTATCGAAATTTTTTAATATTTTTCAGACAGTGCAAATTCAACACGAGATGGACCATGTGGCTCCAGTAGATCACCAGTGATAACACATCATGCCTCAACAATGCTAGCTCTTCAAGGTACAACTGTGATACTACCATGCGTAGCAATTGGTAAACCAAGGCCATACATAACATGGGAAACATCAGAAGGCAATTTGATAACAAATCACCTCTTCAATCCACGTTATAAAGTACTTGCGACAGGTGATTTACTGATAGATGCACTCGAGTGGAATGACATGAATGGATACACGTGTATAGCAAAATCGAATCTCGGCGAGGACCGAGTATCGACCTTCATCTATCCTGTTCAAGTAATTGCAAAAAAAATCATATTTCAATAAAATTCCTTAGATTTAACAAATTTATATTAATAATTATCTTCTTTTTTTTCAGCGCGATGAAAGACGTTAGAGCAGTTATCGGAGTAATTATCACTAAAAAAAAAAAAAAAACGCTGAACCAATGGCCATTGAGAGTACTTGAAAATCCACCTGTTCCTAGTTTTTAAGTAACTGACTATTTGTGCTGAAAAAAAAACCGTGCCGGCAACGAATTAATTCCACGGAAAGAAAAAAAAAGAGCAGAATGAAAGAAAAAAAAAAACTGAAAGAGAGAAGAAAATCAAAGCATGACATAATTATCTAGTCACTAAGTGTTAGGTAAAATTACCTTTTATTTGTTAAGGCCGGACCCGATAATATAGTCAGTAATTAAATTATTTCATTTTTTTTTCTTGTTTTTTTTACTCCTTTAGGTCTTAAAAAAAAATCTCGCGATAGAAATTTACGACTCCGCTTGGGTATTTTACGTATCATTCGTGATAATATCACCCTTATTCCATTATTATTATTATTATTATTTACTATTTTATTATTGTTTATTATTGCGATCAAGGTGTATTTATGTAATTAATATATATTCACGATCGCTGGAAATATGTACTTACAAGTGAATAAATGTATTTTGTCATACCACATAATGTACACTTTATAATTATTTATCTTTGTTCATAAATCTATTAATTTTTTTCATTTATTGTTATGTAACAATAGTAGCATGTTTATTTTATTGTGAGAAGCATTTTCTTATTTTTTAAAAATTCAATTACAATAATTTTCCTTTTTTTTTTACTTGACTTTCCACAAAATTTGGAGTTTTTATCAATTGTCAATGGTTTTTTCTCTCTCTCTCTCTCTTTTCTTTTCTATTACACCGCAAATTCTTATTTCTTTACATTTATCACTAGCGTAATTATCATAATCATATTTTTTTTTTATTTCTTTTAAATAAACTCTATTCTCGTAATTTTTTGAAATTTTAAAAGTTTTAAGAGTGACACACTTGATTAATTAATCTTATTAAATCTTCATTTTTCTAATTACAATATTCACACGATAAATGTGTACAATACATATATATTTAAATTTAATTAATTAGATAATTTTGTTTATCTCTGTTCTTGTCACAGATATTTCATTTTTTTTTCTTCCAATTTTTATTTAGAAAAACAAAAAAGAAAACTGGTGATAATTATTTATGCATTTAAGTTCATTCTCTTAATGATTTGTGCAACACAGAGAAAATTTCAAGAACTCAAGCTTCAGCTATTTTTTTTTTCCACACAATAATGATGAAATCGTACAAAAACTTTTTGATGATAAAGACGAGTTATGGTTTTTTTTAAATTTATAAATAAAATAATTGTCACTATATTTAAAAAAGAAGAAAAATGTCCTTGATGGTCAGTCTCATCTGCACTTGATCCAGATAATACCTCAGCAGATTTAAATATCCATCTACATGTAGCTCATGTACCTTTTTTTTTTGCTAATTGCTTTTTTGCAATCAATGATTTCGATGGAGAAAGAAAAAAATTATTAAAAAAAAACGAATTTCAACTATTTACAATGAAAATTAAATACAAAATGTGTCATTAATATATATCTCCAATTAAAAATTAATCGGTTGGTCAAGATTTCAATTTTTTCGACGACTGTTTCACCTTCCGTTGATTCTCACATTCATTTTCAGTGCCATAAAGGTGATAACGATGCTTCATTTCGGTTGCAGTGGACTTTGGTAAAGAAAATGGGCAGAAGAACCAACATATGAGGAATGGAAAAATCAATTAATGAGTTAAATTAAAATGAAAATAAAGATAAGGAGGGTTTTTTTTTAAATAAAAAAGTGAATAAAGGGTAAAAGGATTGTGAGTGATCCTGTTTTCTCATTTTCTTCGAGTGTTGTTATCATTTTTTTTTTGTTTTTTTAATTCATGACTGGACTCACCAGGCGCGAGCGCACTCTTTTTGGCATATCCTCTTGCAGACCATAAATTTGATCACGTTTAACAACTAATTGTGAGCCATCCTCAAAAATCACCTGAATAAAAAAAACATCAGATTAGAGAAATTAAATGACATGAATTAAATTAACACAGAATTGAATAGTAAAGTATAGGGGGAGGTGGAGTAAAATGGTTTGAGATCGAGATTTTCTGATGATTTCATTGAAAAGCTGGGAAAGCTCAAGTCCATTTTACCCCACCTTCCCCTATGAAGTTTTCAGATCAATTAATATCATTTCGTCATCAATTTTTTCAGAAATATCTCAGAAACTAAGCGAGATAAGACGATTTTGCCCTTTGAGGCTTTTAAAAACTCTATAAAAAAAGATTCAGGCAAAATCGCTCGATCTCGCTTAATTTCCAAGATATTCTAAAAAAAACGATATAATAAAATCGCTTCATCTACAGGACTTCATAATCCTCAATATAATAAAAACTAAAAGAAAAAAAAAATCTTACAGTGTACATATAACGGGGATTAGTCCCTTCAAAGTGTCCATCGTAAATCTGGCCATCAGTCCACCTAACATTTACCTCTGCTCCAACTGTGGGTATCGTTCCCACCTTGTAATTCTGAAAATTGCCAATAAAAATTAGCTCATTCAGTCAATTTCCAATTTTGTAATAACAGCAATAATAAAAAAAAAATATTTACAATAATTAATTTTTTTTTTATACACAATAATTAATTTGAAGTTTTTCTTATTTTTTTTCAATTAAATTTAATTTAAAGTATTGTAAGAAATTCGTCCAATACTTGAAATTTTAAACTTTATAATTTTATAGGTATTAAATCATGGCCTTAGAAACAAGGAGGCGTAAGTGCTGTATATAAGCATTGCACTTAAGCTTCTTCAGCTTTAAGGCAACGAAATACTTCAAGTTTTATTTTAATACTTTGAATATTTTAAATTAATCATTATAAACATAGAAATAAGTCCCATAATAAACTTACAATAATATCAGCAGGATAAAGATCATCACTGAAGCTGCAGTCATTGAATGTCACCATATAAAATAGATGTGTATCAATTGATTCAACCGTAGCCTTATAATACCTCTTATTTTTGTGTTTAGCCCAAACAATTTCTCCCTGTCTGACCAACAAAGAGTTTTCCTTTCTATTAGGATGTCCATTGCAGGTAACCTGAAGTGAGAAGAAACGAAAATTTTCCGCATTTCAACAAAAATTCCACAAAAATAGACTTTTAGTCATATTGAATATAGGCAATAAATACATTTTAAAGTGTAAAAATGCCGCATTAACACAACGAAAGGTGCACAATAAAAAGGTATATATACCTGAAGTTCCTGGGAGTTGTAAGCAGGTATGATGAAGGTAGCACCTGTTACAAGACCACAGGATGGATGAAATAGTGCACCACAGATATGACAACCAAGGCAAATACCAACGTCCTGTTCACAGCAAGAGCATCGTTGTTTCGTCATGTCTGCTTTAATCGTTAGTACATTAATAGGATCCTTATTAACAGCATCTTTGAATGTAACTCCAGGAATTAGTAAAGCACACAGTATATGTGCCCATCTGCTGTCGCTCGTTCTTTTAACAGCACCACCTCTCATAGGGCATAAACAGCACATAACATGAATCATCCCAGCTTTGCACTTGTCGCAAGCCCAATTCGATAAATCCGTTGGCAAAACCGTGATTCCATAGCATGAAGCATGAACAGTAACATGACACTCACGACAACACAGTAATTTGTCATTCTCCGGTTCGATACTCTGTTCCTTTGAAGAAGCCGCAAATATCGACGAAGAAACCCAAATCGGCGAATTTTCAGGCAATACTGTTGGCTTACAGTATTTCCAGTCTGGTGGCATTTGACGATGACTATCATGTCTTGTTGATGCAAAAGCTGTGCAAATAGCACAATGAGAAACTTGACTACTCCAATAGTCATTGAAGCTCTTCAGGGTCTCTAAACCTGGTTTATTAGGAAATATCATCGTTGAAATGTGTCCAGGAATGATGTGACCAGAATTCGGAAATGCACCGGAATTCGGTGATGGAGTCTTTGGAATTAAGACTTCTTGCTTAGTTACTGGATAATTTTGCTCAATACTTAGAATCGGCGGTGGTAAATCGATTTCATCACGATTTGTTGGTAATTCGATTTTTTGAAATTTATCCTTAGGCGCTTGTTTTATCAATGATTTTATCATTTGTGAATTTGAAGTCTTTGGAGAATCTGGCGATGATGGAGGATATTTGTCCAGTGAATCACAGCTTAATGATGATTTTATTGTATCATCGAGACTATCGTCGTTTGATGGTAATAAAATGGGAATTAGGGGCTGTGTTGGTGTTAGTTCTATCCTTTTTACTATCTCGAGTTTCTCGTTGTTTGATGAGAGTGTTACGAATGTTATCTCATCGTCCAAGGGGAGATTGTCTACTTGAGTTGCTATAGAACACATTTCAGGCTCAGATGATTTGAAAAGATCTTCTGGGGAATTATCTGCTTTTCTTGATAATTTTGTTGGGATTTTCTTGCGAGGCGGTCGTTTTGTCGCGGATTTTTGGGACATTCCTTTTTGTTGGAGAGTTTGATAACGCGGATGAGGTACAACGATCTCCATTTCTACCTCTACTCCATTGCTGCTTTGTGGAGAAAGCTCGAGAATCGATTTTCCGAGATTTTCCGATGGTAAAGTGTTTGCTGCTTCGCTTAGTGATAATCTGCTGTTTTGTCCCATTGCAAATGATTCGCTTAAATGTCCATTTTCATCTGATTCACGCTCCGAGTACTGGACCAATTTATTAAACTGACTGCCACTCGTATTTGTGAGAATAGAGGCTTGAAGAGTCTTCATTTCCCCCGAATTTTCATTGGGATAATAGACGGAATTGCCTTTAACTACTTGCACATTTCCCTGCATCATTAATTTCGGTCCATCCACAGATGAATCTTGATCATGAGATTTATTTGGGAGTGTACCTTGAAGGAGACTGAATAGCGTTGGATTATTTGGTATTATCAAATTCGGTTTCGGGATAATCGAAGGATTAAGTGAATTTGATCCATCCCCAGAATTTTGATCCTGATCTTTAACAGATTTATTTGGAAATGCTTGGAAAAGATCGAATAGTGTGAGACTACTTGACGGGATGAAGTTCGGATTTCCTGGGATAATCGATGGAGTCATCGGTTTTTGGGAGAACATCATGGATCCTGGACCTGTACCGACAGATTTCATCTCGGGAGGATTTTGCATTCGCGGTGGTGTCTGTTTTAAGACCAAAAGACTGTCAGCAGCACTTAGTGTCTCTTTATCCTGTTTAATATGCATTTCACATGTTGGCCTCATCTCTGCTAGTTCCTCTGGTTTTTTTAATACACTTAGTCTCGGTGCTTTTATTATGTCACTCTTGTAGCTCATCATTGGTTTACCAATTAGCGTTGTCGTAAATGTATATGGTTTTATTTCAGTTGATGATTCGGATGTTGATGGTGACATTGCCACTGTACTCGTCATATCACTCATATCCCTGGATTTATCTTGTTGTAAAAATAAAATTGAATTATTTTGTGATGTAGATGATGTATTACTATTATTTAGTGATGTTGTTTTATCCATATTAAATAATTTACTAATGTTATTTTGACTATCAGATGTATTCAATGAATCATCAATTGAATTAATTTTATCTGGACTACTACTTAATGTAATTTCACTAGTATCAGATATAATACTGTTAGATAAGAAATTAGATTTTGTTGAATTTTTCCTACTGTATGATTTGTGAGATGATAAAGATGGCATTGCCATTAATTTCCTTTGGACATCAGCATCTGATACATCAAGTGGTTGTATTGTATTGAATATTGGTACTGGTGTACGATTTTTTAATTTTTTCATACGTTCCTGTAGCTTCTTGTGTTTCTTGTGATCTGGATTTTTGCAGTGTTTCTTCTTTTTCTTGGATGGTTTGTCAGTTGTTGCCTCAGAATACTCGGATGTTGATGTCTCATCTCCTTTCAGTACAGCATTATTTCTTTTAATTGTCTCGCTCTCTAAAAGTCCAGTTAAATTGTCCAAATTTGTAATTTTAGGTAATACAAGACATGGTACGGTTTTACCAATTATATCCATGTAATTTGGTTTTGTACCTGTATTTGATGGACTAGTTGAATCAGCTAACTCGGATATTGTTCTTGATTTAATGGGTTTTTTAGTTTTAATACGACGTGGCTCTTTGTCAATTGTATTTGGTTTTTTCTTTCTTTTACGATTTTTTTTACGACTGTAACCATCATCGTAAATATTTGCCTCTTCAACCTCTAATTCACCAGCTTTGAGCCAAATATCCTCGAGGACCTCCAATTGCTGCTCGTCAGGCTGATCCTCCTCGAATTCCAAATCTTGAATTGCTTTTTTAACTTCCGGTGGAATGTCAGAATGATTAACAAATTCGTCGATTGTTGAGTCAGAATTAACACCGGACATTGATTTTTTCTTGTGAATTGTGTGTCTCTTGTTTTTTGGAGCATTAACATAGCTTTGTGGCAATTCACCATTACTATTGCTGCACATTAGGTCCATTTGTGAGGGCATGGGTGCTGCTGTTTGTCGTGGATCCTCGGGATGAGGTCCAACATCCTCTCCTCTCAACCACAATTCGTATCTGTCTGGCTGAAAGCGCTTGACAAATGTGTCCATTGATATTTTAACCATATCCTTGCTGCATGTACATTGTGTCGCTCTTTTGCCATACTCGACCCAGCGTGGTGCAGCAAAATTCGTCGATTCAGCGCAATTAAAACCATGATTAAAGCCAGCGTGATAACCGTATGGAAATGTTATCATGATTTCTCCAGCCTCTTGTGTTATCTGTAAAATAAATGATAATTAATACCAAAATAAAAGGGCATTACCACAAAAATTAAGGAATAATCATCTTTTTTAACGTTTATTTACCTTGTTATATGGTATTGAATACTGTCGTAAAATTGGCGGTGAAATAAGCGACATTTTGTGTCTCAAAAAAGCCTGACAACTCTGATAACTTCCTGGGAAAAAGCCATTGGCAAGACGCTCCAATCTTCTTCCATGTTCAGGTGGTATAGCATACCATGTTTTTGGTGCACCAAAGTGCAGATAATTAATTGAATACAAATCCATGTCCTCAGTGTGCCAAGCAAATGTTGTCTTCCACATACCAAAATAAAGATATGCTGTATTAACTCCATCGATAGAAATACCATAATCCTTATTAACATAGTCAAGAATTGTTCCCAATCGATTTATATTCCAGTCCTTGACATCAGGATCAGTTAAGGAACCAGAAACATCAGCTCCATAAATTGGTGCAACATATGTAATATTTTTCCAATACTTTCTCTCTAAATCGTCGTAATCAAAGTGTCGTGGAGTTGCATATCTCTCGCTATTAGCTAATTTTTCATACTCCTGTATGGTCATTGATTTTTTTTGGATATTAATTTGTTGATAAAGTCCTTGTTTACCAGTTACAACTTGACAAATTGGAGCTGGTATTGTTAAATCCATTTCACTAACATTGTATCCACCTTTTCGGGGCACCCATTCAGCTGGGGGGATGACTTTAGCCAATCCAGCTTTGTGGGCACCCTTGCTCTCCATGTACTCGACATATTTTGGGAAATCTTTGAATTCTTCGTAGGTGGGACGAAACACCTGTATACGAGGGGTTCGCGAGGAACCACCGCTCACCATTATTATTGTTTTACTGGAAAAAAAAAGAAAAACATTAAAATTTTCAATTTACACAGTTTTTAAAATATCCTTAATTCATAAAAATTTCCAAATTAAACAATTTTTAAAATATTCTTAATTTATGGAAATTTTCAAATTAAACAATTTTCAAAATATCCTTGATACATAAAAATTTTAAATTAGACAATTTTTAAAAAATCTCCAATTCATAAAAAAAAATTTGAATTGAACAATTTTTATAATATCCTTAATTTATACAAACTTTCAAAATAAACAATTTTTAATATTTTAAAAATTAAGGATATTTCCTCAATTCATGAAAATTTTTAATTTACACAATTTTTAAAATATCCGACATTCATAAAAATTCCCAAATTAAACAATTTTTAAAATATCCATAATTTATAGAAATTTTCAAAATATCCTTAATTTATAAAATTTTTCAAATTAAACAATTTTTGATATTTTAAAAATTAAGGATATTTCCTTAATTCATGAAAAATTTTAATTTACACAATTTTTAAAATATCCTTAATACATAAAAATTTCCAATCTAAACAATTTTTAAAATATCCTTAATTCATAAAAATTTTCAAAATAAACAATTTTCAAAATATCCTTAATTTATAAAAATTTTCAAATTAAACAATTTTTAATATTTCAAAAATTAAGGATCTTTCCTTAATTTATGAAAATCTTCAATCTGTTCAATTTTCAAAAAATCCTTAATTCTTAAAAATTTTCAAATTAAACAATTTTTAAATTAGACAATTTTTAAAATATCCTCAATTCATAAAAACGGGTGATTCCCGCGCTTAAAAATCAAATCAAATAAAAACTCCATTTAGTTAATTACATTTAAAAATAAAAATAAAATATTGTCTTCATATTTCATCTCATGCAATCATCACTGGGGGTTGAATCAGCAAAAAGAAAAAAAAAAAAAAAACAAAATAAAAAAGAGCAGTGGCTTAAATACAAGAGGAGGCGCACACACGATCCTATGTTTTCAGAAAGAGACTGTGCGCGATACGGTGCATAAACAAAATGGATGATGCTTATTGACAGACCGAATAAAAGTTCATAACACTAGTAAAATAATTTTCTAAAATTAAATTATCGATAACACATTGTCAACATGAATTTTGAAATTTTTTTGCATAATTTTCATGCAAAAACACTGAATATAATCGTTGCACAAAACACACAAAATTTGAAATTCGTACGTAACATTACGAGAAAAAAAAATATGAGTTTTAGGCATTTTATCAATTTCATTGAACTAACACACATGACTAAAAGTGCTATTAAACGTTGATATTACGATTAAAAAACACCATTAATTATTACAATATACTTACATTATTTGAATTAATAACAATTAACATTTTATTTGATGAAACACGCACGATTTAAAGTTATAAATTTAACGACAATAAAGCATCTTCATCCAACAATATCGCTCGTGTGTACTGAATGTTCCTCTTAACTGAAAGATGGCAAACACACACTCTTTGGGGGCAAAACTTTCTTCCCCCCTCTTGCCTGCACACCTCCCCTTCCCAATGATTTAGCTTTGTCCGCCACTGAGAGAGACCCACTCCGGCACGTACACACACAATATCTACTGCGCATGACTATTATTCGCATATATACATGCAGCGATATCATGGAAATAGCGAAAGAATTAACATCGGCTTTCTTCGGTTCCAATGCTTCACACCATTTAAATTTCGACTTCGGCAAACTCCGGGTGAACCCGACTCTTTCGTTAGTACGAGACAATACGCGAATCTTGTCCAGGGTTGCCGGATTTAGGCTACTTTATCGCTATTTGGGCTACTTTTTAATTTAATGTTGTTTAGAAGTGAATTTTGGGTGAAATGAGGAATTTTCCAAAATTTCATGGCTCATCATTTAATTCAAAAAAAAATAATAAAGAATATTTTGTCAAAATTTCAAGTAATTTCGGAGATTTTTTAATAAAAAAAGAATGTTTTTTTTGAAATTTTTCAAGCATTCGCGCTTTTTATTATATTGCATGACAAGTATATCGTCAAAGAGGCGTAAGTCCTGTGTATAAGCATATGTATAAGCACTTACGCCTCTTTGTTTCTGAGACGACGATAAAATAGTATAGTTTTTTATTCAACGAGTGCGTTAAAGTACTTTTTTCGCACGCCGTGCGAAAAGTAGTCACTTTCCACACGTTGTGCATGAAAAAAACAGTGTCTTACACGTGCGGTGATGATTTTCAGACTCGTGTTATTACAAAACTCGCCTTTAGCTCGTTTTGCAATTTCACACTTGTCAAAAAAAAGTACTTTACAGCACTTGTTAGGTAATATACTATTTTTGACGAGTGTGAAGTTGCAAAAGAAGCCAAAAGCGAGTTTTGTAATCACACGAGTCTAAAAGTCTTTATCGCACGTGTGAGGACCAGTTTTTTTTATGTACAACGTGTGGAAAGTGGCTACTTTCCGCACAGCGTGCGAAAATTAGTATATTACTTAACAAGTGCAGAAAAGTCCTTTTCTGACGAGTGTGAAGTTGCAAAAGAAGCCGAAAGCGAATTTTATTATCACACGAGTCTGAAAAGCTTTATCGCACGTGCAAAATACATTTTTTTAATCCACAATGTGTAGAAAATAAGAATGAAATGAAAATTTCAATTCAAATTTACCGCTGCATTTTATTTTTAAAAATTGCACTTATAGTTTTTCAAATTTTCTACATTTATATATTTTTTTCATTTTTTTTTAAATAATTAAAAAACAAAAAAAAAGACTAAAAACTGTCAGATTTCGGCTATTTTTAGTAGAATTTTTTTTTCAAAAATGAGCGGGAACGCCAGAGGGCGCCAGGTTTGAATAATGCGCACAAATCGTCCATTGCGTATAAACTTTAACGAAAACGATAAATATGTGTGTTCGAGTACTACTGAGAGAGCGGGCTTTGTGATAAATTGTTATTTCCAAATAAAATAAAGCCTGTACACCATTAGACATCATTTATTTTAAAAAGGCATTTTTCAAAAATCACATTAGAGAGTATTAAAACATTGATAAAACAATGTCAGAAGACAAAAAGGTACGTTATCATAACCTAAAAATCGGCATTTTTCATTCTTTTGTTCTCAGTTGATAAACACACAGACACACAGTATTTAATAATAATGTTTTTTTCATTTAATTTTTAATTTTTTTCAATTTTTAGGAACCTAAGGGTGAATCGGAACACATCAATCTTAAGGTACTTGGACAAGACAGTGCTGTTGTACAATTTAAAATTAAAAAACACACACCTCTGCGAAAATTGATGAGTGCTTATTGTGATCGTGAGGTGAGTTTGTTTACTATTTTTATTGTTTATATTAAAGATAAGGCGAGAAGTAAACAAGTGCCTTTTACGTGTCTTTAACACTTACCTTTTGTGTATATTTTGAATTACTTGCACTTTATGTACACTTTAATGACACTTAAACGACACTTTTAGGACACTAACATTGCATACAGAATTTAATGCATTTATTAAAGGCACTTATTTATTTCTAGCCATTTCGTTACAGGGAAAACAAAGAAAAAATGAAAATTTTGATAAAAAAGTGACTTGGGATTTTTTTTGAGAGTGAAGGAGTGTTCAAAAAATTTTGAAAAAATTCACAAACAATGTCCACATATTGCAGCACTTTCTCAATTTTTTTCAGATTTTTTTATCAAGTCCTTCACTCAAAAAAAAATCCTGAATCAAAGACATTAGGAAATAATGAATTTTTTTTGCTGTTTTTTTAAAACTAAATTTGGTTTATTTGGATTTTTTTAAGGGACTTGCAATTGCAGCTGTAAGATTTCGTTTCGATGGACAACCAATTCATGAGACTGATACACCATCGAGTCTTGAAATGGAAGAGGGTGATACTATTGAAGTTTATCAACAGCAAACAGGTGGATCGTGTTGAGTTAATGGCATCATTAATAATGACAATATCTAATTTGGTTTATCTCTTCCTTTATAAATCGATATAATTAATTTTTAATACTTTTTTTTTTGTTACTTTTGCCTATTTTTTTTTCAAATGCTAAGAATTCAAATTGACACAGCAATGATTTTCAAAGACTCGGTAGAAAAGAAAAGGAGATTTAATTCACATTCTCGAGAAGGTGTGAAGCTAACGAGATAAGACTCAAGAAAATTCGCGATACTGGAGATAGCAGATATCTGACAATTTTTTGGATTTTTATAAACAAGCAAGTTATTACAAAAAAAATATTTTGAAAATTTTTACTTAGAGTTCATCGAATTTTTCTACATACGCGTATTTTTTTAAATTTTTTTTTTCAATAATTCATTTGTTATGAGAAAAAAAGAAGAGTAAAAATTGTCAGACATCTGACAATTTTTTTAAACAAATAAATTATTATCAAAAAAATATTTAAAAAAATTGCACTCGAGGTTTTTTAAATTTTTTGGAAGTATACATTTTTTTTAAATAATTCATTTTGTTAAAAAAATAAAAATTGTTAGATGTCTGCTACTTTCAGTATCATGAAAATTCACCGAAAAATTCTAAAATTAATGTGTGCTGTTTAATTTGATTAATCTCTTTTAATTTGCCATGGGGATGCATTTTACTTTAAACATTTCGTTCTATTCCTACTTTCCCTCCATGCATCCCTGTGCATCAAAGAGATATCACCTCTTTTTTCCATAAAATAAACTACATTTTGTTAAGTCAAAGAATAGAATATTAAAAAAAAAAAAAAGATAAATGGTTAAATACGTGAACAAAAAAAAGAAAAATGCAAAAAAAAAGAAAACAAACTTTGTATAGAAATATCTAAAGATTAAATGTAACGGAAGAAGTTTCATGTAATAAACTCATTTTTTTTTATACACAATGATACTTTATAATTAGATAATTGGGATTTAATTATGATAAAAATAATTTTTATTCCATTATATTTCAGTTACAAAATGTCTTTACTGCTTTTTAATCCTCCTTTTATATAATTTTCATCTAAAATTTTACAGTTTTTAATTCATGCATCAATGAATTTTATGAGTAATTATGATTTTTACCATAATGATAATCAGCTAGTAGCTGATCCAATAGTGGTCGTACTTCATTCTTCATTTTTGAATGATTTTCACCGAATGACATTTTAATTAATTGAGCAGCTTTTGTTAAATACTTCAGTGCTAATCTACCTTTTTTTTGAAACGACAGTAATTTTGCTTGTACAAAGTGCACTTGTCCAGTCATCGGATGAATTTCTCCAAAATAAAATCTAGAATTAAAAAATACAGATTATTATTATGCGATTGAAATGAAATAGGGGAGGGTGGGGCAAAATGGACCTCTATGGCAATATGATCCAGGAATTTTTTTTTAAGCAAAGGACTTGATGAAAACATCTGAAAAAATTGAGAAAATGCTTCAATATGTGAGAATTGTTGGTGAATTTTTTCAATTTTTTTTGGAGACTCCTTCACTCCCAAAAAAAATACCAAATGATTTTGTCCCGGCCATCCGTTTTGCCCCCAATCTTCCTTGAATTAAGAGTCATACTGATGCTTACAAGTATCTTGCAGTTAATTGAGAAGCATAAGTTTCTGCATCTTCCCATCTTTCTAAATCCATAGTAGCAGCAAGTGCCATTTCTAGCATACGAACCACGAGAAGATTGTAAGGATGTAGAATACCCTGTTGCTTCTTCAAACACATTTGTGCAGCATCCAAATCTGTATAGCTTGGTTCAGATAAATATTCACATTACTGTCAATCAATGCAAAAAAAAAAAAGGAAAAATATGAAGTTGAAAATAGCAAACACTTGACGAATTCTAGTTTTTTTCTCTACCAAATAAATTACTAAAAAAAAAAAAAAATATGCACATGTAGCAAATTTGAAAAGCTATGAGTGCAAATTTTTCGAATACTTTTTTTATGATAATTTATTTGTTTAAAAAAATTCTAAAAAATTTTGTTTTATAGATTTCAGAAAAATCAATTTTTCTCAATAAATTTTTTTAGAATTTCTCGGAAACTAAGCGAGATGAAGCGATTTTGCTCTAAGCCTTTTCTGTAACGAATTCTGAGAGTTTCAAAAGTGTCTTGAAGCAAAACATCTCTATCTTGCTTAGTTTCCGAAATATTCTCAAAAAAATTGACTAGAATCAAATTGATTTGTCTAAAAATTTCACATTTTCTTTTAAAAAATGAGAAAAAGAAAGGATACAGGCTGTATGTGCCATTTGGTCCAAATGATAGATGAGCAACTCGCTGATTTCCTCAAATTCTTTTTCAAAATTCTCCGGAAACTTTTCACCGCATTTAACACACTGTTTAGCAGTCGATGAACATGGATATGTACAATTTTTATTCTGGCAGGCTGCAGCAATTTCGATTGTTTCAGGTGTACTGCATCTCTCACAGTCGCACCAAAAATAATAAGATTTTTGAAGCTGTGCACGTCTCATATTTGTGTCTCTCAGCAAATCGATGTACGTAATGTGCACCTGGAAAAATAGGCAAATTAAAATTATTGAGACACTATCAATAAAAACAAATCGGAGTAATCAATCACAAATTGCTAATAATTAAGCAAAAAAAAAGGTTTGGTAGTGAAATTTATATGATATTCATATAATATAAATTTATATCATTTATATTTTAAATATACATTTAATGTATTAAATATAAATAGAAAATTATTAATTTGAAGTTTAATGGAAAATTGGAATATAATAAAAAAAATACTGAATAATTGTCAATTTGTGCAAATTGACAATCATTTAGTATTATATTTATTGCCTTTTAATTTCCCATGAAAATTTAAATTAATCATTATCAATATGGAATGGAAGTGAATTCGACTATTAATAAAAAGAGAATATTATTATTATTTTTCTTCAAGTCTGACCTTGGACCAATCTAAAGATGCCAAATCACAGAGTGTTCTTATAATGAGTGTAGTACCTTCGAAAACAGCAGTGGCATTTGGCTTACAACTATGATCTATAATCGAAGGTCCCAAGTAAATTGCTACACCCAAACTAGTCATATCAGTATCAAGTATATTAAATGAATTAACACTCATTCTTCCAAATATACCAAGGAGTTCCTTGATATCTGGGATCATTCCCTTTGGCAAAAATTCAAGAAGCACCATACTCAAGGATGTGAAATGCTCCATTTTCTTCATGTCCTCTTTGATATTTATAACATCTGCAAAGGATAAAAATTGTATTTAAAACTCAAAAATTCAGGGGTCTACTCTAAGAGGAAAAAAAAATAGCAAAAATGATCAAATATTGATGCAATTGGTCCTGACAAAATATTTTTTGGGAATAATTATAAAAAAACTGTTGAATTTAGTGGATTTAACTAGTTAATCTGTTTGAATTAACTAAATTCTAAACTATAAAATATAAATTATAAAAAATTATAAGTGAAATGAATATTTAGTAAATTCAACAGCTTTTTTAACTATTTAAAAAAAAATCCTTTCTAAGGATTTTATGAAATCATTCAATATTTGATAGTTTTTACTACTTTTTTTTCATCTCAGAGTATTTTTAATTCTTCTTTCTTTTTTATTTAAAGTGGTAAACACCTTACGTGACATTAAATTCTCGAAAACTCGATATTTTTTAGGTGCATAATATCCACGCTCTTCATCTCCACCTTGATTCAATTTAATTATTATTCTTGCCATCATTCTCGCAGCATCTGGAAGGACTCGAGGATAGATTCTCTTGATATTTGGGCATTCTACCTTGTGAATGGACCATGCCTTTCTCTGGCAATTTCTTCCACAGTAGTAAACATACTGACATCCTGAGCATCTGGATATTTTGCAACTGAAAAGAAAGATAAAAAAAAACGAAATTAATTGGAGTAATTGCTGATTAAATTGTGACTAAGAATAACTACAATGAGGAAAAAAAAATTGTATTTTATTGAAATGAGAAATTTGTGCTCGAATCAATAAATAAAAAGATTGAAAATTCCCAATTTCACGAAAGCTTCGAATAAAATATAAATATCATCAGAATTAAATTACTTATAGTTGAATCGATACACTGAAAAAAAATGTTTTTTTTTCCCAAGGAAGAAATATTCTTGAAACTAAGAAAAATCAAAAATTATTAGTTTTAACAAATTATTTATCAGTAGCAATAATACGTTAGTTAGATTGAATATATCCAGATTGGAATTAACTAATTTTCATTAATTATTTGAAATTAATTGAAGATTTTTCAAGTTGATCATCTCATTGCTTGTATCTCAAGAATGAATATACTACTTCAAGATAAAAGCAGAGATCGGCAAAAAGAAAATTCACATTTTTAATTTTTTTTATTTCTGTAATTTCCATCGAAAAAATTTTAATTACTTTCTTAACGAAAAATTTGGATTTTTTAATTTTTCATTAGTTTGAAAATTAATTTTTTTTTTCAACAATTTTGATTAATATTATAATTTAAAATTTGACTGATGGAATTTCATAATTATTTTCCTTATTAAACTTATCAACATTTTTATTAGTTAAATTGAACTATAAATGTCATATAAGCGTCATTTAGATTGGATTAAATTATAAGTTCTTATTTGTGTTACATTTAGTTAAAACTCTCAACTCAACATTTTTGTCTGAAAGACGGTTATATTTGGGAAGATTAAACATAGTAGCGTTGATTTTATTATAAAATTAATTATTTCAATCAATTAATAAGTAAGAAAGAATCAAAATTTCGAATAAGAAAAAGAATTATAAAATTTCATCAGTCAAATTTTTAATTACAATAGTAATCAAAATTGTTAAAAAAAAAAATTAATTTTCAAACTAATGAAAAATTTAAAAATCGAAATTTTTCATTATGAAAGTAATTAAAATTTTTTCAATGGAAATTACAGAAATAAAAAAAATCAAAAAATTAAAAATGCGAATTTTTTTTGCCGATCTCTGGATAAAGGTATTCACATTAATCAATGATTTACTTGATTGAAAAAACATTTGAGTTTGTATTTAACTAAACTATGAATAACTCTTGTTAATTATCAATCTTTTTTTCCCTTCAATTCAAATACGATTTTTTTTTAATAATATATTTTTCTGTTCTTTTTCTTCTCATCAGTGTACCTTCTGAAGCACTGATCGCATCTTTCCTTTCGGTGTTGTTCACTCAAAACAAATGTAAAGGGTTCAGCAGTTAGAATTGTTGTTCCCTTTTTGATTTCCTTGGTTAAACAATTAACTTCGGTAATACCATTTACTGCCATTTCGTTATATATATAGATATATATATAAATAATATATATCTGCACTTTCTGCTAACGAGCCCACTTTGAACTCACCAAAAGTAAAACACTTGGATCGTTTTTCTCCTTTATTTTTCTCACACACATATATATATGTATACATATATATATATCTTTCTCTTTCTCTTTTAATCACCGGCCGGCTAGATTCCAACTATTTTGGTCTACAACCATTTACGTATCTTTCGTTCATTGTCATTGTGGATATAATTATTATTCTATTCGAATTCACCACCTCACACACATGTAGTAGATATATATAATAAGTAGAGCACATCCTAATGGTCAATTTAAATTTTGTCGAATTTATAGGATTTTTATTTTTTGGGGATTTAATTATGATAATATAGAAGTTTTAATATTGATAATTATATTTTTGATGATTTAATTGAGAATTTGAAAAAATAAAAGAGGTTTTTTTTGATGGGTCAATGATTATTATTATATATGTGGAGATATATGCCAATTAGGGCTCAAGCACAATGATAAAACCGTTCGGTTAAAACCTACAAATGACGTCATCGGTAGGAACATGAGACCGGACTGAACAGGGACTGTGGACTTGAACTGCGTCAATGGCGACTATTTACCGTGGAATACAAGTGAAACATTGTGTGCAAAATAAAGCTAAATACTGCGAAGTGATTGGAAATCATGGAAAATTGAAAATTGTGAAAAATTGTTTGTATGCGTAAGGAATTGTTTCCTAATTCAAATTTCAACAGCTGAAAGCAGAGGGCGCGAGCATCGATTTCATTTCCATTTCGTTCCTACATATGACGTCATTTGTAGGTTTTAACCGAACCCTTTTATCATTGTGCTTGAGCCCTTAGGACAATGATAGGGAGGAAATGTGTGATACTGGATGGTGGCGCCCTCTTAGATATTATTTGCCTTAGAAACAAAGAGGCGTAAGTGCTGTGCTTATACATAGCACTTACGCCACTTTGTTTCTAAGGTGACGATAAGCATCGGCTTTAGCTTGTTTTAATCGGTTGTTTATGGTTTTATTGATAAATAAATGAATTTTTATACTTTTTTGGTTTTAAATTTGATACTTGATGGTTTGTTATTGGGTTTTTTTTTTGGAAAAAAAAGTGGATTGAAAAAAAAATATAACACTTTTAGGTCCCACCGAGATTTGAACTCGGGTCGCTGGATTCAGAGTCCAGAGTGATAACCGCTACACTATGGGACCTTATGTTTTGCTCTAACTCTATTGTTCTTATTTGAATGACATTGTTCATGTGAAAAAAATAAAAAAATTTTGCTTCGAGTCCCAAATTGTGGAAAATTCCGGGGAATTCCTGAGAATTCCTTGAAATTCCAGAGAATTTCTTGGAATTTCAGAGAATTTCTTGGAATTTCTTAGAATTTCAGAGAATTTCTTGGAATTTCAGAGAATTTCTTGAAATTCCTGAGAATTTCTTGGAATTCGTTGGAATTCCTAAAAAGACACCAATTCTAAGAATTCACGAGAATTCCTGAGAATTCCTGAAGAGATGCAAATTCTTGAGAATTCACGAAAATTCCTAAACATTTCTGAAACGGCACAAATTTTTGAAAATTCACAAAAATTCCTAAGAATTCCTGAGAAGCCACAAATTTGAGAGAATTCACAAACAAAATTGAAAATTTCTAGGAAGGCACAAATTTTCAAGAATTCACAACAATTCCTGAGAATTCCTGAGATCACACAAATTCTTCAGAATTTACAAAAATTGTTGAAAATTTCTGAGAAGGCACAAATTCTTGAGAATTTATAGATTCCTGAGAATTCATGAAAATTGCTGAATATTTCTGAGGAGGCAAAAATTCTTGAGAATTCAAATTTTACAAAAGAGACTTTCCAAAAATTTCTGAAAATTTCTAGGAAGGCACAAATTCTTCAGAATTCATAAAAATTTCTGAGAATTCATAAAAATTGCTGAGAATCTATGAAAAATTGCTGAGAATTCGTAACAATTTCTGAGACTTCATAAAAAATTGCTGAAAATTCATAAGAAATTGCTGAGAACTCATAAAAATTGCTGAAAATTCCAAAAAAATTGCTGAACATTCCTGAGAAGGCAAAAATTCTTGAGAATTCACAGAAATTCCTGAAAAGCCACAAATTTTACGAAAGAGAATTTACAAAAATTTCTGAAAATTTCTAGGAAGGCACAAATTCTTCAGAATTTATAAAAATGTCTGAGAATTCATAAAAATTGCTGTAAATTCATAAAAAATTGCTGAGAATTCATAAAAATTTCTGAGAATTCATAAAAATTCCTGAGAATTCAGAAAAAATTGCTGAGAATTCATAAAAATTCCTGAAATTTCCTGACAAGCCAAAATTTTCTGAGAATTCCCAAAAATTCTTGAGAATTCGTGAAAAGATGCAAATTTTCTAGAATTTCCAAAAATTCCTGAGTATTCCTGAAAACTTTAATTTTACCCTCCTTTTCTAAAACCACTATCTCTCCCAATCTCGTAAAAAACCCATCAAAAAAGAATTCATCGCCCACCATCGCCCACAACCTATCATCAAAAATTCAAATTTAGCGCGGAAAACGTCCGTAGCGTTGAATCGTTGACTCGTCGAGCGTCACTCACGAGCGCGAGATGTATCTACGACGAGGGAATTGAGGCAAGGGAAGTACTATTACCCTGTGATTGGTTGGCTGTACACTAGTAGCAGTGGGGCATCGACCGGTTTGGTACGGTCTGAAATCGTACTGGCAGTTCCCCCCTTCAGTGCCACCAATACACAAGGGCCGAGAACTCACTATCGCACGACCATTGGTCCTCTATTTGCCGACCAATCATTGGGAAAGTACCCACGAAAATATATCCAATGTAAGTCCACAAATTATCGAACACTTGCCAACGCTTAAGCGCGGGCACAGTGTGTTGTGTTCACCTTCAAACCGTTATAACACATATTATAATTTTTACATTTCATTTTTTTACAATATTACTTTATTTATTTTAGTTTATATTTTGATAGATGCATTTTTTGAAGGCGTCCCTATGCCAATACAATAAAAATGCCCATGTTTAACGGCCATTTTTGTATCACACACAGGCGAAAGGCGATTATTTTGAGTTAACGATACGATTGTGTGTTTTTAACCATCAATATATAGTCGTGAACAATTTTACACGAATATTATTAAATATGTGCATCAATAATTCACAATAATTCGTTAAAAGTGTCTTAAATTTGTTGAATTATTTGAAAAAAAAAATGTGTGACTACTGGTCTTACACTATTGTTTTTAATAACTACGATAATGGATAATGTGCATCTGTTCTGTTTAAGACACACATAAAGCTCCCTTAAAGGCCTCAATGTGTGTGTATATATGTGTATATAGGTGTTTCTCAATACTAGTGTCATTGGAGTAATAACCTAAATTTTAAAAAATGTTGAATCAACAATTTCATCGCAAAATCTTGAAAACTTTAAAATATCACCTATTTTTTGAAAAAAAAAAAAACTATCGTTCTATGCTTTTTGAGGTGATGATGCTAATTGTCGTATTATTGCCTTCATAGGTTATGAAACCATATTTTTATACTAACAAATTTGATATCTCTTTGCTTTGCTTTACAGATTTAGTACAAAAAGAGGTTTTTTTGAATTACAATGGAACAACTTGGGGAGGGTCAGACAGTTGTTGTTGGTGGTGCTGGTGGTACAGCACTTCAAGTTGTACAAATGGGACAGGGTGGACAGGCTATGATGCTACCACAGACAATTCAAGTTGCTGCACCAAATGGACAAATACAAATGATGACATCACTTGCTGGTACTGGACAACAAATTGTTATTCAACAGCCACAAACACCACAAATTATACAAACACCAGATGGACAGACATATATATATCAGCCTGTTCAATTGGAGGGACAGGTCCAGCAGACACAACCAACGGGTAATTTTTCAAATTTTTTTTTAAAAGTCTGGACGTACAGATGTGGCTTTTGCATGTATTTAACATGTTCTTTGAGTATATCTTAAAAATAAGATATTTATTTTATTTTTATCTTTATTTTATTTCAACTTTTATTCAAGACCCAACAGCCTCAAGGAGCCAATAATAGGGTCACGTAATAATTCATCATTTACATCAGTTTACCTTATAACTACAGCATTTTACATTAACAAAAAGAAAAAGTACAATGTTTCCATCAGATTTAAGCTCAGAATACACCACCTATGGTCGAAATTTTTTAACATATGTAACTGTTACTGATAACAAAACATCAGTAGGGGTTGAGAAAAAGTCAATTGCAGTCTTGTTACTTAGAAACATATCGTTGATGGCATTTGCACGCCCTCTAGAAAAGGGGAAGGCAATGGTAAATTAGATACATATTTAATATATACTCAAAAAGGGGTATTTTAAATATAAGATATTCAATATATACTCAAAGAGTATATGTTAAATATAAGATATTTAACATATACTTAAAGGGTATATGTTAAATTACTTTGAGTATATGTTGAATTATTTACACTTTACGTGCACTTAAATGACACTTGAAGACACTAACATTATATACAGAATTCAATGCATTTATTAAAGGCACTTCTATACCTCTAGTCGTCGTTTTTTAAAATTTTCTTTATTTTCTAGGGTAAAATGTGCTGATAGATAGACAGAGACCAAAAGATAGACGGTTTTTTTTTATTGGGAATTATGTAAATAATTGAATGTTTTTTAGTCTTTTCTCTTTAATTTCCTGATTGTAAGATTCACATAGATTCATGCGTTTTTTTATGACAGACCAGTTCGATCAAAATTTATAATCATGGCACTGCGAATATGCTAGTGTCTATCTATTGGGGTTTTTGGGGTATATTCCAGTTTTTTCCTGATTTTCATTAATTATTTCCTCATTATTCAAGTTTAAATGATTTTTAACGTTTTATTATATATTCTTCTATGTATTGCTGACTTCTGCATTTTCTCTACATGATTTGCCTATTTTATACGCTCTGAAAAACCCAAATTTTGTCTTAATCGTCTATCTATTGGTCGTGTTACTCTACATACTAAAAGAAAAGAATTCCAAATTGAATATTAAAAGAAAGACAATTCAGGTTTTTGTGGGTAATTCAATTTTAGTATTTTTTTTTGAGGCTCAAATAATCTCTCCATGAGAGATTATTTCCACAAGAGATCATAATAATGAAATTAGCAGGGATTTGTCACAATTTTGTGCATTTTTTAAAGGAATAAATTATTATAAAAACGTATTTAAAAAATGCGCACTTACAAATTTTGAAATATTATAAATGTGCCTATTTTTCCTTTTTTTCGAATAATTCATCTGTTGAAAGGAAAAAAGTCTAGAAATTATCAGATTTCTGTTATTTTCATTATCATTAAGAGATCTGAATCGCATTTCTGTACATATCAGGATTAAGTTCTTCGAGAAACTCAAAAAAAGGTGATTTCTCACTGTTTTACATCTTGAAATACTCAATTTGGAATTTTTTTTTTATGTGTAAGAGTGAAAGGTTTTAATTAATTGGAATATAGTAAAATGTTGTTTTTTTGATTTTTCCGGCAGTTATCAATGTTAATGGCACACTCATGCAAATCGCAGGAACAACGTCACAGGGAACAACAGCAACAACTGCTGCACCAGTTCAACCAATGTCAAGTCCAACAGCTGCAGCATCTCAGGCAGGAAACATTGTCATGGTGAATACGTTCATAAAGTCTCTTTTCACTTGCTTAGTCTGTGTACCCATGATATACTGGCTGGTAGTGATCATAGAGCGACATTAATGTTCGAAATTCAAAAATTATTGAATTTACGTTCATTTTCATAGCACAATAACACAATAATACTGCTTGCGATGAAAATAATGCCTTTTTTTAAAATTAAAATGGGAATTTTTCATTTTTTTTATGCAGATGGTGCCTGGAAATAGTGGACAAGCTCAATTCCAGAGAGTAGCTTTACCTAATGCCGAATTTTTGGAGGAAGAGCCACTTTATGTTAATGCTAAACAGTACAGGAGAATTTTAAAAAGACGACAGGCTCGTGCTAAGCTCGAGGCAGAAGGAAAAATACCCAAAGAAAGACCGGTATGATGCTTTTAAATGAAGTTAGAAAGCTCATTTTCGCCTATTTTTTCGTTTATACTGAATAGTAATAATTATTTATTTATAGAAATATCTTCACGAGTCACGCCATCGTCATGCTATGAATAGAATAAGAGGAGAAGGTGGTAGATTTCATTCTGGACAGGTCAAAAAACGAAGGTAATTAATCATTATTCATATTAATTTTTTGTTCATTATTTTGTTACGTATTTTTTCGAATAATTAATGTAGCAGGAATAACCAAAACAACATGATAGCTCAGCATATCACAACATCAACCAATACAAATACAATAAGAACGATATCATTGCCTACAAACCAGGGAAATGTACAGCATCACAGTAATGAAAATATGGGATCAACTATTATTATTGAGGTGAGTTTATTCAATATTAATTAATTTTATTATTATTATTTTTTTTTTATTAATTAATTTTATTATGATATTAGAAATAGCAGAAAACCGAAAATTCTTATATTTTGTTTTTTCTTTTAACAAATTAATTATTTAAAAAAATAAAAAAATTGCATGTGTGAAAAATTCAAAAACCTATAAATGCAAATTTTTTTCAATATATTTTTTATAATAATTCATTTATAAAAAAAAAAATTAAAAGTACCTGTTTTGCGAATTTCACAGTTATATTGAAATGCATAAAATATTGTTTCATATTCAATTACTGAACACGTGCAATAAACGTGTATTAATATAATTAATATAATTAAAATTACAGTAAATGAGCAAATAGTTGTTGTCTTTGATGTATTCTGTCAGAAATAGGCTCTAAAGGGCTCAGAAATTAAGGCCACCACGATATCTGCTAATTTTATTATCATATTTTATTGTTTAATCTTTAATTTATGGAAATTAATTTTTTTTAATTCTATTTTTTTTACAGGGAACTGCTGGAGCTTCTTTACCTGATATGATTGGAGACAGTGGGATAGTAACATCTGATGGTCGTTGAAAAAGGGGATAGTTTATTTTTTATTAAAAAAATTGATTTGATAATAAGTGGGAAAAGTCCGATAATTGAAAAGTTTTGGGATAAACACTGTAAATACGATAAAATTCACGATAATTTCAATTTCTGTCGGATTTTTCTTGGGGAAAAAAAAAGAAGATGATAAAAATAAGAAAAATGAAGATAGTGGGAAATATATCACAATGAATACGTGATCTGCCTATGGCCTTGGGAGTAATTTCTTATGTTTTGAGAGTATTCATTCGATTTGTTTAGTAGAAAGTTCCTTTTAATGGATATTTTGTTCAGTAGATAAATCATTTTCACATTAATATTCCAAGAAAAGTCTCACCATGACTTTTAATAGTTAATTTGATCTTTTTCAGATCTTGCAAATACTTTAGAAAAAGTTTTTTGTTTTTTTTTTTTCATTTTTCACCTCTTTTAATCATCTTGAAATGACTCACAATTAATTCTGATCCTTGTAATTATTACTATTTCCTAAAAAAATATTTCTATTTCAAACTTTTCGTATTCACTTCTCCTTAATTTAATTTGAGTGATGAAAAATGTTGGAATTTTGATGACAAAAAAACATCATTAACTAGTTTTAAATGGAAAGAGAGAAATAATGAATTCGGAATTTGAGAAAAAAAACGAAAAGAAGAATAGAATGTATCTACTTAGGTGGAAAGTAAATGTAAATATGTGAATTGGAGGATGGAGCCAAAAAATATACATAAAAAAAAACATATATAAGAAAATGAAAGGAAAAAAAAATGATGAACTGTAGAATATTCGAGTTAATACCGTAATATTTGAAAACATTAAGAGAAAAAACAAATTGTGTGAGTGAGATTGTGTTTTTGTACTGATGTCACGTGACAATTTATTAGAATATTTATCAAATAATGTTTAATTGAAGAGGATAAAGATAAAAAAACATTGTCTTTATACTGGATTTTTCTTTCGAATTATTATTTAAACAAAAATAAATTAGAAGACTTTCGATATATAACGAAAATTAGGATTTTCTGAGATATTGCTACAATCAATTTGAGGATTATATGTTCTACCAATTGGCTCTACGTCTCTTCGCAATTTTTCTTTGAATATTCTGTCACCAAGTACTCCAATGGACATTACATACTCCGAATTACCAGTTGTTACTTTAAGAATCTCTCTCTGTTTCATGTTTGGGTCTAAACTATTTGTTGGTCTTATTGGCTGCTGACGATCCAATTTATCCTCGCCTAAAATATCTCGAAGATTTCGATAATTTTTTTTGTACAGAGTTTCAGGAACTACCCAATTATCGGGTAATTTTTTCGATAAAGTGCCCCCAGTTCTCTGTTTGTATAAAGACACGTAGTCATCTGTAAATTAAGTCATAAAAAAGGATCTTATTGATTTTGTTGCCTTAGGAACAAAGGGGCGTAAGTGCTAGGCATAAACATAGCACTTACAACACTTTAACTCTAAGGTAACATTTTATTCTGGAGACTAGAAAAAAGATGAGATTGAAAATAGCAAATATCTGACAATTCTTATAATTTTTATTTTTTTAACTAATAAATTATTTTTTTAAATAATAAAAAATATGTGCATGTAGGAAATTTGAAGAATTACAAGTGCAAATTTTTTAAAATATTTTTTAATAATAATTCATTTGTTGAAAAAAAATATGCAAAAAATTGTAAGATTTGTGCTAATTTCATTATGAAATTAGCTAAAATCTGACAATTTTTGCATTTTCTACATATGCTTATTTTTCTCCCTTTCTCTTCAAATTTTTCTGCTAAAAAAAAAATTATAAATTATGAGATTTTTGCTATTTTCAGTATTGAAAAAAGAGCTTACCAGAATTTGCCAAAAAGTCCGATTGATAAACAGTTTTTAATAGATTTCGTTCATAATTTGAGAATCCAAAATTTGAACATCGGCTTTTGCCAATAACTCTGCGTATCTTTTTTTCTGGAAAATCTTTGTTATAAATTGTTACGAAATCTCTTGTTTCTTCATCAATTTCTAGCAGCATGATTTTTAATTCTCCTTGAAATTCAATTTCTCGTTTAATTTATCACATTCTATGATTTTTGAACATCACTGCTGCACCATCTCGTCCTATAGTGTCCTGATAGGATGAGAGAACACCGTGAAGTAGTTTTTGACTCGCATATCCAAAAACTGTAAAATCGAATTTTGTGATTGAAAAACAAATTTTCACATAAAAAAAATTATTCATTTAATTTCATGAATCAATTTCGATTTTTTGCATTTTTAAAATGAAATTACTGTAAAAAAAAAACTATTTGAAAAATTTGCACTTACAGTTTTTCGAATTTTTTTGCAAGTGCATATTTTTTATTTTCTTCAAAATAATTTTTTTTTAGGAGATAAAATCTAAAAATCAGCAGATTCTGTTATTTTATTTTACGATCCTGAAAATATCAGACATCTAACAATTTTTTTCTCTTTAATAAATAAATAACTTTTAAAAAAATGAAAAAATTTGCACATTTAGGAAATTAAAATATTCTATAAATGCGAATTTAAATTTTTTTTTTTTTTATACTAATTCATTTCTTTTAAAAAAATGAAGAAAATTGTCAAATGTCTGCTAATTTCATCATTTCCTCATGTTATTTTCAGTATTATTCAATTTCACCTCTTTTGCTCGTTCCCAGAGGTGCTAGAATCTTCTCATTACGTGGATTAAAATATAAATCATCCAAATATCTCAAAAGTTCGCTGTCAAATTTTCCATTCTTCTCTTGTTTCTTATCATTCGTTTTATTTTCAATGTCTGAAGAAAAAAATTCTAAAGCTCAATGATTTTTTATTTAAATTCTAGTATTAATTGAACAGCTTACATGAATTTCTATAATCAACTGTGTACACAGATCGCATTCTATCTTGAATCATTTTTTTGATCAATTTCATAGAATCCTCATCGGTTAGTTGCCACGAAGCCAAGAATTTCTGATCAATTTGTCCATTCTTATCTATACTTATCTCCTGCAAACAGTCGTATTTCGGTGATCTAACGGTGTTGAAAAAATATTTATTTAATTTTTTTTTTATTCATCATCATTAGATAACTCACACGAGGAAATTGTCTCTTTTTTTCCTTATGTACTCAGAGGTATATTCAGACTTAAACGGAGACTTTTCCATGATTTTTTACTTTTTTTTCGATAAAGTTGAAAAATTAAATTTTTAATGACGAAAAGAGAAGTTTTTCATTTATCAATTGTTTCTACAGAAAATTCAATATGTTCAGGTGATCAGTAAATTTCTAAATATCAATATTATGGTTCACTTTCATTTTAATAATTATTAATTTAAAATATTATTGAAAATTGGAAAATTTTCGAAATTTTAAAAGTTTCGAAATTTTAAAAATTTCGAAATAAAATACTAAAAAAATGTCAATCTTTAATTTTTTAGTATTGTATTTTGAAACCTTCCAGTTTACCATTTTATAAATATTTTGAAAAATTCATAAATATTTGGAAAACATTTACAAAAACTCGAATTTCTAATTGTTTGAGATAAAACTGATTTTAATGTTTTAAAATGTGCAAAGAAAAATTGTTAAAGTTCAATTTTAGAGAAATTTCGAAAAATATTTTATTTTTTAAATTTTTGTCAATTTTTAAATGTTTTAGTATTGTATTTTGAAACCTTCCAGCCCCCCATGATACTTTAAATTAATTTTTAAATATGTTAATCGTACAGTAAATCTTCTTCTCAAAGTGCACAATCACCCCATCTTCTTCTGGATGATGGTAAAGGCTCTAGATACTGCTGCTGATTTTTCATATTGCTGAGACCAAGTTTACTAATTGTGTCCATGTACTCAGATCTTCCTGTAAACGGTGTTGTCCACATGAGGAATGCTTTTGGTTCTGCAAAGAAAAAGAAACAATTACTCGCAAGAATATAATGATGAAATTAGCAAGATAATGAAATTAGTAAAAAAAAAAAAAAAAAATAATGAAATTAGAAATGACAATAGAATCATCACTCATTTGAAATTGCTTTGCATTTTTTTTAAATAAACAAATTATCACTAAAAAAATGTTTAAAAAATTTGCACTAATAGTTTTTTTAATTTTCTATACGTACATATTTTTCATTTTTCTAAAAATAATATTTGTTAATAAAAAAAAGACTAAATATTGCCAAATGTCTGTCATCTTAAGTATCACAATTAGTAGACTTCCGAAAATGTTGCGCTTATTTCCAAATAATTAAATTAGGGTAACACGACCAGTAGATAGACGGTTAAGTAAAAATTGGGTTTTATCGTAGCGTATAAAATAGGCAAATCATGTAGAAAAACTGCAGAAGTCAGCAACCCATAGAAGAACATATAATAAAAAGTTAAACATCAATTGAACTTGAATAATGAAGAAATAATTAATGAAAATCGGGGAAAAAACTGGAATATACCCCGAAACCTCCAATAGATAGACAGTAGGATATTCACAGTGCCATGATTATAAATTTTGATCAAACCGGGATGTAATCGAAAAGCGCATGAATCTATATGACTGTTATAATCAGAAATTGAAGAGAAAAGTCTAAAAACCATTCGATTATTTACATAACTTTAAATAAAAGCAAAACCGTCTATCTTCTGGTAGGTGTCTATCTATTGGTCGTGTTACCCTGTTATGAAAAAAAAATATTTGAAAAATTCGCACTCATAGATTTTTAAATTCTGTAAATGTGCACATTTTTTTTATAGTTTCTCTGTCGAAGGAAAAAAAATCTAAAGATTGTCAGACGTTTACTATTTTTAGTATCATTGAAAGAATAGATTATAGTAATTTTTTTTTTTTATTTACCTCGATTGAAGTCAATTTGAGCAGGTGAATCAATTGCCGGAATTTCTGCTAAAGCGTATCTAAAACTCGTAGGATCTCTGTAACCACTCTTTAAATCAGGAATTACAGGAGCTATTTGAGAGGCAACTGGAGAATCAACTGCTGCCATCAGAGGTCTATATTTATTTAGAAAACGGCTTTTTTTCTCATAAGCCACTTGATAAACACTCTTCATGACATCGTCCTCAGACTTTTCAGGATTTTCGAACATCTCATCGATCAATTCGGTCATTTGGTGATTCACGCGCGTTATGTTCTTGCATAATTCGTGCTCTTTTCTGACGAGATTCTTGTATCTGGAATAATTGAGAAGGAATTATTGGAAATTGATTATTTAATTATATAAAAGTGGGAAAAAAAACAATTTTTTTATGGTAAAATTAATTATAATGAAATTAGCTCAATTTCACAATTTTTTTGTATTTTTTCTTAACAATGAATAATTATAAAAAAACGTTAAAAAGTTCGCATTTATAATTTTTTGAATTTTCTAAGCGTATATTTTTTTTTTTTTTTTAATAATTTATTGGTTGAAAGGAAAAAAAATCTAGAAATTTTTAGATGCTATTTCCAGTGTCATTAAAATTAGCAGAAATTCGAAAATTTGGTGTATTTTTTAAAACAAATAAATTATAATAAAAAAAAATATTTGAAAAATTCGCACTTATAGATTTTCAAATTTTCTACAAGTGCATAATTTGTTTTTTGAAATCATTTATCTGTTAAAAGGAAAAAATCTCAAAAATTGTTGAATCTCTGCTATTTTCAGTATCATTTTCTCTTTTAGAATTATTTTTTTTCCTGAGAAATTGAAAAAAAAAGATTTTTCTCCTTTTTTCATTTAATTCCAGTTTTCATCTAGATATTTACTTGCTCAATGAAGTCTCAATGTTGTGTGTATCACATTTGCACTCATCAGGGTCCATTCTAGGGAGATATAGTCTTTTTCCAGTGTTTCTAGGTGGTGGACTTGGGATAATTTTCACATCCAATGGACAGGGCCATGTGAATTCTTCGTGGGTTGTTGTAGCGAAATTATTCATCAGAGAAGCCATGGTAACTTTTTATAATGAATTTGTAACTGAAACTTCATACGTTTCTGATTAATTGAGTGGAAAATTGGTGAAAGAGAAGACAAAAAGGAATTAACAAAAGATATTCTCAAAAAAAAAAATTCCGATATAATTAGGGGGAAGGTGGGGTAAAATGGGCACTAATTGAAAGGTTCGAGATAGAGATTTTCTAATGATTCCATTGAAAAGCTGAGAAAATTTGAAGCGAAAAACACGTGTCCAAATTTTTTTTTTCTCAATTTTTGGAAATTTTTTCTTTTTTAGCCAAGTTTTGAAGGGGTTTTCCTTTTGAAAATCGAAAAAATTCACTTTTTCAACGATATCTCCGGTTCTGTTGGTCGTAGTGACCTGGGGTTGATCTCAAATGAAAGATGAGCTCATTTCTCATCGACTTATGTGGTTCAAATTTTTTTAAATCAATTTTTCAAAAATTTATATGTCTTTTTCTGAAAATCAGTTTTTGCCCTATAAGTACTTGAAAAATTGAGAATTTTCTTTTTAAACCACATAAATCGATGGGAAATGAGCTCACCTTTCATTTGAGATCAATCCCAGGTCGCTACGATCAATAGAACCAGAGATATTCTCAAAATACTGAAATTTTTCAAAAACAGAAGAGTTTCACCTTCAAATCTTGAGCAAAAAATGGAATTTTTGAAAAATTCCAAAAAATAACTTCTGACATATGATTTCCATGGCAAATTTTCTCATCTTTCCAATGGAATCATCAGAAAAATCCTATCTCAAATATTTTCATTCCACATTTCTCCATATCAATACAATTATTTTAAAAATATTAACAATATTGCTTAATTTGAATAAATAAATATAAAATTTAAAGCAAATTTTTATTTTACCAGAAAATTTTGATATGAAAAACTCCTAATTATCCGTTCTTGGAGACTCAGTACTCGATGTCCCAATTGATCTTTTATTTATGGGTTTGAATACATTTTTGATATACTTCAAAACCGCATCTTTTGCAAGAAATAGAAAAAAAACAACAACTCTGTATATAAAATAATGAATTATTGCATTTAAAAAAGTTAAACTTATTCGTGAAATTGTTTCATCAATGGCCATAGTAATAATTATCTTTTTTCACATTAAATTTTGTGTCTGAATTAATATTGACAACTGTTTGTAATCTGAAGTTTGCGCTTATCAATCAAAAAATAATCATCATATATATACCTATATCGTCACCTTATAGTCAAAAGGGCGTAAGTCCTGTGTATAAGCATAGCACTTACGCCCCTTTGTTTCTAAGGCGATATATTGAATTGCAATGAGAAAAGAAAGAAAATGAATGAACTTGTTTTTTTTTTCAGAAGAGTATATTCTTTCTATCTTTCTAAAAACATGAAAAATTCAGTAGTAACATGTTTTATGAAGTTCGAACAGCTTCAGATCTTGAAGGACATCTTCTTCTGCAATCTCCCACGTAATTGGCAGCTCCTGATGTACTTGGCATTGCTGGTGATGGACTTTTTTGCCTCATTCTTTCACACACATGTACACAACCACATTCTAAACGTACTTCGTAGGGCTGACTCTTCTAAAATCGAAAAATATCATTATTTTAACGAAAAAACATGAAATTCCAAAAAAAAAAAAAAAATTATTTCATTTTTCCACATTTTTATTCGAAAATATAGTGGAATCTAAGCGAGATAAGGCGGTTGTGGCTTCATTCCTTTTTTCCAAAGAATTTCGAAAGTTAGGAAAGCAAGAATGAAAGTAAAATCGCGTTATCTCGCTTATTTTCCGAGATATTCTCAAAAAACTGAAAATTGAATAAAATGGATTTATTCGAAAACTTCATAATTGCAAGTAGTACAGGTAATAGAGAAGCGAGTTACTCTTGTCCATAATGCATAATTCTACCCAAGTTTTTTTTTTTCACAAATAGGTGCAGTATGACATAATGAATCTAAAAACACAAAATACTTACAAATAAGGCGGGTGCAAGTGCCGCCATTTTGTGAAAAACCGTTCGGGCCTGTATCTCCGTAACCGTGCACTTGAGGCCCACCATTATAAGGACCTTTATTATAGATAATTGAATTTCCTATCTTTTTTGGTTGAGAATTTTTTTCGTATCACTTACCATTCACGATTTATAAGATTATTATTGTTTTTTATTGACTTTTTTACCGATATCTCTTCTAATAATTGTTCAAACAATAAAGTGCCGATAATCAAACTTTTAAATCGATAAATTTTCTACAACTTTTGATTCAAACTTCTTTCCCTAAAATCAATATTTTCTAAGTGACAACGCGTTCAATGTTGTACTACCGAGTACAAAGTTAATAAGAATGAAGGATGCATAGCGTAATGATGAAAATTCAATGAATATTTAAAAAATATGAATTATAGTATTTTTTTGATATAATAAATAATGAATAGTTCACGTTCTTACCTGCAAAAAACAGCGATTACCCATTGAAATATTTTTTTAATTTGTGTTTTGGCACAGGATTTTTGAAATCAACGCGTTATAACTTCGAAAATATCAATTTTAGAGGAAAAAGTTTAGAATAAAAGTTGTAGAAAATTTATCGATTCGAAAGTTTAGTTCTTAGCAATTTATTGTTTGAACAATTATTAGAAAAGATATCGGTGAAAAAGTCAATAAACAAACAGTAATAATCTTATAAATCGTGAACGGTAAGTAATACGAAAAAAATTGTCCCACAAAAAAGATAGGAAATTCAATTATCTATAATAAAGGTCCTTATAATGATGGGCCTCAAGTGCACGGTGACGGAGATACAGGCCCAAACGGTTTTTCACAAAATGGCGGCACTTGCACCCGCCTTATTTGTAAGTATTTTGTGTTTCTAGGTTCATTATGTCATACTGCACCTATTTGTGAAAAAAAATAACTTGGGTAGAATTATGCAGGACCAAATCCTCTATTACCTGTACTAAAGGAAGAGTAGTGCAAAAGAGTTCGGAATTTTTTTCGGGGTGAAGGATTTTATTGAAAAATCTGAAAAAATTTGAGAAAATGCTCCAATATGTGAACATTGTTGGTGAATTTTTTCAAATTTTTTTGTTGAAACCTTCACTCTCAAAAAAAATCCCAAATTATTTTGACTTACAGGTCCATTTTGCATAAATTTGAGAAAAAACTAAATTTTTAAAAAAAGGAGATTTTGATGAAATTCTTTTTTTTACCTTGATGCCACCGGCTCTCATTCGTTCTTGGTATATCCCAGGTATTTTCTGCTGATCATTCGGAAATTTTCCGTTGGCGAAAAAGTAGTCATTTATGATTTTTCGCACTCCATTAGTGTAATAATGCTCCAAAGCATCTCTTCGCCACTGGAGCTCTTTTAAATCAGCCAGTACTGTCTCAGCATCGACTTTCATGTTTTTTCGTGGATGCTGATTGTCGTAGGGATAATCTACTGACTGAGTATCACACTCTGGAGAATATGGTCCCTTTAAAAAAAAAAATGATAATGAAAAATATGGATACATTGGACAAATTATATGGATTTTTTTTATCAAAAATAGATTAGGGAGAAAGTGGGGCAAAATGGACATTGTAATGAAACAGTTGAAGATGGATTTTTTTTGATGATTTTATTGAAAAGCTGAGAAAATTTTATGCAGATAACAAGTGCCAGAATTAATTTTTTTTAATTTGATTTTTTTGAGCACTTTTGAGGTGGAAAATCCTTTAAATTTTCGAAAAAATTCAGTTTTTTTGGAATATCTTCGGTTCTATTAGTCGTAGCGACATGAGACCGATTTCAAATGAAAGCTGAGATCATTTTCCATCGATTTACGGGGTTTTGAATCTAAAAATATCGATTTTTCAGATAGTTATGGAAACTTTTGTTAAAAATTATGATTATCGCGTTTTGACCTATAATTATGTGAAAAAATGATATCTTTGTATTCAAATCCCCATAAATCGATGGGAAATGATCTCACCTTCCATTTAAAATCGGTCCCATGTCGCTACGACTAATAAAACCGGAAATAATCCAAAAAATCTGAATTTTTTTAAAAATCGAAAATGCTGAAAGAAATTCAATTCTTCAGAAATTAATAAAAAATAATTCCGGTACTGTTTTATGCATATATTTCCTTTAAATATATGCATAAACACAAATGTGTCCATTTTACCCCTTATGTCCGTTTTGCCCCATCTTTCCCTAATTTTATCAACATTTTTTTTCTGAACAAATAAATTATTTAAAAAAAAAATGGAAAATCTGCACTTGTAGAAAATTTGAAAAACTATAAGTGAAAATTTTTCTAATTTTTTTTCTATAACAGTTTATTTGTTAAAAAAAAAATAAAAATTTTTTTTTTTCAGATATTAGCTTATTTCATAATTATCTTCATTTTCCTAGATAATAATAGAGTAAAATAGAGTTTTACTTCTGTATTGTCGTCAGAAATAGCTCCACTCAGTGATTCATCCGAAGTTTTTGCATCTGGTAATTGACTCTCATCACCGCTCTGATTGTCCTTGTGAAATTTATTGCATCTCGTGCATTTAGATGAATTATTTGATTTCCAATTGACATTCAATCTATCAGCATAAGTACCTGTTAATTTACGTGGTAATTGTGACAATTTTGGTGGACTCATTTCTAGATATTTATAAAGAATTTATTTTTATACAAATTTAGCATGTTTCATTAATTTTCTTGATTACAGATAATTTTTTTTAAATCACAATTTATGTCTTTCACTTCTTTGATCTCATTGAAGTGTCATTTTACGAGATTGGCACTTGTTTTGAGGGAAAAAAATTAAATCGAATTGAATTCATGATAATCGCAGGTTTCTGCAGCATCGAGGCTCTTCGTAATTACGAAAAGTGTAGAGATGTCGAGGAAATTCGTTGGATGGAGCTGGTAATACGTAATAAATTCGGAGAAATATGATTTTTATTCGCTTTAGAATGAACTTTTTTTCTCCGTATCACATCAACGAATTTTTGATATTTTTGAGGATGTATTGCTGCAAAAAAAAATCAGTTTAATTTCGAATAATTTGAGATTTAATTAGAAATCTCGAAATGGAGAGATTTCGAAATCTTTTGAGATTTTTTTAGATTTTTGATAAATTCCAATATTTTTCCAGATTTTTTTAGAAATTTCTCTGAAATCTAACTCCAGCAGCCTTCTTCAGCCCATTTGAAACATAAAAATCAGTTTAATCCCAAATAATTTAGGATTTAACGAGAAATCTCGAAATGGAAAGATTTCGAAATCTTTTGAGATTTTTTTAGATTTTTGGTAAATTCCAATATTTTTCCAGATTTTTTTAGAAATTTCTCTGAAATCTAACTCCAGCAACCTTTCTTAACCCATTGGAAACATTAAAATCAGTTTAATCCCAAATAATTTGGGATTTAACGAGAAATCTCGAAATGAAGAGATTTTGTGATATTTTGAGATTTTTCGAAATTTTTGGTGAATTCCAATATTTTTCTAGATTTTTCTCGAAATTTCTCTGAAATTCAACTCTGGCGACCTTTCTTAGCCCATTTGATACATTAAAATCAGTTTAATCTCGAATAATTTGAGATTTAACTAAAAATCTCGAAATGGAGAGATTTTGTGATATTTTGAGATTTTTGGTAAATTCAATACACTAATTAGTCATTTTTCGTAATTTTTTGGAGATTTCTCATGAACCATAAATCTTATTAATTCGTAAAAATATATAGCGTTTTTCGGCGAAATCATTATCTATTGTATTGCAAAGTTTCATTAGTGCACACCTATTTTTATGCGTTTTTTTGCACTTTTTTATGAACATTCACTGAATTTTCCAGGAAAAACGCTGAAAAATTGGCGCGTAATAATGAAACTTTGTGGACTAATAATATCATATATATATATATATATGTACTTTGCTTTAGCAGAATCAACTGCATTAAAAAGTTCAAAATGCATTAATGAATGAAAATTTATTTTTTCAAAATTGAAACAAAATTGATAGAAAAAAAAATTCTTCATTTTCTCTCATTAAATTTATTACCAGTACAATTATAATCTCCAGTAGCTAAAAAAATCCGCTTTACTTTTAATGAGACGCTTATTCTACCTGTTTCCTTTGAATCATTCCACTCGAGTAAATTATTAGCTTCAACGCCTCCAACATTCAGACTTAAGGCAGATCAATATAGTTTCATCTCCACCTACACTGAAAATTGAAGTTTAAATGTTAAAACAAATGAAATAGATTAATTAGATATAATTGCTCCAAGAAGAGATGATAATGAAATTAGTAGACGTCTGACGATCTTGTGCATTTTTTTAGAGAAGCAAATTATTTCAAAAAAAATATTTAAAAAATTCGCATTAGTAGATTTTTTAAATTTTCTAAATATACATATTTTTATTTTTTTAAATAATTTTTTGAAGAAAAGAGAAAAAAAAATCTGAAAAATGTCAGATATCTGCTATTTTAAGTATCGTAAAAAGGGCATCCATTTCCAATTGACTTAAACCACTTGAGATATTACTCCCGAGTGTTTTTTAACCTTCCAGATGCTGAAAATAGGATTCTGATCAATTTTAATGCGAGCTGACTTCAAATTTTTTTTTTCATGTCTCTCGTTTCATTGGAACATCTATTTCTCAACTACAATCTCGATGTTTCATTCACCCCTTAAAATTTAGCTGACTAGTGTCGGTGTAACGATTCGTGGGTATCATATGGCTTATTAGAAGATACAGTGAGGCCAGATGAAACAGGATAGTCTACCCCCAGCGTATTATGAATGCCAATTATCCGATGTAATCGAGTTTCTTTCCAACGAATTCATAGGCATTGACTATCGTCATTATTATCAAGTTGAAAAAGTGAATAAAGTGGAGAATTTCAGGGGGAAAATTTAATGTCTTCACTCTTTAATTAAGATACACAGAGGAAGATGTTTTCTTAATTTAAGAATGTGCAGTCACTTAATTTAAGAATGTGCAGGTCACTTAAATTAAGAAAGAAAAAGTCACTTAATTTAAGTGTCTTTTACTTTCTTAAATTGAGAAAGAAAAAGTTACTTGATTTAAGTGAGAAGAGTCACTTAATTTAAGTGTCTTTGACTTTCTTAAATTAAGAAAGAAAAAGTTACTTGATTTAGGTGAGAAAAGTCACTTAATTTAAGTGACTTTTACTTTCTTAAATTAAGAAAGAAAAAGTTACTTGATTTAAGTGAGAAGAGTCACTTAATTTAAGTGTCTTTTACTTTCTTAAATTAAGAAAGAAAAACTTACTTGATTTAAGTGAGAAGAGTCACTTGATTTAAGTGATTTTTATTTTCTTAAATTAAGAAATGAAAAGTTACTTGATTTAAGTGAGAAAAGTAACTTAATTTAAGTGTCTTTTACTTTCTTAAATTAAGAAAGAAAAACTTACTTGATTTAAGTGAGAAGAGTCACTTAATTTAAGTGTCTTTTACTTTCTTAAATTAAGAAAGAAAAAGTTACTTGATTTAAGCGAGAAGGGTCACTTAATTTAAGTGACTTTTACTTTCTTAAATTAAGAAAGAAAAAGTTACTTGATTTAAGTGAGAAAACGCACTTGATTTAAGTGATTTTTATTTTCTTAAATTAAGAAATAAAAAGTTACTTGATTTAAGTGAGAAAAGTAACTTAATTTAAGTGTCTTTTACTTTCTTAAATTAAGAAACAGAAAATTACTTGATTTAAGTGAGAAGAGTCACTTGATTTAAGTGATTTCTACTTTCTTAAATTAAGAAAGAGAAAATTACTTGATTTAAGTGAGAAAAGTCACTTGATTTAAGTGAGAAAACGCACTTGATTTAAGTGATTTTTACTTTCTTAAATTAAGAAAGAAAGAATCACTTGATTTAAGTGAGAAAAGTCACTTAATTTAAGTGACCGGCACATTCTTAAATTAAGAAAACATTTTTCTCTGTGTAATATCTCAGCGAATTCGAGTACAGTTATTAGATATAAGATATTATTTTGATGAATTAGGCAAAAATGAAGGTTTGGTAGCGAAATTTATGTGATATTCATCATATAAAGATACATTTAATGTATTAAATATAAGACAACATTTGATGCAGCCTTATTTTTTTGGTGCCGCATTAAAACTGATATTTTTTTACATTTTTCTGAATTTTTTCATAATTTTTGTCCGTGCAGTTTATGAGATATGAATTATCAAAGTTACTGAAAATAGCGTTGATGGGGATGAAACGCCCTAAATCAGCCAGAAATAACGAAATTACTAAAAAACCACACAGTTGACCCATTATTTAAAAACAATTGGCGAAGAGAACAGCATTTTAACTGAATAATAGAAGAAAAAAATATTAAATTCACCGTATAGTTATTGAGAAATTTTAATTAGAAGGTAGTCGTAACTATTTGCCTCTCTCTCTATCTCATTCATTTAATAGGAGATTAATGTGAAAAAAATTCGAAAAAAAAAAATTATATTCACAAGCTGAAAATATGACTTTTGAATAGTTCAATCACCTTTTTCGGGTGAATTAAAGCACTTTTTCCCGAATTATCAGTAATTAATTGGAAAAAAACCTGCAGATCCTCATTTTTTTCTCTCTTTTATCGAGCATATTACCTTAATCAAACCGAAGAAGCATATTGATTAAAAAACTTTTCATCACAACAGTAAAAAAATTTTCATTCAAAGATTTTTTCATTGCCTATATATATTGACGTAATATATTCTACCAACAAAACTTTTTTATTGGCCCAAGGAAAGCTTATAAATAATAAAACTCTTGGGTAGGGTAACGTTATAAGAATTATCGAGGCCGTAGGATACACTTCTCTACGTTCAGTGTTTCACGTGAGTTGATTATTGAAGAGACTTTAAACAAGAAAATACGCAGTAGCCAACTATTTAATTAGTAACAGTTTGTCGCATGGGGGAAGAAAAAAGTTACTCGATCGAGGACGCAATTGAACTTATAATGTCTCTTATTTCATAATGTTACGAATACTCAATGCCCTGAACTTTGAATTACTTTTTTTTTTATATAAATAAATAAAAAAAAAGCCTTTATTTTTATTTATTTTAAAATTGACATTTTGAGAACTTGATTATTAATTTTGATTTTTAACTATTATTAACTTTTTTTATAAAAAAAAAATAAAAATAAAAAAACTTTTTTTATATACATATATATATGTCTTCTCTAAGCCATTCCAACAACATATCCAAAAATGAACAAAATCGAGAAAAAAAGTTTGAAAAGTGTTCGAAATAACGTGGAATGCCTCATATATATATATATATATATATATACATATATATATATTTATATCGTTGCCTTAGAATCAAAGGGGCGTAAGTGCTATATATAAGCATATCACTTACGCCCCTTTGTTTCTAAGGTGACTATATATATATATTTTTTTTATTCTTACTTCATGAAAGAAAAATATGGGGAAAATTTTTCTGCAAATGATTCTGTTGACACTTTATCATGGCTGAATTCATTTCAAGGGCTGTTTCAAATAAACAAAAACATGGAACAGTGAAAAATTGCGAGGCAAGAAGAGAAAAGAAAAGCAATACTGAAATAAGGGGGAGTAATATTGGATGATGACGTCAAGGCAACTTGTTGCACGACCTTGCCAATTCTGTTTGAAAGGAAGAATGACTGAGTGGAGAAGACGCAGGAGGAAAAAAAAAGGAAATTCTCTGTATAATGAGAAATGCTAGTGTAACAAAATAATCAATTGATTTTTTCCTTCTCCCCTAACTGGAGGCAACATTTCGTTAATTATTTCTCCAGCCAATAAAGTATATATGAGAATAAAAGGCGATAGAACATCTGTTACATCCAACGTGGGATGAAAAATTGATAAAATATGTATATATGTTGTGGGGAGCTTTAATTAATCCAATTATCAATTTTCCTGGAATATTAATTGGCACGATAATGATAATTTTGCAATATTATTCCGATAAATTGGATGAAAAGGAATTTTAATATTCGATAAAAATAATGCACCACTTTACTCGATTTTCATCAAATAATAGATGAAAAGAGACCACAATACAGGGGAAAATAATCCTATCGTCGATATTTTTCTTTTTCTTCCTTTCTGACCTTGCAATTTTTATTATCCGACAGTCTGCACATTATTATTATGTTTGTGCAATGAGTATTGGGTCTCAGATTCTTGTGTTACTTTGATTTTTTTATGTAGAAAAAACTGGGATGAAATGGACCACAAAGATACGATGTTTCAAGATTTTTTTTAGGGGCGAAGGACATTCTGGAAAAATCTGAAAAAATTTGAGAAAATAGTCCAATTTGTCTAGATTGTTGGTGAATTTTTTCAAATTTTTTTGAAGGCCCCTTCACTCTAAAAAAAAATCTCAAATCATTTTGACCCACAGGTCCATTTTGCCCCGGTCTTTCCTGTATTTATTTCACTGCCTCATATCAATCACTCGTATTGATATCAATTTCTTTTTCACGAGCTCTTAATGCACGTTTTTTTCCCCTTTATTTTCCCTAAATTCTGGGGCAAAATGGACCTCCCTAGATTTTTCTCTAAATCCTGGGGTAAAATGGACCTTAAAAATAACATGATTCATGATTTTTTTTCAAGGTGAAGGACATTGCGAAAAAATCTGAAAAAATTTGAGAACATGCTCTAAGATATAAATTCCATTACTGAATTTTTTCAAATTTTTCTGAAGACCCCTTCACTCTCAAAAAAAATCCCGAATCATTTTGATCCCCTGGTCCATTTGTCCCAGCCTCTCCCACATATTCCCCCCCCCCCCTCCCCCTCCCGTTATATCAATCACGTGCATTAATTCCTTTTTCACGAGCTTTTAATGCGCAAATTTTCCCTCTTCCCTCTCTTTAATTAAAAACGAGATTCATTAATCATGATGAAACCGATGTTTCCAACAAGTTTCCCCTGCAGATGCGACTGGAGCCAAAAAAAAAAGTGGGGGGGGGGGGAGAGGGAGAGGGATGGGGATGAAAAAAAGGGTGTTACTAGTTGCATCACAACCAGTTGCTCGGATTCATTTTGACGCACGAGCTACTAAATCATATAAATCACTGTCTCCATCCCTCTCTCTCTCTTTCTCTCTCCCACATAAAATATTTCATTGAAGTGTACTCACATTGTGTTTTCTCGGTGTACTAATATTGTGTCACCCCCGCGCGCAGTTTCTATCTCTAACCACTCTCTTCTCACGTTCTTCCCCTCTCTCTAACCCCTCTCTGTACTCTCTCACCCCCTTAATTCCTGTATATAGTATGGCCACGCCTCTGTCGTCTATATAAGGTCCGTCATCTCCGCGGCGACTCACTCGCACCCCGAACGATCACACAAGTAGCAGCATCTTCCCATTCCTTCAACATCCCTCTTCGTAGACTCTCGAGTAAAACTGTTTTGAGATAAAAAAATTAAATATTTTTTTTTTCTCGAGACTCAGACGAATATTGAAGATTAGAAGGATTTGATTTTATTAGATATTTCATTGATTAGACGAGGGTTCAAGCAAAATGAGTCTTAAAATCAGTTTATTTGCACTTTTTTTTATCCTGTGTGTCCTGGCGGGAAGAAGCAGTGCTGGGCCTTATTTTGAAGATGGTGAGTATTTTGTTATTTTTATTAAATAATTCATCAACTTTGCTTTTTTCATGATTTTAATTAATTTTATTGATAAATAAAATTAAAAAAAAAATGAGATGAAACAAAAAAAAATTAAATGAAGTGAAGAAAATTTTTTTTTTTTATAAAAAAAAATAAAATCGAATAAATTCATGTGATCTTGGATGATTTTCACCCTTTCGCCTCTTTTTATCGATGTAAATTCATTTTTTTAATGAAGTGGATTATAAACTTGTTGAAGATGATTCATTTGTATTCCCCTCGATGGAATATAAATGAGTTCAATTAATTTTCCAACAAATTTTGCTTTACACTTCAGTTATTCATTCAATGAATCTGATTTAAATTAATTAATGAGATGAGGGTTAGTGTTGATGATTTAATTTTTTTTTCTTGTTGTCTTGTGTCAATTTTTTTTTCATTTGACTTATCACTGAGGGGAAAAATTTCTGATTATCAAAGAATTTGTGGTGGACTTGAAGAAAAAAAACGATTGATAATTATCAATAATTATGCATAGTTTTATCTTGAAGTAGTATATTTATTCTTGAACTACAAGCGATGAGATGATCAGCTTGAGAAATCTTCAATTAATTCCAAATCATCAATGAAAATCAGTTAATTTCAATCTGAATATATTCAATCTAACTAACGAATTATTGCTATTGATAAATAATTTGTTAAAATTAATAATTTTGGATTTTTCTTAGTTTCGAAAAATTTCTTTCTTGGGAAAAAAAACATTTTTTTTCTCAGTGTCTCGATTCAATCATAACGAATTTAATTCTGATATTTATATTTGGTTTAAAGCTTGCGTGAAATTCTCAATTTTCAATTTTGGGGTGAATTTTATTTTGAGTCACAAAATTATTCGTTTTACATCGTTTGTTTGTCTTACTCCTAGTCTTCTGCATTTATACATTCTAAATATTTCCCTTTTTGTTCATTTTTATTTTCATTTTTTTACATCATAATTATCCTTTGATACGTAAAATAATAATGATATACTGACAATAAAAAATATAAAATGACAGTGAAAATAGCAGAAATCTTAAAATTTTTAGATTTTGTTTTTCTTTTAAAAAATTAATTATTATTTAAAAAAAGGGAAAATATGAATTTGTTGAAAATTCAAAAAACTACAAATGCGAATTTTTCAATTATTTTTTTTATAATAATTTCATTCTTAAAAGAATTTCCAAAAATTGTCAGGTGTCTGCTAATTTCATGATCATAATATAAAAAAAGGGGAGGGGGGAGTGTCGATTTCCCATATACTATCTATAGCTATAGCTATAGCTAATGTTTTATTTTTTAAATTTCCAATCTTTGTAAAATGGATTAAAAAATCTTTATAAATGAATTTTTCAATAAAATCCTTTATTTTTCCTCTCAGTGTCTAATTCTGATGTTTCAAAATTGAACAATGAGCAGAACTTGTTGATTTCTTTACAAAATGATGAAAATATTTTGAAGCAAAACCCTTGAAATACGTTCTTCAAGTTCATATTTTCGGGATCGATGAGATCATTAGCACCTGAATTAATTGGAACGAAGGAAATTGCAGTCAAAGAGCTTGATTATCCTGACACATTCAATTATAAGCAAAACGTTAATTGAAATTGATGAAAATTTGATTGAAAATAATAGGAAATGCAAAATGTGACAAAATTTTTTCAAAAATTATATTAAAAAAAAAATTCTCTCCTTACATTTATTATTATTACGATTATAATTTCCAGGAAAAAGTTCCACTTAAATTTTAATGAGACGCGAAATCAAAAAAACATTTTTATTGAAAATAATAGAAAATGTCAAATGTGACAGAGTTTCATGTAATTTATACAAAAATCATTATTTCGTGAATTTTTTTTAGTTATTTTTTTTTCAATTTCGTTTTAGTGGAGAAATATTTCTTGAATTATTAATTATCTTTCAGTTTTATTCATCGGATGTTTTTTTCATCTCTGTGACACTCGCCCACGCGAAAAAAAATGTTAAAAATGCATGAAACGTATTTTATCTGTGAATTTTCCTCCTTTTTTTTTCGCTGTTTCATTGAAATTCAAACGGTTTCCTCAATATTTTATTTTCACATTTGTATTTGATTACAGAATTCTAGTTTTCCACGTAAATAACGTAGAAAAAAAAATGTTACATAAAAAAATTGAAGGGAAAATTATTTTTTAAAGATTTTTTTTTTAAATTACATTATATAATATGAATTCCAGAATTTTTGTGGAAACTGTCAGAATAAAAGAAAATTGGATATTTTGAACAATGTCTAATTGATAATAGAATCAGTGAATTGAAAAAATCCTTTACGAATCAATCGTCAGAAAAAAAAATGAAATGCAAGAGCTTTTGATTACGACATTTATCCCTTTTCAATAATCTCTAGATTAAATCTATGGAAATCCGTCAAACAAATTGGCAACGATTCTGTAAATAACATGATAACGAAATTAGAACACATCTGACAGCTTTTTGATTTTTTTCTTTTTTAATAAATTATTATAAAGAAAATATTTAAAAAAATTTGTGCTCGTAAAAATTTTTCTTTACATGTGCGCATACTTTTTCTTCCTTTAAATAAGTTATTTGTTAAAAAAAAGAAAATGCTTGAAAATTGTTTAATGTCTATTTTCACTATCATAATAACATAATAAAATTAGCAGACATCTAAAACTTTTTTTTTTAACAAATTATTATAAAGAAAATATTTTAAAAATTCGCCCTTATAGATTTTTGAATTTTCTAAATGTACATATTTTTCATTTTTTTAAAAATTCATCTGTTGAAAAAGAAAAAAAATCTGAAAATTGTCAGATGTCTATTTTAGGATCATTAAATAACGTTTCATGATATTGATGTTTTTCTTTTTACAAATAAATTATTTTAAAAAGGCAAAATATGCATATTTAGAAAATTCAAAAAAATCCAAGTGCGAATTTTTTTAAATATTTTTTTTATAATAATTTATTTAAAAAAAAAATTTGAAAAAAATGTCAGATTTTGCCAATTTTATTATCATCTTTTTTCCATCAATTGATTATTATTATTACTTATTATTATTTATGACTCGTTAGAGACCGAAAGATCTATTACAAGGAAGTCAGCATTGTTACACCATCAATAAATGCATAAACCATATTTCCATGAAATAACAGCATAAATTCCACATCTCTCAGCAATAAAATACCCTTTCCATGTTCCCCTTTCCAAGTATAATTATGATTAGCATAAAAAAATGTCGTGATGCTACGCATTTGCATAATGTAGACTCATCATAAAAAGTGCTGGCAACATTCCCTACAGTGTCTTAAAAAAGAAAATATTGCGAGAAAAAGTAATGTTTCGTATTATTCATCAAATTTTTCCCCTACTAACCCCAATAAAAAATAATGATGACAAAAATCAGGGGAATTTTCTTTCAATATGTTCAGTTGCTATTGTCACAAAAAATAAAGGTCATCATTCATATTCACAGCAAATTGTCCCCTCGAGATTTCTGCTACATAACATATATATAGAGATGAGGTTTCTAGCCCTTGTGGGTTTCTCACCCACTTCGCCACTTCTTTAATTCATAAATAATACAAGTAAAACGTCGAGGGTTCTTGCCGAATGCCCTTTTCGCAGCATCCGACAACGCAAATATGAGAATGTTGATATAGTACGTAAGCAGGAAGCTTCAATCAATATATCATGTCTTTACTTCTTCTTTCCCTCATTTCTTCTTTTTTTTTTCTTCAATATTTGATGCCTCGAGATTTCATTTCCGGTCGGGAAATCATCTTATAGACTATTAGAGTTTTCTTTTTATTCTAGTACTTTTTTGCAATATTCTTTTTCTCTGAGGGGGAAATAGGGGGGAGTTGGGATATTGAGGAAATGGTAGGAGATCAATTTTTTCTGATGATTTCATTGAAAAGGCGAGGAAATTTTGGGTGAAAAACACCTTTTGGAATTTATTTTTTGAAATTTTTTGAAAATTTGTTTAAAAAAAAATGTTTTTTTTTGCTTTTTTGAAGATTTTTTTAGTTTTGGTGATCGTAGTGACTTGGGGTGGGTTTTGCATGGGAGGTGAGATCATTTTCCATCAATTTATGGTGTTAAAAAAAATATCAATTTTGAAGAAACTTATGGACATTTTCGTGAAAATCAGTTTTTGCCTTATAAGTATCTCAAAAATGAATAATTTTTATTTGAAAAAAAAATCAATGGCATAAATGGATGGAAAATGATCTCATCTTTCATTTAAGATCAACCCCAAGTCGCTACGACCAATAGAACCCGAGATATCCTCAAAAATGTGAAATTTTTGAAGTTTTCCGAAATTTTGAAATTTAAAAAAAAAATTACATTTTCAAATTTTCTCCTAAAAAATTGAAAATTTCCAAAAAAAACAAAAATTAATTTTACCCCATTTTTTTCAATGAAAATTTCCTCAGTTTCCCATTGGAATCTTCAGAAAACCCCTATCTCAAAAATTTCCACTGATTTTTCACAATTTTCATAAAATGAAAACAAATTCCCTAAAATAAGTCTGAAACTAATAAATAAAAAAAAAAAAAAAAAGTCTAAAACTGAAAAATGTCCAATTCACCCCATTTCTCCCTTCATCACTCGAACCTCCCCTTCTGTCTCTTTATTATTCAAGAAGCTGTTGAAAATTTCCACCCTCTTCTCACTGAATCTCTCAAGATGCAAAACATTCCCCAAGTTGTCATGAAAAATACCTGTTTCCAAAGTTGTGAGATATCGTAATTTCAATGAAATGACTTTTTTACTTCTCCGTAAAATAAATTGGAGAATTCCCAGCTGAACAGGTGTAATGTTTACACTCTGAGGATTATCATATTATCCCTTCAAGTTTAACCGAGACTATGGAATTTTCGTTCTACAAAATTCCATCCACTTTTTGGTTTAACGACATTATTTTTTTTTTCTAGTGAACTCGATTTATTAAATGGGTGCTCGTGGTATTTTCGTAATTTTCTGAGGGCGAATAAATGGAGAGAAAACGAACGAAAGGAATTTTCAATTTTCAAAACACTATAAAGAAAGGGGGTTGGAATCTCCCGTTCTCGGAAAATTAAGCTCTTGAAGTGGCTGTAGTCAAGCAGTTTTGGGGATAAAATTTTTAAAGCCACTTGAAGGAAAAAATCTGAGCTTCTGAATAATTCAGCAGTGAAAAAAAGGCCAAAAAAAAAAAGAAAAGCTCATTTTTTCTTTTGATAATCCTTTAAAAATATTCCGGAAACTAAGCGAGATAGGACGATTTTACCCAAGTTCTTTTAAAAGTTCTTAAAATTCTTTACAAAACAAAGTTTTGGGCAAAATCACGCTTTTTCGCTTAGTTTTCGCGATATTTTTGATCAAAACTGTGAAAAGGAAGAAAAAAACGATTTAGCTCCTTTTACCACTGCACTACTGAATTCACGTACCATGGTGGCTCCAGTTTCTGAAAGTTCTCTAGTAACTCACAATTTTTGCAAACTTAGTTATATTTGAAGGGTAACAAAAGGCGTTGCATACATTGAATTTTTGAACTAATTGTTTAGTAATAGAATAGAATAGAGTTTATTTGTGGATTTTACAATATCTGTTCTACATTCTTCTCCGCACACCTTTGTTTGACAATATTTATTAATATTTCCATCATAAAAGATTACAAATGACTGAAAAATTCAATTAAAAAGTTCATATTTCTCCTATTTCATGGGAAAAATTGACAATTGTTGATGAACAATGGTTTCATTGTGAAAATTTACAATTCAATGGATCTCCTGTTACCCCTTGAGTGTGGGTATCGCACGTGTGGCACTTGAAAATCACAGAAAAATGTCCTTCAGTTTGTTGAATTTCTAAATTCATTGTCCTTTCTGACAGTTTTTATTTCAGAGAAAATCCATGGACCTTTTTTTTCGGTTTTGGTCGAATTTTCATTTTTCTAAATTGAATATCAGCTCTAGAAATCGCCAGTTGACGACTTATTGGCTGCTGGCACAAAATTTCATTTTACACTGATTTTTATAATGTATATGCAAAGAGTATAAACATTGCCATTTACAGTTATTTATATTCTTCTATTACATTTCTTCAGATATTCAAATAAACATATTATTGCTCTAATATTAGTTGCCATAAAAAGGTCGAAGTTTAAATATCGAGACCAACGAATTTAAATGTACAATATATTATTTAAATAATTTAGAGATTAATTGGGATATTGGACAATTCAATAAATATTCGAAGTCAATCTTCACATTTATTTTCTAAAATCGCGACGTTTTGCTCCTGATTGGGAGCTTTTTCAGGCTCTTTAGATTAATATAAATTGTCATGATAAAGTATTGAACTTGAAGAATGGTTCCGTATTTTAACATTTCCCATCACTATCTTAACGATATAACATTTAATGAATAAATAAACAAATGTATTTGTAAAATTTGTTTATTTATTCATCAAATGTTATGTGTTTGTTAAATTCATTTATTTATTCATTAAATGTTATATCGTTAAAATAGTGATGGGAAGTGTTAAAATATGAAACCATTCTTTAAGTTTAATATTATCATGACAATTTACATTAATTTAAAAAGCCTAAAGGAGCTCCTAATCAGGAGCGAAACGTCGCGATTTTAGAAAATAAATGTGAAGATTAAATTCGAATATTTATTTAACTATCCAATATCCCAATTAATCTCTAAATTAATTATCTATCATCATGAACGACAAAAATAACAGATATGATTTAATATTCAAATTCAATTGCTGAGCTTGTTTAGCGCAACAAATACGCATTAATATAATTAAATTGCATTCAATAAGCAAATAGTTGTTGCCATCAATGAATATCCCCTTAAATTAGCTCGAAAGTGTCAGAAACCGGAGTCACCACGTTACATCCAGATGAGAAAAAAAGGGAATTTATTCCTATTCTCTCGAGTCTATTAGAAGAGGGATGATCCAACACAACGAATGCCCCTAAAGTTCATAAGTCTGAAAAATAACGCACTCACTGTGTGAAAGGCCTTAATTCTACAATCCATCAGACTCTTCTTTCATGTATCACTTGGCATTCCAACCCTCACGTTATTATCTCTTTCATCTTTTACCTCAGATCCTCCTTTCATTTCATATTACTGTCACGTTTCTAATTGATCCTCCAAACTTCATTCGTCCTCGCAACAGCAAAAAAAGATAATACTTTAAAAAAAAATGCTTGTTATTGTAGTTACATTGTGAAGAGTTCCTTGTTAATAATTTTTATTTATCCTTTCTTTCTTTTTTCAGAATTGGATACAATTCCAGTTGAATCTTCTGATTACTCTGACAATACACTGGAGGATCTCATGCGGGCTGCTCAACAAAAGTGAGTGTTTATTTTATAAAATATTAATGAGCATGACAGTTTTTTTATCAGTTCCAATTTTTTTCTTTTATTTAATTTTCTCCGCAATTTTTTGCTAATATTCCAGAATAATAGAGATACAGAATTTTTTATAGTAATTTTTTTAACAAAAAAATTTCTGAAGAAAAAAAATTCTGGATCCCGCGTCAATTATTTTCAAATATCCAGAGATTGGCAGAAAAAAAATTCGCATTTTCAATTTTTTAATTTTTTTCATTTCTGTAATTTCCATCGAAAAAATTTTGATTACTTTCCTAATGAAAAATTTGGATTTTTAAATTTTTCATTAGTTTGAAAATTAATTTTTTTTTAAACAATTTTGATTACTATTGTAATTAAAAATTTGACTGATGAAATTTTATAATTCTTTTTCTTATTCGAAATTTTGATTCTTTCTTACTTATCAATTGATTGGAATAATTAATTTTATAATAAAATCAACGCTACTATATTTAATCTTCCCAAATATAACTGTCTTTCAGACAAAAATTTTGAGTTGAGAGTGTTAACTAAATGTAACACAAATAAGAACTTATAATTTAATCCAATCTAAAGGACGCTTATATGACATTTATAATTCAATTTAACTAATAAAAATGTTGATAAGTTTAATAAAGAAAATAATCATGAAATTCCATCAGTCAAATTTTAAATTACAATAGTAATCAAAATTGTTGAAAAAAAAAATTAATTTTCAAACTAATGAAAAATTTAAAAATCCAAATTTTTCGTTATGAAAGTAATTCAAATTTTTTCGATGGAAATTACAGAAATAAAAAAAATCCAAAAATTAAAAGTGCAAATTTTTTTTTGCCCATCTCTGCAAATATCTCGGAAACTAATGGAGATACGTCTTTTTTGCTTTGGAGCCTATTACGTAGATAATTCTAAGAAACTACGAAAAAAGGATCAAGACAAAAAAGGGCGTATGTCCATTATCTCCCTTCAATTTAAAGAAAAAAAGAGCAGAAAAAATTGACTTAACCCGTTTTACCACTTCACTACTGAATTTCCTATAAAAACGAGTTTAGTTTAAAAAAAAGGCGCATCTCTATTAGTTTCCAAGATATTCTCCAAAATTATCAATTAATGCACTAATTATTCTTTTTCCCTTTATTTATAAGCACAGGAGCATTTTTTCGTAAAATTCATCACTTTTATTTTGTATTTTTTAAATAATTATCCAAAAGATAATTCAATGTGTTAATGTATTTAATATTGATTTCCCTAATCTCGAGTAGACGTTCTCCGTATGTATATGTGTTTAGACGTGGATGCATTCGCCGTGATGGAAACTGCGATCACAGGCCAAATGACTGCTGCTACAGTTCATCATGTCGATGCAATTTATGGGGTTCAAATTGCCGATGCCAGCGTGTTGGACTCTTTCAAAAATGGGGATAAATGATTATTTAAAAAAAAAGAAATAATAATAAATATTTAATGTTATGAAGCTGTCCAGGCAAATTAGTTCGTGTGCTCTTTGAAAAAAAAAACAAAAAAAAAAAGTCGACTACTTTTTATTCTGTTAAATTCATTTGAGTTAATATCTGTCTCTTGCCTCAAAAAATTTGTATCACAAAAATTGATATATCATCTAGAATTGAAAGAATCGAAAAAAAAATGCGAAATTAATTTTAATAATTATTCTCTTGAAATTCATTATTTTATCATGATGTAGAAAACTTCTTCCCCCCCCCCCTCCTTTTAATTCATTATTCACCAAGGGAATAGCCATCCTTTCACAACGAAAATTCATTGGCATTAATAATCTAATTTGGAAGCTTTTCAATCCCTGTCAATCATAAATTATAATGAACTTTGTAAAACTTTAAGAGTGAACAAAAGAAAAACAAAATGACGAAGAAAAAAGTCTTAACTGGCGCTAATAGGAAATTATCAATGGTTTGCGCAACGATAATGGAATGAATGAATTTTTCTGATAACAATGAAACGATATTAAATAATTACAAGAAGAAAAAAAAAGCAATTGAATGCTATTGAATTTAATTATTAATGTTTCAATAATAAAATCACAAAGTCGCACGCTCCTCTCCCACGCACAATATATATATACTCTTTATTATCCTCTTTTGCTAATGTTCTTGAAGGGCTTTTAAAAAATTGAGGGGAAAATTTTTTTGCGTGACGAGGAGTATAAACATCGTCTGAGTTCCTCCGGTGCTCGTTTACCGTATAGAAACGCATGAGAGACTGCAGAATGAGGTGAATGATGTGAGGATAAGACGAAAAAAAGAAGCAAGTGAGAGAAGAATACTAGGGGGTTTCTTTTCAAGATAAAAGGAAAAAGAGGCAAATGAATTTTTGTTAAAGACAAGAAAGAGGCAAAACTTTATCCGCAGCAGCCGAAATTCGATTGTCTCGTCTTTTTTTAAATACCAACTGTCTTTCTTCACATTATTATAGCTTCCTGTTGGTCGATTGACCCAATCTTGAATAATTAAAAAATAAAATTTACTGTAAAATCACAAAATTCGATTATTTATTTAATTTAATTAGAAAAAAAAATTGAGAAATTGCTATTTGATTGAGAATATTATCCAGCCACTCTTTCAATCAAATTGTGGATTCTCAGTGAGCTGATTGATTGAATAATAAATAGGAGACGCCTTAAAGGCAACAGGAAGCCACAATTTAATGCAAGAGAAATGAAATATATTTATGAATAAAAGCATTTTCTTTAGATATTAATTTTTCTTCGAACTGAATACTTGAAATTATCTGGCCTAATGTGCAGTATTATTTTGAATTAATTATTATGAAAATAAAATAAGAGTAAAATGACTAAATAATGAAGAAATTAGTTTTTTTTAGTTTTTGTGAGGTGGGAGAGACAATGAATATTTAAATAAACATGGTATAGACGTATTTATATGTGTATGTAAATCTGTACGACGATGAAAACAATGAAAAATCATATTTTTTCGGCTTAAATGATGAAAATTATGATGAAAAGACACAGCAGACTTCAAAAAAACTTTTTGAGAATTGAAATAAAGAAAAGAATGAATTTAAAAAAACAAATAAAAAATTGATCAATATACCTCTTCATAATCGTACCACTAGATGTATTACAATTATTAACAATATTATATACATAAAAATGAATGAAAAAAAAAGAAGTAAATAAAAATCTATATTGTACTATCATAAATGTTATAGATTGTATTCCGAAACATGCTAATTATTTTTTTCACTTTTATTAGCAGTGTTCACGTTTTAGGTACTAATTTTATTATTCATTAATTATATTTTTACAACTTGAACAATTCGAACATTTACTTGTGAACTGTCATTGACAATAACGTGACTCATATCGTTACAGCACAGAGATTCATTACTCACTGACTAACTTTTTTATAGTTGAGGAGTATTCATCTTGATTTTTCGAAGATAGTGGAAGACTATCTTATTTCAAAGGCTTATTGAATTTTTCTTTATTATTATTCATTTGTAGAGCCGAGATATTTGGTGTACGGTTTTATCTAGGCTGTAGTTGTCTATGGATCAAAAACATTTTAAATGGTTATGAATATCAGAGATCGGCAAAAAAAAAATTCGCATTTTTGATTTTTTAATTTTTTTTATTTCTATAATTTTCATCAAAAAAATTTTAATTACTTTCTTAATGAAAAATTTGGATTTTTAAATTTTTCATTAGTTTGAAAATCAATTTTTTTTTTTAACAATTTTGATTACTATTGTAATTAAAAATTTGACTGATGAAATTTTATAATTCTTTTTCTTATTCGAAATTTTGATTCTTTCTTACTTATTAATTGATTGGAATAATTAATTTTGTAATAAAATCAACGCTACTATGTTTAATCTTCCCAAATATAACCGTTTTTCAGACAAAAATTTTGAGTTGAGAGTGTTGACTAAATGTAACACGAATAAGAACTTATAATTTAATCCAATCTAAATGACGCTTATATGACATTCATAATTCAATTTAACTAATAAAAATGTTAATAAGTTTAATAAAGAAAATAATTATGAAATTCCATCAGTCAAATTTTAAATTACAATGGTAATCAAAATTGTTGAAAAAAAAAAATTAATTTTCAAACTAATGAAAAATTAAAAAATCTAAATTTTTTATTGAGAAAGTAATTAATATTTTTTCGATGGAAATTACAGAAATAAAAAAAATTAAAAAATTAAAAATGCGAATTTTTTTTTTGCCGATCTCTGATGAATATTGAATTGACTGTATAAACGTTGAAGAATTCGTGTTTCCCAATAATTTAATGAATTAGTTAACATTTGGATATTATTATTCATCTTGAGTTATAATCGTGATGAGTTTCCTCAAAAGTTCTTCAGAGAATTCCCCTAAGAGTTCTCCTGAGAGTTCCGCTCGAAGTTTCTTTGGAAGTTCCCCTAAAAGTTCCTTTGAAAGTTTCCCTGGAATTTATAATCGGATTCATTTCCATGTTAATAATGATTGTTTTTTTTTTAAATATCATGGGAAGTTAGAAGGTTCCTCGAAAGAAAAAAAAACAAAATACTAAATCATTGTCAATTCGCGACGTTTCGCTTATAATTTAAGCTTCATTAGACTCTTGACATTATCAGTATCTTGTCGAATTAATACTAATATGATTCATGTTGAGAACAACGTCGCATAATTAATCAAATTCATTTAATAAATACATTCTCAATTGTTTGTTATTGTTTCCCTAGAAGTTCCACTAGAAGTTCCCCTAAAAGTTCCCTTGAAAGTTCTCCAATCAACTCCTCTAAGAGTCTTCAACGTTCATAAATATCAGTTTAACATTCATAACCATTCATAGGTAGCTTCAGTCTAGATCAAACCGTACACCAACATCTCAGTCCTATTCATTCGAAATCTCCGAGAACAAACTTTGTGGTTGAAAGACTTTGGGTCTCTCGGTCAGCTTGTTAGTGGAGCATAGCTGATTTCGGGGTGGTTGAAGGTTCATTTTGAATGCACAGATGAACTCGGAGCGAATAATCTTAAATGGCATCGAACGTTCACATAATTACCATCGTCTTATAAACCATCAGTAATGGACTATATCTTAGGAAATAAAGAGATATAATGGGTCAAACAGCAGCAGAAACTGGTGAGAGTTGAAATGAAAGAGAAATTGCAGAAAAAATACCATATTTTTCCCTCATAATGTGCTACATACACGAGATACTGATGTGGGATCTCTTCAACTTTAACTTTTCTCGTTCTCTACTGAGAGGAGAAAGAGCAAACTCGTTGAGGTTAACCGTCTTAACCCCGTGGCGTCGACCTACGTCAAGTTCTACTCGCACTGCTGTTGTAAATAATCCTATGTCACGTAGGGGAAAGAGCGAGAGAGAGAGAGAGCAAGAGCGAGCAAGTGCTATGTGATGAAGCGAGTTGGTTGGAGCACTGCCTTTCTCTCTAATCGCTCTAGATCCTTGAACCTTTGCCTTGATTCCATCACCGTTAATTCCTTCTGTTTTTATTTCAATTTTTTCTTCTCCTTCAATTAAACTAATGAAATTATGAGGAAATAGATTCATCTTGATTTACGAAATCAAATGAATTACTTAGGGTTTTTTATTTTTGGGTCAATCATGAGTGACCCAATTTTGGAGTCATTTACACCTAATTAACGTGGATGACGGGACAATTAATGTAATCTGGAGAGCAAAAAAAAAAGAAGAGAAATGACGCTCTTGCGATGCTGCAATAACAGTTTATTCTATGGGAGCTTGATGGGCACGTTCAATTGGCTATAATCATCAAAAATTAAAGACAAACATTACGTGTTGTTCTCACATATTGAATGCGGAACTCGCGATGAAATTTTCAGTGTTGCTTTAAATTTTTTAAGAGTTCTTTAGATACTCGTAAATTTTATATTCTCGGATGTATCATGAAATGGCCCGTTACATGTGTCACGTAATTTCATTGAATGGAGGAAAATGCGCCTGTAAAATGTGCCTAGTTGAATTACGAAATTTATTGAATTTCGAAGAGGTAGAGGGGAGGGAAAAAAAGAGGCTAGAGGAAAGGAGATGAGGAAATATGTACGACATGGTACGTCTTGCTGGGGATCTTCGGGTCACGGCTCGAGTTCGATGACTCTCTCTCTGTGTTCGTGCATGCAAAGAAGGGAAAGACGAGTTTAATGGGGATGGTGGTGACCCAGGAGATTATAAACCATGAGATTTAATCCACTCACGACTATGATAAGAATTCACGTGACATTTAATTTATTCGGTCTATTTTTTTTTAGAGTCAGTCTTTGGAAAATTCAGCGAGATATGGCAATTTTGTTCTAATCCCCTTTTTTCGTAAAGAGTTTGAGGAGCAAAAAAAAAGGATTTGCTCAAAATTGTGCTATCTCGCTTAGTTTCCGAGATATTGTGGATAAAATTATGAAAAAATTCAGAAAAACGTAAAAAAATATAATCTTTGATACGGCATCAAAGAAATAAGGGAATAACTGTAGACTTTGCTGGGATACTACCTTAAAATTTATATTTAAAATATAATTTGGCTTTTCTCCAATAGAACAATCATTACAATCAGCAAATGTATAATAAAATTGGTGGTACAATAATGTAGACTGTGCCATGTCTCAGCATCAACGAAAGATCTCAAACTATCAATCTCAGGCACGTGCTCTCATCGCCAACATATTCTTATATTTCACGTCACGAATGTACCAGTGTCATTGCGTTATTTCTGCACGAATTTCCCCGAAGAAGCTAATATATAACCGACCTCAAAAAAAAAAATGTGAAGAACGTTAAACATGATAAATGCTAAATTTATATAAAATAATAATATCCCCAATTACAAGCTAATATAATTGTGCATTACACTGTCCTCATGCATTCAAAAATAAAACTACGTAATGCAATATAACGAGTAGTCTGTTGAGACTAGGATACATTAAACACATACTCAAGTTTTAAATGTATATACCTATATATATATCTTTTATAAATTAACGTTTCTCTCTTATATTCTCTTCTCGACTTAATCGCGCGTACATACCAAGACAGGTTTATATGAACATTGCATAAGAACAGTATTACGATACGTAGTGTGTTTGAAATTGTGAGTAACCTTGGTGAGTTCCCCCCCCCCCCCTCCCCCACTACCACCTCTCAACCACATCGTAAAACGTCCCATCCTCTGTCAATAATTTATACGCACATTTATTGCAGTACCCCACTCAGTTCCATACACCTCTTCATCCACCCCCCCCCCTCCCCTCCTTCTCTTTTATAGCGCACGCTTATTTTCTTGTACATATCGCGGGAAAAAGGCGCATATGGCACATTCAAACTCAAATTATACGCCCTTTCTCCACCAAGCCCACCACATATATATGTATATATATATATATATTTCGTTGCCTTAAAATCAAAAGGACGTAAGTGCCATTTTTGTACATAGGACTTACGCCCTTTTGTTTCTAAGGCAACGATTATACATGTTTCCCTCTTCATATGGCATAATAATAATGATAATAATAATAATAATAATAATAATGGTACAACCGCAAGAATTATTTCTTGAATTTTGACGTCATCAAGATGGCGCCCGCGTGATTGTATAGGTGTGTGTAAGTGTTTATGTGTGTGTATGGGCGCGAACTCAGCGGTGTATTGTGCTAGTGGTTTGACAGGGAGTAAGGCCGTTATGCAGCGTGGGCGGAATTACATTTTTTTATTATTATTATTGTTTCTCCTACAATCTTTTGCCTCGTTGAAATGATGATTTTCTTAAATTTTTCAAAATTCCCGGCTTTCATATATATATATACTATCTCTCTGTACAATGAAAAATGTCGAATGGGCGAGGTTTGAAAAGAGAATACCGGTCATGCATGAAGAAACACACAGAGTCTTGATGATTATCAGTACTATATGTGGGAGGTTCACAGCACTTTTTTATTCCTTTTTTTTTCGCAATTGTTTCATGCATATACATTAATTGAGAAGAAGAATTTCTGTTCAATACATCGAAAGATACCTTAAAAAATCGAATTAATTCTTTTAGTGAAGATTTTCTCATTTTTTTTATTTTTCAAATATTTTAATTTTTTTTTCGTAAAAAAATAACATTTCGTCGCCTTAGAAACAATAGGGCGTAAGTGCTATGCTTATACATAGGACTTACGCCCCTTTAACTCTAAAGCAACTGATATATGTGTGTACGTATATATATATAAAGATGTGAATATGTATACATAATTAGCAGGATCTATGATTCAAGCTGCATTAAATAAAAAAAAATAAAAAAAATATATGTGTACGTGCCTCATTGGAGCGAGAAAGGTGTGTAAGTATGTGTGTGTGTGTATGTGAGCGAGAAAGTCTACGAAGCATTCGCGGGCTATACGGTATATATATGTATATTGTGTCGCGGCGTGCGCGGTTACCACGGTGTTAAGAGGTACAAACTAAAATTGTACTGGCCAATGAAGTAACTTCGGAAATACTCGGAAATATTCGGCTCCTATGCTAAAACATTTGAATTCCAGCTTCGTGTCGACTTCGGAGGTTTTACCTCTTTCGTTATCGCGACAATATAGTCGTACTACTGAATGAATCGACATCGGCTTTCTTCGGCTTTAATACTCCAGCATATAAATTTTCACTTCGGCTAACTTCGTATGTGGATTCTTTCGTTAGCACGATAATATAAACTATACGGAGGTGATATACCTCAGTGCGGGGCATCGCGCAGGCCCGTGTACACGCGTCTTTCGTGTGCTCCCGTCTACGCAGGTACAAATACACGAAAAAAATACACACATTCCATGCTACAACACGACACAAATGTCTACTCGCTTTCTATTCGTGTTTTATAATAATAATTTTCATGATTATGAAATTAGAACTAAAAAAAGAATTATTGTGTTTCATAATAAATGATAAAAAATTATAAGTGAAGTAATTAAATATAAAATGTTCATTAAATAAATTGAATTGAGTGTTTTTTAATTAATTCATTGATAAAAGTGTAATTATTGTTATATGGTGATTTTAAATCTTGTTATACTCTTTTTTCCATTTGTTGTGTCCATTCGAGTTTCACCTCATTTTTTTTTGAATTTTTTTTTGAATTGTATTGTATTTTATTCGCGGGTGTGTCTTCGTTATTTTGCAATCGGCGAATTATCGAACGAGGAAATAAAGAGGAAAAAGAAGCACAACTCTACTTGCATTACTTCTCATTCTGCAGACGAATCGATACTAAACTTCAGAAGAAGGGGAATAAACAAAAAAATTATGTCAACAAAATTTGTTCTTAACTCTTTCTTTGTACTAAGCTTCATTCCACCTGGTAAATCATCTTCATTCTTCAATGAAGGGAAAAAATGAAGAATTCATTGGAGTCCGGAGTTTAAAATATACTGAAAGACGAAAATCAACTGATCAATAAAAGCATGCCAGTGTGTGTGTGCATAGACTGTACATGTGCATTGTGATTGTACTCGTTTAATTGTTTAGATAAAGAAAAGAAGGGGGAGAAGGGAAAAAATAGGCAAATAAGGTGCGTTACTCCCATGTGTATACATATATACATCAACCTCAACATCACCTGAGTAACGAATAAATTCGAATAAATGAAGACGATGTAGAGAAAAAAAGAGGAAAAAAAGATGAGGAAATGGAAGGAAATAATTTCAATATTTATTTCAAGTACTCTAGTATAAATCGTATTTTTCAAAGTTAATTGACACACATGATATGATAAATCGAGACAGGAGGGGGAGAGATCTCGTTATGATTTTTGAGCTGCAGCTGAATCCTGTGAGAAAATGACACTGATGAAAAAATAACGACAAATCCATTGATTTCTATCAATAGGAAGGGATTTTTTTTCTCCTTTTTTGATGATAAAAACAGAAGCAAAGGAAATTGAGGACACGAAAAGGCGTTTTAGATGGGAAAACGTGAGCATATAATACTCCCGGAAGAATATAAGGTGGATACACTCGCGGAGACGAGTTTGAAACGAGTGAAGTAGAAGGCTTATTTTTAGCGGTTGATGTTGGAAGAGTTGCAAAAACCGGTTTTTCAAACGTCCTGGGCTAAAGGCAAGAGAGAGGATATCTTTGGTTTATGTGTATGTGTTTATGCGAAGGAATCTTCCTCTTCTGGGTGCTTTTTTTAACGCACACATACACACACATGAGAAGAAGGACCCATGAAATCTCCACTTTTTCATGCAGGAATTTGTTTACTATTATGTAGCCAATGAGCCAATCTGCATCTTGGGGAAAAGAAACTCATGTTCAGCTTCAATTTGATCCATAGATCAGGACACTTCTGATGATAAGCGAAGGATCGAGGAATTTTAAGGAGAAAAATTGAGCGGAAAAATGATGTTTTTTCTGGAATTAGTTGAGTGAAGACTGGTCGGACAGCTTCGTTACCATGTGATAAGAGAGGAATTTCATCTTTTTCTTCTTCTTCTTTTTTTTTGCCTTTCCCATAAAATCATAATTAATTTGGAATAAAATTATTGAGGTATCTGGAGGAATTATCTTTATAATACGCCCAATGTCTAGAAAAACAAGACGCAGTAGAGAAAGAAAGAGAGAAAGGAGGAGAAATGAATTAATCTAGTATAACGGCATTCAAGTTGAAGGAAGACTTGAAAAATACTAGACACTAGCCAACGGGGGAGAAAGTTTTTCTATTTTCATCTTGTCGAGACAGAAACACATACAGTGAAAGAGTAGACACTTCTTTATTTATCTCTTAAATACTTGGGAGGAAAAAGGAATTTATTTCATTTTATGATATTTGTGATGATAAATTGGTTATTATTTGTTTATTAATGACTGATTGTGAACAAGAAGAGTGGTTATTAATTTTGGAAAAAGGCATGAAGTATGGCGGATACGAGAAGTCGTCAAGGTGTTCGCGATATAATAGGGACAACGGGAGATACACAAAGAGGCAAACAACGTGCCCTTGCTGCACGGGGTGCTACTGGTGCACTTGTTCTTGGTGTACTAGCTGTTATACTACAATCAGCTGCAACTGCAACACCAGCTTGGGGCTATTTTACAAATCCTGACGGTGAGAAATTATCATTAATTGAATTGATAAAGGTAAAGGACCTAATAGCTGCTGAGAAACTAGTACCTGCTCACTCGACGTATTTGTATATCTATATTTATGAATAATTTAGGGATATAGATATACAAATACGTGAAGTGAGCAGGCACTAGTTCCTGAGCAGCTACTGGGTACTTCACCTCACTCTGATTCACTTCCATATCGACTTAGGCGCCTTAACTCAGCGTTTGGTTCATCCCACAGCGCCAGTTCTGCTTACCAAAATTGGCCCACTTGGCACTCTGATCCGAAATCTCATGACTTCATATATTCAAGCAATTCAAAGATTCACTTCCATGTTTATTTATTTTATTTTTATTTATTCACCTCATTTTTGAGGAAAACCTGCCCAGATACAGTCGTCTCTTGCGAGACTCCCACTCGGTTAAGCGAAACTGTGAAATTAGAGCTTTTACAAATTTTTTGGCTTCCATGTTCATTTATTTATTCATTTGATAAATGCAACACAACAGCCGAAGCCAATAACTGGGAATTGCGAGTGATTTTTGTACATAAGAAAGAAAATTATATTACAATGGCGTTAGCAAAGATGGCAAATGTCAATGAAAGGTTTCTGAATACAATACGAAAAACAATTGTGTTTTCCATTTTCATGTTGTATGAATTAATATATAGGAATCATGAGACGTTGAAGTTACTTCTGAGCTACAGACTGCAATGTTAACAAAAACATTTTTGTATGGATTGAATTTATGATTGGATATAATTAATTTTATGTTGACTGTATACTAATGATGTCAATAACCTGGGGAACCTGAATAAAACAGGCGAAACGTTGTTCATTTGACAATTAATTAGTACTGTTAAATCAATCTCTTCAACGTCGCAATGCTCAAAGATTGTCAGTTCGTGACATTACGCTTCATCAGTTTCGTCAGCTTCATTAGCATCTGATGAAGCTTAAATTATAAGTGAAACGTCGCGAATTGACAATCTTCTAGTATTGTATTTTGAAACCTTGCAATTTCCCACGATACTTTAAATTAATTATTATTAATTTTTACTTAAATAAAAAGAAAATTCTCCAAGAAGTCAGACTTCAAACGGCAGAACCGTTAGCTATTAAATTAATCATGTGCGCTTCAACATTTGTCTTAATAAATTCTTCTTTTTTTTCTTTTTATTTGCTTAAAACTTGCTCTTTGTTCACACACAAGTGTCGCAACAATGAGAGGAAATTAATTTACAAGGAAATAGAACGGGGGCCAGAGAACAGAAATGCTGACACGTGTGTTAATTGTAGACAGTATATGCTGGGGAAATTAGCATTCTTTCATTATTACGTTTTTTTTTCTGTTGCTACACAAAAACCTGTGAAAAAGTTAAACACAGCCCAGGGAATTAGAATGAAGTAGGTGATGTAGATATATTTTAGTTTAGGACTCTTGGGTAGTCATGCGTAATTTTTTTTTTTTGGTTACATGGCTCTGAATAACTAAAGCAAAAATGACACATGGCAAAAATAACACACAACAAAAAGAGCACATGCAATAATAACATACTACAAAAAACACATTGTCGTCCTAGGGTGAAAAGAGGGTAAAAAAATAGGAAATTTGTATCGTTTAGGCCATAACTAAAGTAACACATAATAGCAAATAGCAAATAGCAATAAATAACGCATGATAAAAAAATAGATTTCATAAAAAATTATTTGAATTGTAATAAGCAATAACGTTTTAACTAATATTTTTTTCGAAATTTTGTAGATGGCTTATTTGGGATCAGAAATGCTTGTTTACTGAAAAATACACTGTTAAGAAATCATGTTTTTTTAAATGTTGCTTAAGACGTTATTGCTTATTATTGTCCATTTATCTTCGATTCATTATTATTTTTAGAATTTAATCAAGAACACATTAAGAAAATGAAGGTGACATTATATTCGTAGAGTGATAGTATATCTAATAGCTTTCAAATATTCGAAGATATCATCTTCATCAACTAATTCATTAACAAGACATTACAGCTAATAACACCTTTGTTATTTGTTGTTATTGTATAGATTGTTCCTGTTATTTTTTTATTTTTTATTAATGATTTCTGTTGAATACAATTTTTGCTCATATTATTAAATTTATATGTTATTTTACATTGTCAATTTTGTTAATGTCATTTAGAAGTGTCACTATTTTTTAATTTACATAATTTTGGGTCATTTCCATTTTTCAAACGCTGATAGAAGTATTCTCCTTAAATTTACAATGAAATAATTTTTAAAAAATATTACGTAAATAAAATTGAGTTTAAAAAGTATTCGTCTCTTTGAATTGATAATATGCACCTGTTGGTCGACCGTGCGTATAGACAGGAAAGAGGTAGAATAAATGCGTGAAAAAAAAAACTGAAATATACATATACCGTGTTTTTCCACACGAAACATGACACGAGTTTGACCTACTTTTATACGTGTTATATCTGTTTTCCTTTCTCTGTCTGAGTACACTAATTCCTTTTTCTCGTTGCTTCCTCCCTTTATCCTTTGTGTTGGAGACGAAACAGATTGAGGTATTTTCTGTGGGCTTTTGCAGTTGATTATTTAGCCAGGCACAACTATATAGGATATTCTTCCTCTTTTTTTTCCTACAAAATTGAAAGGAGCAATCCTCTTTGATACTTAATCTCATTTACTTGGTTAGGCATTTTCTACTATACTCAGACTTTACTTCCAAGACTTTATTGAATTAATGAATCGTTGAAGTAATTGATGGTCATTTTTTCTTCTTAGCCGTGATTTTATTACCGCAAAAAGGGGCGAAAAAAAAAGAAATGGGACTCTGAGATTACACTTTTGCTGGCTTTCACGTGATGTAATGAGGTCAGCGCATCTTTTACAGAAAAGTTTCAATTTGTTTTTGTTTTATTTGGAGATAAAAAAGGAATTATCGAGGAAATTGAAGGAATCTAATCCAAATTCCTAAATCGTCTTAGAATAAAAGGTTCGAAATAGGAGGAAAAGCCTCTTTTTTTTTTTATTGAAAGGCCTCTTTCCTTTTTCCCCTAATTCTTCGAGTCCTTTAGAATTTTTTGATATTTTTAAAGTGATACGTAAAAACACTGAAAAAAAACTAAGCTTCCCGTATCCCATGTGGGTATAACAGGTGCTCAAAGTATACTGTTACGCATCCACGGTTAACGGGGCTTCCTACGACAGGAGAATAGATTGCTTGACCGTGTATATATATGTATATATATATATATATATAGACACGAATGAGAGAAGCAGCAATCCAGAGAGACTCCTACGGTGTCTGTATGTAGTGTAAGAAAAAGAAAATGTATAAAGAGGAAATTTGAGCGTGGAAATAAGACGTAGTGTTTCCGCAGAGGGGGAGGAGGGGGGGGGGGGGGGGGGAGAAGAATTGTATATAAACTAGATTGTACCGTGGATAATTCGAGTCACATATACATCATCACAAGTGAAAAAAAAAAGGTAGAAAATGTAATAAAGTGTCTCGTGATTTGTGAATGAGGATATGTAATTTTATTTGGCGTATCAAATCCCATGAAAATCAACGAACTGAGAAATTCCCTTTTTTTTCATGACAATTTCACTTGAATTGTCGTCAAAATTTCGTAATATTGAGAGTTGAGGTAGTATTCCAGTGAACTCGAGTAGAGTTGATTCCTTATTTTTTTGATGCCGTATCAAAGATGATATTTTTTTACAGTTTTCTGGATTTTTTCATGATTTTTGTCCAGTTTATGAGATATGAATTATCAAAGTTACTGAAAATAGCGGTGGTGGGGATGAAACGCCCTAAATCGGACAGAAATAACGAAATTACTAAAAAACCACACGGTTGACCCATTATTTAAAAACTATTGGCGAAGAGAACAGCATTTTAACTAAATAAAAGATGAAAAAAATATTCAATTCACCGTATAGTTATTGAGAAATTTTAATTAGAAGGGAGTCGTAACTATTTGCCTCTCTCTCTATTTGACGCAGAGATCGGCAAAAAAAAATTCGCATTTTCAATTTTTTAATTTTTTTTATTTCTGTAATTTCTATCGAAAAAATTTCAATTACTTTTCTAATCAAAAATTTGGATTTTTAAATTTTTCATTAGTTTAAAAATTAATTTTTTTTTTAACAACTTTGATTACTATTGTAATTAAAAATTTGACTGATGAAATTTTATAATTCTTTTTCTTATTCGAAATTTTATCATTCTTTTTCTTATTCGAAATTTTGATTCTTTCTTGCTTATTAATTGATTAGCTTGTCAGCTTTAATTGTTTTATTTTTCATTGCAATGTTGTAAAGTTTATACTTTAATAAAAGTTTGTTTAATTACATTTCAGAAATTATCGATTCAAAAATCTGTTAGATATTTTAAATATGTAATGTTTTAGGATTGTTACTGGTTTTCCCTTAAATAGACGCAAGAAAAGAAAAATAGAAAATTCAAAATTTCAAATAAGAGAAAGAATTATGAAATTCCATCAGTCAAATTTTGAATTACAATAGTAATCAAAATTGTTAAAAAAAAAAATCAATTTCAAACTATTGAAAAATTTGAAAATCCAAATTTTTCATTGAAAAAGTAATTAAAATTTTTTCGATGGAAATTACAGAAATAAAAGAAATTAAAAATGGGAATTCTTTTTGCCGATTTTTGATTCCATGCATATGATTGGAGATTGATATAAAAAAAATTCGAGAAAAAAAAATTATATTCACGAGCTGAAGCTATAACTTTCGAATAGTTTAATCACTTTTTTCGGGTAAATTAAAGCACTTTTTCCCGAATTATCAGCAATTAATTGGAAACAAATCCTCATTTTTTTTTCTGTTTTCTCGACCGTACTCTGGTATACTACCTTAAGCAAGCAAGTTATGAGCGAAAATCATTAGGAAATTAATTTTAAATGATTGATAGCGTTTTGAATAAATTAGGATTTAATGGATTTGTTCTTGCAAGATTTATATACAGTTGAAGCAAGTACCGCTATGCACGCAGGGCCATGAGGCGCTCTTGTAAGTTCCACGGGTGCAATGGCCTTTTCGGTTTTTCACATGTACACATAAAGTATGTACCCATACAATTCTCGCCCTCACAAAAAAAGAAACCTACTACCATTTAAGATAACAATGAAGGCTAAATGATGAAAATGCAATTAATTATTTATAATTCCATGCACAATCCATGGAAATACCGCATTCTTTCCTCCTTTGCCATCGGCTGGGATTAATTATTAATTTATTGATCACGCAATTATTTTTAATTCAATAGAAAAAAAAATAAAACTTCGGACAGTTCGTGCGTCAGCTTGATGTTGACGTCAGGGGGATTCATTTGTAACATTGAAATTCTATTTCAATGAATCAATCCCTATACCTTCTCTCTTTATTCTTATCCGCACACGATTTAACATGGCATTCCTCCAGGTTTCTCTATTGTTTCAGTGTTTCCTCTTCTTCTTGATTCACTCTTGAAAATTCAGAAGTCTATTTGTGATTTCATCGATTTACTGAATTTTACGGAGGACTTACGCCACTTTGTTTCTAAGGTGACGATATATATATATGAATCTATAGGGAAAAATGGGGTGAAATGGACCTTTATTGAAGTATGGTTTCGGATTTTTTTTCGTACTGAAGGACTTCATGAAAAAATCTGAAAAAATTTGAGAAGATGCTTCAATATGTGAAAATTGTTGGTGAATTTTTTCAAAATTCTTTGGAGACTCCTTCATCCTCAAAAAAAATCCCGAATCATTTTGCACCACAGGTTCATTTTAACGCAGTTTTCCTTATGTGGTATTTCTTGGAATTGGTATGTGGTGAACATTACTCTTATGCAAAATGGAGTTCTCTCCAATTGAATTTCAGAAAAAAATAAAAAAATTGTGGGGAAAGGGTTATATTATACGAGAGTTGAATTTAATATGTTGTTTGAGAAATCACTCCTTGTGCCTCTTGGATTCTCAAATAATTCTGAATTTATTCTCAAGTGTAAATATCTTTCAATATGATGTCAACTGTGAAGAGGTAAAATACAGGATAAATCAATTTTTTAAATGTTTTTTCGGGAATATCTTGGAAATTGATGGAGATACGCCCTTTTTTGCGGAAATACTTTTTCGTAGCTCTTGAAATTCTTCACAAAAATGGTTCAGGATGAAATGAGCCATTAATTCCGGAAATAAGTCGATTAAAGAGCTTCTTATTGATGGATTATTAATGGATTGTGATAAATTAAGACGGTAAGCACAGTTGTGAGCTTTGGATTTAAGGTAGAACCCCAGATTACACTCGATAAGACAGAAAAAAATGAGGATTTGTGCGGTAGTTTCCAATTAATTGCTGATAATCCGTGAAAATGTGCTTTAATTTACCCGAAAAAGCGATTAAACTATTCCAAAGTCAAATTTTCAGCTTGTGAATATAATTTTTTTTTCTCGAATTTTTTTTACATTAATCTCCTATCACATGCATGAGACAGAGAGAGAGGCAAATAGTTACGACTACCTTCTAATTAAAATTTCTCAATAACTATACGGTGAATTGAATATTTTTTTCTTCTCTTATTTAGTTAAAATGCTGTTCTCTTCGCCAATAGTTTTTAAATAATGGGTCAACCTTGTGCTTTTTTAGTAATTTCGTTATTTCTGTCCGATTTAGGGCGTTTCATCCCCACCACCGCTATTTCCAGTAACTTTGATAATTCATATCTCATAAAATGCACGGACAAAAATTATAAAAAAATTCAGAAAAATGTAAAAAAATATTATCAAAAAATAAGAAGTTAAGTGTACTCGAGTTCGCTAGGATACAACCTTAATCAGTAGAGAATAATAACGATAAGCTTGACTATAATAGAAATTTAAATGAATCTCATTGTCAATTTGACAACGTAAATTCCCAATTATTCGCTCCTTTCAGAAGGAATTTTCGGAGTAATGAATCCATGATGAAGTTCATATTTCATGTTTATTCATTAAACCCCTCCCACGTCCCTCAACAATTAAAATACCTTCTACATTAATGACCTTCAGCTCCCCTTCTGTTATCTTCTGTTATAATTACCCCAGTGACTTTTCATCCGGCATTACATCTTGAAAGATTTTCTTACAACTCTCATCTCTGTCAGTTCAGTCATTTATTCACTTACACGTTTTTTTTTTGTTCAAATATATTTTTCACGAGGAATTATGTCACTAGGAGTGTCTTTTCCGCTTTATGTAATCAATAAAATTCGTTTAGTAGAGACGTGTCAATTTCTCTAGTTTCTCATCTTCACGTTCCTCATTTTTTCATTTTTCTTCTCTCAAACATTTCCTAAATCGAATCAATCGAATCAATGTTACATCATGGTTTTCCCTTCAAAAAGGGTCACTCGTGAAAAATACATACGATTTTGTCTTAATTCCTCTTTTTTTTTGTAAAAAATTTCAAAAACTACAAAAAAGGATTTTTCCAAACCGCTCTATCTCGTTTAGTTTCCGAGATATTTTGAAAAAACTAATAGAATAAAATTGATTTGTCTGAAAAATTCAAAGTCGTTAAATTTTCTGATCAAACGTGAGCGAATGAAAGAAGAGAATAGTTAGATATCGACATGGCTTTTGTAGGCAATGTGCATTATGCTGCAGTAGCCAGTAAAAACATGCGACCGAAGGAATTCCAAGTTACATAACTACCTGTGCACGCACATTATCACTGCAAACATATATATTGCATATGAGTAATGTTTACAAGTGAATTCTCCTTTTTTTCTCTCTACTTATTTGCAGAATGAATGAAATTGAAAAAAAAAATCATTTCCTCTACAAATCAGTAGCTAAGAGGTGAAACAGGATAAGTCAATTTTTTTGTCATTAATTTTCTTGCAAAACCTCAAAAAAAAGTGGATTAGGGTAAAAAGGGCGTATCTCCATGGTTATTAAATTAGCACATATCTAAAGAAAATTTCGGATTTTTTTTTTGACAAAACAATTATTATAAAAAAAATTTATTTTATGATTTTTTGAATTTTTGTCATTTGCATTTTTTTTATTTTTACAAATAATTTATTTGTTTTGAGAGAAAAAAAAATGGCAGATGTCCGCTATTTTCAGTATCGTGTCGTTTCCTCAGAAACAAAGTGGCGTAAGTGCTATACATATACATAGCACTTATGCCACTTTGTTTCTAAAGCAACGATGTATTTCCATTTTTTTTTCCGCAATTTATTGCCAGAAAAAAGTTGATTTATGCGACTCTTTATTTATCCTGTGTTATGTCTTTACTACTGGAATACAATTCATTATTACATCAAAATCTCTGAATTTCAAATATTCCGAGATTGTCACAGTGCATATAATTCATTGCACTGATTGCAGTTAGCTTTGTGTATGCAAAATATTCCGTATCTTACCGCACTGTTATACAGTCTAGAACTGGTCTGTGTATATTTATACTAAATTTCGCACGCTCGTCACACCAATTACAGATAGTTATTCCTTGGCATGATAATAACCCATTCTAGGGTAAAATTCCGCGCACATAGAAGTACTACGGAGTGTTACCTTCTCCCACGGGCAAGTTTCGTGAGAAAATACCGGATGATGAATTTTATTTTCATTTTTTTTTTTTCAAAAAGTTTTTTTTGAAAAGAAGCAACATTGAAACAACAGACGAAGGTCTAGAGAAAGAGTTAAAAAAAATACGCGGGCGTGTGATAGAGCAGGAAATAAAGTACCTCTTTTTTTAGAGAGCTCCGGTGAATTGTAATTACTATTACTTTTGTATGAAATTTCACTCCGGAGAGAAATGAAAATGGAAATTAAAGCAATTCATTTTTTGTTTATTTTTTAAAAGTTAACTTATTTGAGAAAATTATTTGAATATTTCTGATTATTTTGAATATTAATTGTTATATTTTCATTCTCTTGCATCCAAAATTATTAACAACTATTCAAATCTATTTCGTTAACTTAGAATTAAAGGGGCGTAAGTGCTAGGCTTATGCATAGCATTTATGCTCTTTTAATTCAAATTTTGAGCATTTTTACGCAGAGAAAAAAAAAGTGGTGAAAAGAATAAAATGTTAATGCCATTGGTACTTAGAAATTTTTTTTTTTTAATTAATTAAAAAAATTGTTGAATTTACTAAATTTAGTTAATTTAAACAGATTAACTACTTGAATTGCTTCAATTCAATACATTCAACTATTTTTCAAATTAATTCAACAAAATATTTTCCAAAATAAGTACCAATGGCATCAATATATGATGGTTTTCACCAATATTTCTTTCTCAGTGTATACATATATGTATATATACTATCCACAATACTTGAATTTTATATTTTTTAAAGATAATCCTCTTGTAATTATTTATTATCATGATTATTATTGAATATTATTCAGATTAGAATTGACTTACTCCATTAATTATTTCGAATTAATTGAAGATTTCTCAAAATGATCATCGCATCACTTGTGTTTCAAGCATAAATATAGGCGAGACTGGGGCAAAATGGCCCTGCAAGATGAAATTATTGGAGATTTTGTATAAAAGCGGCGGTTCCTATAAAAAATCTGAAAAAATTCACCAATAATGAAGACATATTGGAGCATGTTCTCAAATTTTTTCAAATTTTTCCACAAAGTCCTTCACTCCGAAAAAAATTCCTGAATCACTTCGACGAAGAGGTCCATTTTGCCCAAGTTTCCCCTACTACTTTGAGATAAAAATATTCACATTAAGCAATGAGTCACGCGATTGAAAAAAATTTGAGTTCGTATCGAACTAATTTATATAAAGGATAATTTTGATAATAATAATAATAATAATAACATAATCATAATAATAACTTTTGATAATTATCAATATTTTTTTTTTGTTCTTAAAAAAAAAAAAATTTTTTTGTTCTTCAATTCAAATACGAATTTTTTGATGAATAGAACTTTTTTTTCTTCCCATTTTAATGATGATTTCTCAATCTAGGAAATACACTGGCTCAGTTACACCAGTTATTTCCATTAATATATAAAAGTTGGAAATCCCTTGAATTTCGTAATTGTTGTAGTGAATAGGGAAATTGACATGCCAGAGGGCGAGGCTCGCGTGTGTCGTCATTTACTCGCAGAATCTGCCGACACTGACAGGATGTCATGTCGATAATAGCTCGTGTTTAGCATAGATTAGGCCAAATAGGTAGGGGGTAATCGTTAGTACACTGCTCATGTTATTTAGCTACTATATCACTATGCAACAAGATGCGTCCCTTCGGGCAAGCGCCAATGTCCTCATCACTTGAAATTCCTCCACTTTTACTTTGCACGTAATTACAGACATTTTCTCATAAATTTGTCAATTCATATTTTTATGAAAGAAGGAGAAGAAGAAGAAGAAGAAGAAGAGAAGAATAGAGGCTGTAATGAACATTTCCAATAAAATATCTTGGAAACTAATGGAAATACGCCCTTTTTGCCAAAATCCTTTTTTTTTTGTAGAAAATCTCAAAAAATACAGAAAAGCAATAGGATTTCGCTTTTTTTATTCTCTTTTATTTTCCATATTTCAAATTTATATCCTTCCAGCATAGTAAAGCACTAGTAAAGCACTTGATCCTTTCTCTAAATATGTGTTGAAGCCTCTGGGCTTTTGTCATGGAATTAGTCTCAGAAATAAACTATGTAAATTTTCGTAAATGCTGTAAATAGAGCGATTTTACCTGAATCCTTTTTTGTGGAGAATTTCAAGAGTTGCTAAAAAAGCTTTAGGACAGAAAAAGTGTGTCTCCACTGGTTTATCGGACATAAATTCGAAAAAAATCTGAAAAATTTAGAAAAACCTGAAAAATTTAGAAAATTCTGAAAAATCTCAAATAGGACACTTTAACTAATTTTTAAGAGAAAAACATAGAAAAATTTCGAGAAAACACATTCAAAAGAATTCCTGAAATAATTTCGAAAATTCGAAAAAATTGCAAACAGGCAAATATCACTGATTTTTAATCAGTTACAGATTTTTAATCATTTACATAAAATAATTACTGCGTAAAAGGGCGTCTCTCCATTAGTTGCCAAGAGATTAGAGAGGAAAAAAGCAGAAAAAAAAAACATTTTCATGTGTTTTGCCTCTTCGCTATGAATTTATTGATGATAGAATTTTTTTTCTGTTCTCAAATGATGGAATACTTTTTACCATTAGAAATTAACTGTTTCTTTTTTATTACAAATGTCGTTCATTGCCATTCAATGTGAGCTACAGAGCGCGCACGGCAGAGGAACACGCTCGAGTGATCTTGTGTTCCGGGTGGCAGCAACCGGAAGTACTCTCGACTCACCTCTGGCCACAGAAATGTCTGTGTACATGTGGCACACACACACACACACACACTGTCACTGATGCCTTCACTCCTCTTTATTTTTTTTTGTCTTTTTTTTCATCGTCTCGTTCATTGAAAATGATCGAATTAAAGTGGATAATAATGATTTTCTCATGGAGCAGAAATTGAGTTATAGAAATGTGTAATGAGAAAATGATGAATTAAAGTTATAACTCAGTAAAGAGAGCGTGATTCCATGGCCTCGGTGTGTTAAATCTCTTTGCTGACGTCTCACGCTTTGCAGAATATTTGCAAGATGGGATTACAACTACTACTCGATTATAACTTCTTATTGAAGCACGTATAGATATGTGTGTACACGCTTCGAGCAATAAACTTGGTTTTCATGGAAATCACTATGTAAAGGACTTTGCCTCGAGAATGTGATTCTCTGCATTAGTCAACTACCTGTGTTATTTGAATAACTTGAAACAGTCTCATTTCAAAGAATATCACTGTGTTTTAACGGAAGCCCATTATTTTCATCTTCTTTGTATTTAATTCTTGGAGTATTATTATGTAGACACTTTAAGGTGGAACATCAGTAGAGTTGAAATGCAAAATGAATTATGAAAAAAATTTCTGATATTTTTGAATCAATTTGAGAGTTACCTGCAAAATTTCAGAAAGATTCATTCTACCAATTCTGAGTAATTAATTATCAAAATTTGCCATTAAGGCATGAAATAGTGGAAATAATTAAATGGTTTTTTGCACTTTTCTCTTTGATTTCTGATTATAAGAGTCATATAGATGCATCTGATCAAAATTTATAATCATGGCACTGCGAATATGCTAGCGTCTATCGATTGGGGGTTTTTGTGGTATATTCCAGTTTTTCCCCCGATTTTCATTAATTATTTCTTCATTATTCAAGTTCAATTGATTTTTAACTTTTTATTATATGTTCTTCTATGTGTCGCTACTTTCTGCAGTTTCTTTACCTGATTTGCCTATTTTTTACAATCCCCTCAGTGTGAATGTATAGATTTGTATAACCAAATGTATCGTCATATATACTCTTGTATTAACAGCCAATAAGTCGCTTGTTGGCGACTTCTAGAACTGATTATATAATGATAATAAAAAAAAAATTGGAATTCGATGTTAGCTCTTCTTATATTTCGCCATTTATGCGTTTACTCCTCACATCTTTAAAAAGCAGAATCCATATCAAATGTTCAATATCTATATCACTCGATTTAAGAACATTCGATGTGTAAAATCTCATAAAATTTCAGCCAGACGATTTTTCAGAGGATTAGACCCCCAATTTTCTTCTGAAAAAGTGGCAGTTTGAAATGGATTTAAAAAAATGAATTGTGAAATATGTTTTCTTCCGGAAATTTCCTCAATTTGCCACAAAAATGACCAGAAAAAAAAACCTATCTCAAATATTTCCACTGACTTCTCACGATTTTCATGATATGTTTTATTTTCCTCAGCAAATCTCGTTTTGTCCCTTTTCTCAATCTACTTCTTTGATCTAGAATAAACGAGAACTTCCGTCTTACGGTATATTGCACGATGTTTGTGGTTTAACATTGACACAAAGGAAGACGATAGAAATAGGGGATAGCGGAGGGGGGGGGGGGGGAGAACGAGAGTATTGATAGATCGGATGAGGAAGAGAAATTGGAGAGAATCGATGGACCGGTTCGACTATCGTAGAACGTTGAGATTGCTTGGAGAGTCGATTATTCCAACCTCTTGCTTGCAATCAAGTTCACCGATCAGTGATAGCTTCCCTCCTCCCACCCAAGGGGTTTTCATGTAATTGCGTCCTTCTTCGTGGCTATGGCTCTTCCCACTTACGAGGATTACTACTAAATGCCTTTATAGATCATTGTACTCTTTGATTTATTATTTGATAGAGAAGAAATTCTAACGAATAAGATGATTCCATTTTTTTTCATCTATTTTTGCAAATATCTCCGGAAATTAAGTGAGATAGAGCAATTTTCTGATTTATTTTTTGCAGAGAATTCTAAAAGTTGTCAAATAGTCTTAGGAGAAAAAAGGCGTATCTCCACTAATTTGTCGGAGATAAATTTGAGAAAAATCCGAAAAAATTTAGA